>JACEFZ010002040.1:0-288695 GCA_014155875.1 Cepaea nemoralis
ATTGTTGAGTCATCACCATCACACTTAATATGTACAACATCAAAATGTTTACTATGTTTCACACTTGTTGACATCTCATATATTGATGCTGGATTGATTGTCTGGGACTATGGTCCAATGTGCAACTTTTCTAATATCTTGTGTAAATCACAATAGAGATGTATGTACTGACCAGAAGGCTCAGGCCAGTCAATAAATGATTAACATGAATTGACCTTCTGTTAATTTGTCAGTTCACACCTATCTGTGTCAACAACTTCTTTGTACATCATGTTGTCAGAATCTAATGTGATTGATTATGTGTTTGATTGTTTAAAGATAAATTAACTCATAATGACTTACTGAATGGGGAAATAAAAAGACTCTAGATCTATCAACTGCTCAACATCCATGTTTTCTTCATCTAAATCAGGCTGAGAAAATTCTCCTGACTTTCCTCAGATTTGATAACCAATAAAAGGGGGCTCCAGAGCTAAAGAATCCTTGGAGAAGGGGCAGATTCCCAGTTAGTAATTACCATTCTCACCAGGGCCATAATCTATATCTCCTAGACATACTTAATAGAACGAGGCCTGCAGATAACTCAAGGTTCATATTCTGGGGTTATTGAAGATAGAAGAGGATGGGGCTCTACTTCTTTTGTTAGAGATGGGGCATGCACTACAGTGATCTCCCACTCCTTTCAAAATATATGACACTCACGCTCAGATGGCGGCCTCTATAATGCTCAGAGATTGAAGGCCAAGACCAAAATTAGGAGGGTATTGATCATAGAGTTGCTGTTTGCAGATGATGCTGCAGTTACGACCCACTCTGAGGAAGAATTACAATGTCTACTATCTGCATATCTCCAATGCTTGTTCTGAATTCGGTTTAACAATTAGCAAAAAGAAGACACAGATTATGTCACAAGGTGTACATGGGGTACCATCAATCTTTATTGACGACGCCGAACTAGAGATGGTAGACCATTTTACATATCTAGTCATTACAGTCAGTCATTTATGCCATTTATCTGAAAGTAATGGAATCATGATATACTGGTAATGCACAACGGTATTTCCCCGTTGTCTTCAGCAGGTTTGTCTATGGTATAGAATCACTAGACTTTGTCTACACAAACTAATGTCGTCATACCTTTATCCCATCTGGCCCTGGTGCGCTGTTTTTTGTTCGTCAAAGCACAGCCTTGATCTCTGTTACTGTGTCTTCAACTGCAATTTTCTGGGCCTTACATCTATCTGAGGTAATCGCTTTGGCAATATTTTGGCCTGTCATGTCTGTCTGCTCTGCTCTAAATAGCGTTCGAAGAGGGCTTTGCCCTATTCTCGTCAGAACTCTGCCAGATAAAATCAGCACTTTGGAAGTCAGATAAACTCTTATTCTTGACTACCACATTCATATTTTTATAGTCGCCAGAACAATTTCAGTGACTTGTCTGCGCTTATTCTTTGACACAACTCTGCCCATTTTTCACTTTTAACCACTTACCAGTTTTTTTGTTTTTTAAATAGCTAACTTTTGTATCCATCTCTCTTTCCAAGTGCACGATAAGACTAGGATGGGCAACTCTGTTCTTCTTGGCGTTTTGCCATTTCCTTACAGCGCAACACTTATCCATCCAGGACTTTTCCACCTCACAATTCCACCAAGGTGGATGCTCTTGCCATGATGATTCCTGTGCTTGTCGCACCTTATTTTACTCACCACATCTTGCCCTGAACTATCATACTTGAAGATCTTGACAGTTTACTTGTGCTGTCTGATTCTGCCGTTCTCCACCAAAATGCTGCAAGAGCCGTGGTCACTGCCATGGTGCCCTAAGACACCCGATCTACACACTGTAGTGAGTAAAGGAGAAACTAGCGCCAGGTCAATAACACTGTCCTCATCACCTGGATGAATTGCTGTCCTGGTGACACAGCCACTGTCTAAATTTATGAACCTTGCAAGACAGCAGGTTTGTCTAAAGTCACTAGTTTGTCTAAAATCACTAGACTTTATCTAAAGTTAGGAATCTTGCAAGTCAGCAGGTTTGTCTAAAGTCACTAGTTTGTCTAAAATCACTAGACTTTATCTAAAATTAGGAACCTTGCAAGATAGCAGGTAGACAAGTTGTGGCTCTGTTACATGTTGATGGTCATATCACAGAGTTTGGAGGTGTTTTACAGAGCTAGCTGCTCCCCACAACTAACTCTCCTTGTTGATATATGTTGATACAAGTATGTTAGGCAGAAACCTGAGAGTGCATAATCATATGTTGACAGGAAAGAACTTTGTTTACAGACATGATTATGTTTGATGACAATTACAGTATGTGTGACAATGTGGAGCAATAAGGCACATCTATTCGATGACAAATACAGTACAGCAATCAACCTTAAATAGCAAGAAGAAAGAAATATAAATAATGAAAAAAGGAATATATATATTGCATAAGTAAACAATAGATAACTATAAACAGCAAGAAGAAAGATATAAATAATCATGAGAAAATGAATGCAGACTACATGCTGCATATGTAGAAATAATTACACCATAAACATCAGATTTCTCATACACTGTTCCTGTAGTTTGTGATCTAGTGACACTTCACAGCTGTAAATGCAACCATCCATCATGTGCCATGCCAGTAAGCGTAGGCAGTCATGTTCTGCCATCTCACTTGATCACCAGAGTCGTGGATCAGCTCTCTGTTCCTGTCTCGACCATGCCAATCCATCCAGGTATTTACTTCTCGGTCTTCCCTTTGGTCTCTTCCCGTCGATCTTACCAGTAGTTATCACCAAGTTCTCCAAGTAATTTCTTCTCATAACATGCCCAAAAAATTTCGACTGTCTACGTCTATTGACTCTAATCAGTTTACGATCTTACTTTGTTTCTTGAAGGACTTGCTCATTGGTTGTACTGTCCGTCCATGGTATTCTTTGCATTTTCCTCAGAAACCACATTTCCACAGCCATCAGCTGTTTTTCAGCTTGACTGCTTATTGTCCACGCTTCACATCCATACAAAAGCACAGGTTCTATGTAGCACCTCAACACTCTTTTTCTCGTTTCAATTGATATCTTTTTATTGGTCAG
The DNA here is from genome assembly GCA_014155875.1 of Cepaea nemoralis. Classification (NCBI taxonomy): domain Eukaryota; kingdom Metazoa; phylum Mollusca; class Gastropoda; order Stylommatophora; family Helicidae; genus Cepaea; species Cepaea nemoralis. The sequence continues at coordinate 3,084 of JACEFZ010002040.1, forward strand.
AATATTTTTCATCTGCTAAAGGCTACTTTCGCCGTGACGATTCTTGTTCTAACCTCTTCAAGGTATCTCCCATCAGATGTTATGGCTGTTCCGAGATAACTGTACCGATTCACGTGTTGAAGAATATTCCTATTTACTTGTATATCACATTGTTCTTCTTTGTGTACTTTGTTCTTCCTAGTGACGACCATAACCTGTGTCTTTTTACAATTTAATTCTAACCCCAGTTGCTCACTGTGTACAACAACTGCATCTACTAATTGTTGCAGATCCTGCGCATTGTCCGCAATCAACACTGTATCATCTGCATATCTAATGTTATTGATGTTTTGTCCTCCAATGTTGATTCCATTTATATCTTCTACATTTCTGAAAATATTTTCGCTGTACATGGAAAAAAGATCTGGAGACATTACACATCCCTGCCTAACACCTCTCTTAATAGGCTGATATTGTCCCACTTCATTATCAATCCTTATGGCAGCTTGTTGTTTCCAATATATTTTTTTTATGTCTAATGTCTTTCCCATCAATTTGTAGATCTGCAAGCATATCCACCATGATGACATATCTAATTCTATCACAAGCCTTTGTGTGTCAATGTCCTAGGAAGAGCATAACCGAGGACAGAGGACAGACATAGGACATGGGAAGAGTACGGGGGTAGTAGACTGGTCCAGACGTCTAGGACAGTAGGTTAGAGACAGGACTGTGCCCTTGAGTGACGGGGCAGGTTCGCCTTGGACGGAATGATGCAGTACGCCTGCCTCAACAGGCGAGTGCAGGACAGAAAAGACTAGCAGAACCTCACACGGACTTCACAAGGGTCAAGCACCTCGTGACCACCGGACTGAGTAGGAAAGGAAACGAGACTCGGACACGGAAGAGAGAGGATGTGTGACTGTGTGGAGAGACAGAATGGACTAATGCTTAGACTTCAGTGAATGTGAACGATACTTGACGTGTGTTGGTGTGCGTGGCTATACACGAGTGCGCATTTTTCTTGATAGTTGCGCAAGAGTATTTTGCAAACGGTGCGAGAGCGTATTTTAGAGCGTGTATATTTATGAACGTAATATTTAGGATGTCATCATCAAGTGCCATGCCGGCTGGCGTAGGCGTTCATGGCTCTCCATAGATCTCGGTCTTTGGTTTTCTGGATCAACTCTGCTGCTGATATTCCTCCATACCACCGTCTCAATCCATCCAGCATCACTTCTCTTGGTCTACCTCTGCCTCTCTTCCCCTCGATCTTTCCAGTTGTTACGATGTTCTCCAATGCCTCTCTTCTCATCACATGACCGAGGAAAGCTGTTTGTCTCTGTCTGTCACCGCCTCACCTTTAGATATATTACTAGAGGGCTGCAACTCCAGCCCAAGGGATAGAAGCGAGTCGCTCAGGGCCCGAGTAATCTAGAGCCTTCTCGAAAGGCTGGTCATCGAGTCCAGGGTTCCGTGGACACTGACGTGGCCCGCCTATTGCGGGGTCCACGAGGAACTCGGACAGAGTTACCGCCCGTGTCGGATTGGGACACGTGGAGACCGGCAGAGGACAGACGGACTTGAGAGAGGCAACAAGGCCTGCCTGAGAGGGACTCAATAGATATTCATAGATATATATATACATTGGCTAGATAGTGTGCTAGATTGTTGTATGATAACTATGTGGTTGCTGTTAACTATCTGTGATATGTAATATAGCGCGGGCTGTTAACCCACTGCGCCAATGCAATACAATAAATGTTCTATATCATAGCGAACGAAGTTTATTGTTGCCTGTGTGAACCCGAGCTCAGTTACCTAGATAGGAGCAAGACGATGACACTGTCTTATTGTTGTATATAATGTTCTAGTTTCGTTAGCCTGTTTCAGGCAGTCGTCGTTAGTTACTCTGGCAGTCCAAGGAATTCGCAACATTCGTCTCAGGAACCACATCTCTGTTGCTTCTTATTTCTTCTTAATTTGTTCATTTACATTCCAAGATTCACTGCCATACAGCAAAACTGGTTCTACATAGATTTCAGCACTCTCTTTCTTACATTCAGTGATAGTGACTTATTGCATAAGATACTCTTCATTTTCTGAAATGCGGCTTTTGCCTGCCCTATTCTGCTCCTAATCTCTGTTGTACATCTTCCATCTGATGTTATAAATGCCCCTAGGTATCTAAAATTATCAACTTGGTTAAGGATTTTCCCTTCTATTTCTATGTCACATTTTGGTGTCACCATTTTCTTTGATATTACCATTGTTACTGTTTTCTTGATATTCAAGGAGAGTCCTTTCCTTGCACTCTCTGTTACTACAACGTCTAATAATTGTTGTAGGTCTGTTGATTTATCTGCCACCAATACTGTGTCATCTGCATAGCGTATATTATTTATATTATAACCTCCAACTAGTATTCCTGGCATCTCTTTGATCTCTCTCATTATTACTTCGCTATACAGGGAGAAAAGATCTGGTGACAAGACACACCCTTGTCGTACTCCTAGCTTTATCTGTTCGTAACTACCCTCTTTATTTCCCATTTTAATTGCTGCTACTTGGTTCCAGTAAATATTCTTTATTATTCTTAAATCTTTTCCATCAGTGTTGATATCTTCCAACATTTTAATCAGTTCATCATGTTTTACTTTATCAAATGCCTTAGTATTGATGTATCACCATTAAATAATGTCATATCACATTCTCCTTTTCACGCCTCATCTGTACTCGCACAATCTGCATGTCTGAACCCAATATGTAAACCCCTAGAGACATTGGCAATATCCTTGTTTACTTCTATAGCATGTTCAGTAACTGTTCGCAGCATACACACAGCATTTTCTGTACCCTTTCCTTCTACAAACCCACATTGTTCTTCCCCCATTTCAGGTTGTAATTTCTTCCTCACTCTTTGCATGGTAATTCTTAGCAAAATCTTTGTGATGTGACTCATTATGCTAATTGTTCTATGTTGATCACATTCCAAAAATACGGATTTACATATTTCAGAAGGTATATCTCCAGTATCATATAATGTGTTCAGCAGTCTGGTGACTTGAACTAGTCCATATTCTTCTAAAGCTTTAATCATTTCTGTTGTGATGTTATCTGCACTGGGGGGGGGGGGGGGGGGGGGCGCCTTGCCAGCATTCATATGCTTAAGAGCATTTCGAACCTCCATCTTCAAAATTGGTGGCCCTTCATTATTAAATCTAATATCATACTGTTCCTCTTTGTTATCATAATAAAGGTTTTTCACATAATCTGTCCATACATGTAGAATATGATCTTTTTCTATTATGATTTTTCCATCTTTAGTTTTTAGACAGCCTGTTGATGTACTTGTTCTTTTATTAGTAAGTTCCTGAATTCTTTTGTGCACTAATTTGGTATTTTGACTGTTGTTTTGTTTTTCAATTTCTAAGCACTTTTCCTCAAGCCATGATTCTTTTGCCTCCTTACATAATATTCTGACTTGTCTGTGGATTTCTTCATAGTTGGCAGAATTATTTTTGTTGAGTCTTCTTGTTTCCATTTGGTGTAAAATTTCTTCAGTCATCCATTTCTTATGACCCACTTTCTTTACTTTTGGAAAAGTTGATTCTGCAGCCAAACTGATTGAATTCTTCAACATTTCCTATTGATCATCCACATCCTGGAATAGGATCTCTAGATCAGACAATATATCAAATCTGTTTTGTACTACTATGTTGAACTTGTTTTGTATTTCCTTGTCATTACTCAATATACACAAATCATATTTAGTGTTTCCTGTTATATACTTGACTTTCTTCAACTTTATCCTCAATGTTCCAATAAGTAATCTGTGGTCACTATAACAATCAGCACTGGGAACTGTTTTTGCTATTGTTAACGCGTTTCTAAATCTTCTGCTAATCAGAATATAGTCAGTTTGGTTTCTAATCCTGCTATCAGGACTCCTCCATGTCCATAATCTTCTAGGGTGTTGCTTAAACCAGGTGTTTCCTACAATCATTTCCTGCTCTTTTGCCCACTCTACTAGTCTGTATCCTCTTTCATTTCTCTCTCCTACACCATAGTTTCCTACTGTGTATCTATCCCCTTGATTTCCTACTTTTGCATTGAAGTCCCCTATTATGATGTTTATTTCTGAATTTTTACATTTCTTTAAGGCAGACTCTATGTCATTATAAAATTCCTCTACATTATCTTCACTGGATTCTCCTGTTGGGGCATATACTTGAATAACATTTATGTTAAAAGGTCTGCCACTTAATTTAACTAGTAGAACTCTGTCCGACACGGCCCAATATCCTTGAACAGATGTGCTATTTCCCTGGCAAGAATCTCCTTGTGGCGGTGGCTGTATTACATCCCATATTTGTGGGCTTGCTCTTGCAACTGTATTACGGTAATCATGATTACTGTTGACCTTGTACCCTCACCTCTCCGCTTCTCTCCAAATGGAATTTATTTTTGCCGGAATTTAAATATTGATTCTTTTCAGGCGCCTCCATTCTCCTGTTGGTATCGCAGTTTGTGGTATTTAATATTGGCTCCGCATGGCTGGCAAAAGAGCTGGTTTAGTTTTCACCCCTTGAGAAGTTCATTGTGCTTCCAGCAGTATTCCCCCTACACCGCCGCTCACACTGGACGCTGTCTTCAACAATAGCCACTGACATGTGTTCATGATGCGTACCCCTATATCTTGTGTGTATCTTCAATACTTGAATATTATATTACACCGACTTGAGCCACCTGTAGGAGACCCATGTGACGCCTTAAGTGCTTCAGTCTCTTGCAGAAGAATGATTCAGTCCATTGTCTGGTCTCTGTAATGAATAATATATCATCCACATACCAGCGATATAGAGCTAGGTCGTTAATATTTGAGGCTCTTTGCTTTTCTATGTGCACCACAAAGATGTCTGCTTGAATGGGACCTAGAGGACTCCCCAAGTCCAATTCTATCAATTTGGTGATACCAGTTTTCAAAGAAAAATGAATTTAATATTAAATGTGAACAGCAGTATCAATTTCTTAAATGTCCATGTCGGTAGGCTTAACTCTTGTTTCTGTTCTTTTATGCAATAACAGATGATGATCACTGTTTCTTCCATGAGAACATCATTGAAAATAGAGGCAATATCCATTGATGCCACATGCTTTAGTTTAAGATTGATAGTATCCAGCGTTTGACCAGTTCAAATGAATCTTTTAATATATAGGAGTTGAATGATTATCGCACTGGTTTAGCAGTTTCTGCAAGCCAGTTCACCAACCTGTGTTGGACAGATTTTAGCATAGACTAAATCAGTCTCAATGGCACCCCAGGCATGTACAGTTTAGGAAGGCCATTAAAGTTGGGGGTTTATGAGCCCTGTGGAATGACTAACTGCAGTCGCTTAACTGACGAATTTACTATCTAAAAAAGACTGAATCTATTTCTTCACTTTGGCATCCATTTCCCAAGGGTTGCTGGATTTAGCGTCTGAGTAAAATTTGGTTGGTGTCATCATCTTACTCTTATCTAAATAATGGTTCGGGTTCATACAGGCAACAATACACTGTTCGCTAGGATATAGAATATTTATTACATACAGTGTACAGTTGGCGCAGTGGGTAAACAGACCCGCGCTTTCTTATCATACATATCACAGATCGTTAATCATCAAACATATAGTTGTCATACAACAATCTAGCACACTATCTAGCCTAAGTATATCTACGAATATCTATGAGTCCCTCTCAGGCAGGCCCTGTTGTCTCTCTCTAGTCCGTTTGTCCTCTGCCGGTCTTCGCGTGTCCTAACTCGACACGGGCGGTAACTCTGTCCGAGTTCCTCGTGGACCCCGCATTAGGCGGGCCACATCAGTGTCCACGGAATCATGGACTAGGTGACCAACTCTATCGAGAAGGTTCTAGATTACTCGGGTCCTGTGCGACTCATTGGTATCCCTTGGGCTGGAGTTGCAGCCCTTTACTCTATGGGAAAGTGAGGCGGTGACAGGATCCCCCCTCCCCCTGATATGATTGGTTGTTGGGTAATTAGATCTGTTCTAATTCTGTCACCGACTCACATAAAGTTGGCGTTTGTAGTTTGGTGGATAGTAACCTGGTAACATACCTATTAGCACTAAAAACTCATGTATTCTACCATACAAACACTTCTCTGATTTGGTGCAGAGATCCCTGTCTCTCGTGTGCTTAAATATGCTTATCAGACCGAAGTTCCGTGGCATTTTAGTAGTTGTATTTACAACTTGCCCTTCTCATAGTACCCGAAATGGTACCCAGACAAATAACCCCTATATAATAGAGGGTTAACAAGACCGGAGTCTTGGCTAAATAAGTACACCTTCAAATCTTGATCTGTGTGTGTATTTCTATACACTTTTACTCCCGTATGTTATATAATGCTAAATATGTAGTTACCTTGTTCTTTTATCCCCCTCAGACTACATGTGTCCCTGTTGGCTTGTTAGTGTGTTAACTAATCCGTTAATAAGTTGATGTTTCTAATAAAGTGACTGTATTTTAAATTGATAGTGTTGAGTTTTGAGGTTTGTGTAACGTGCGTGCTGAATGTGTGGTGTAATTCCAAGCGTCACGAGTTGGGATAACCTCAATCACGAAATACTGCACTGTGTGCAATACATGATCAGGCATTCCAAGTAGTGGTGCTTAGATGTATCCTAACTGCTAAACTAAGTCTATTACACTAACTACTTGATTAAACTCACTAATAAAATAAGTTCTACACATGTACTGACAAATTAGACAAGTCATGCACTTTTACATGGAAGACGCAGACAAATTACAATGAATACGTTTTGCGTACAATTTGTCCGCCAAGTGTATCGTTCTCTCATTTAATCCTTCCACGCAGTCATTCACTCATCTGACATTCCAAATAATAATTGGTTAAAATATATATTTAAAGTTGAGGTAAGCGTTATTGCCCTTAGAAAAAATGGGCTAGGCGATATTTGCCCTTTAAGAAAATACGTACTTTTTGTACGATGAATGAAAAATAGGTTATAATTTAACTAGAGACACTTGTATAGGACGGTTATTTAGGATATGAATGGTACCGTCTGTAATATTAAAGTAGAATATGTACAAGTTACATGTTAACACAATTTATATACATCATTAATGGAAATATAATACATTTTTAATAGTAAACTAATTAATTAAATAACTCCAACGATGATGTGCGCGTTGACGTCCCTTCGTTCGTGTGTTATGCCATGAATGTTAAAGTTAGTATGGCTGTCTCTTAAGTGTTGTCGTCGATGTTGTTCTGTTTCGGCTGTTTGCAAAGTTTTGTAGCAACAGCAAGTATGGATTGCTCTCACCGTCCCGTATGAAATATTAAAGTGTTCAGAGTCAGTTCACTGGTTGATATCATTGGTTAAACTGAACACAGTTATTGTTTCTTGCTGGAATCGTTCTAGAGCTTAGGCATTTGATGGTATAGTTCTTACAATCTGGCTCTTCAAGTATGTTTATAGGTGTCGTAATTAAACTAATCACTGAGAGTACTCTAGCAGGTGTAGAGTCACACTGATATATGTAACGAACTAAAAGTATCACAGTTTATAGTGTGGCTACTGGCCAATGTGATCAGAGTCATTCTACTGGCGCATTTGTCTGCCGTGATAAAAGGTCAGCCACTAAGTTATCGGTGCCCTTAATATGGCGAATTTCGAAGTCAAAGTCCTGAAGTAGAAGACACCATCTTCGTAACCTGTTGTTTTTGGGCGACCCTTGGTTAAGGACTAATATGGGCGGTTGAAAAAAAGCAGTTTTATCCACCACGCCAAACGGCTCTGCAGAGAAACCACCGATCTGCCCACAGTTGGTATCCCCTGAAAACTATACCAGAGCAAACTCCGTGGAAAGATGAACATAGACTATCACTACAAATCCAGACAAAAGAGAGGACTATTTGACGAGGAAGAACAGAACAGTGTGCAGCGAAGAACAGCCACTCTCAGCTTCCTTGATGAAGAATACTCACCGGACCTCTGGATCTGAGCCTACACAGATGGGTCAGCATAAAATGTTGTTCGAAATGGAGGAGCGGGTGTGTACATAAGATACCCAAATAATACTAGGGACACGGACAGAGTACCAACAGGAAAGTACTGCCATAACTATGATGCTGAAATTGAGGCCATCAGGATAGCAACAGAGAAATTAATAAATACCAGCCATAGTACACAACCTGTGGTGCTATTGACAGATGAAAAATCAGTACTCGAGGCGCTCCTGTCTGGGAAATTGCCAGTACTACTTTCTGAACTTAGCAGTCAGCATAAGGTTACCATACAGTGGATACCTTCCCACTGTGGAGTCCCTGGAAACGAGAGAGCTGATCGATTGGCTAAGGAAGAAGCAAAAGAAGAACAGCCTAATGTGCCCGTTACATACCTGTCACAAAGTCCCTGGGGTGATGGGAGCTATGCTACAATATATACCGTGGGTTCAGTTCTGTGTATTGGGTACTTGGGTTTTAGTCTACCCACCCCGCCAGTCTACGGACAACCCCTTCTGACACTTTCTTTCAATGAACGTTACCCTTTACTGCTCCATCCATAGTAGTTGACTCAACTCTGGTATGAACAGAACATACTAGACATTTATTATACATGAAGATGTCAAGACAATTAAAGGCAGATAGAGGTAGGCAGTAGACTACTCTATAATCAGATAAGCAGGCTAGTGTACGGTTATCATCATTGAGCCGTCCTTATTTCAGTCGCTGCAGTCTGTGGTCTGTGCAAATCCGCCTCATGAGTGGGACAGACTGGTGTAGTAGCAGCTCGAGTGTGTACACATGGTAAAGTGCGGGTAACTCTCGGCACTAACTTCTTGGGTTCCTTAAGAGTTAGTCACAAATCAGGTGGACTAATAGTTAATCGTATCCAGAGTAGCCCTTCATGTTCCAACCAATTTCAGATTAATGTTAACTAGTACATTCCATTAGAATTGAGTCTAAGTACATAATCACTGTCGTAACATCACAGAATAAAGTATTTAAAGTCATTAACAGAATCACGTTGTCTGTAGTCACGGAATTCCGGGATTCAAGCACACTGCACTACAGTTCAAAACATATGTCCATAAGCATTAGGCCAATTCTCTCTCTCTCTCTCTCTCTCTCTCTCTCTCTCTCTCTCTCTCTCTCTCTCTCTCTCTCTCTCTCTCTCTAGACACGATCTGGGCCGTAGTAACGTGAGGTGACGTCGGTACAAACATTTTTACCTTACGGATCACTGAGGTAAGGTTGCTGACTGCTAATGGGCGGATAATGGTGGGAGGCTGACCTGTAAAGACCATAGGCCACTGTCATAAGTCGGGGTGCCCCACCGGCTAGATGAATGTATTATTCACTGGCGAGCAACCCTAAATAGTCAGAAACTGACGTAGGGACAAAATCTATATGGCTGAACTACAGATTAAGCCCATGAATATCCAACGTACAGCTCCAAGTGGCTCGTTACAAACTTGAAATGAACTGTGCTGAATATTCGCCAAGGACTAGGAAAGAGAAGGTTAGCTAGGATAGATTTTTAAGTCTGAATTAAAGTTTAAGGACAACTATCCTAGTACAGGTTTTTCTCCCTGACTGCTCCTTTCCTTGGTGTGTAAGTGAACCCCCACCAATGTACACACACACAACACGTATGTACAATTGGAAAAAAAATATAATGACAGAACTATGAGTTACAATACTACAACATTTATTTACTAACCATAGACATCTGATGGTTTTCAATATGGGGATGATGAAATCATATAACATATTGTGATGAGAAACATTACGTAACTTTACTTGTTACTTCATCTATCTGGAACTGTGGTCCAGATCCCCACTCTCCAGTAGACTCAAAAAAGAGACAGCTTGCCGGTATTCTGACGATCCTGTCAGTCCTGACACTCCTAGTCTTCACTCGTCCTTGAGATCTACAACATAGGTGCTCCTTGTGAGAGCTTGAAAGAAAGTCAAGAATGTGTTATATCAGTTCTACATCAGCGCAATCCTAATTAAAACATATCATAACACAAACATATACAATGACCAGTCTGGCCAAGTTTATCTTCCAGCTCTACTGTGTTCACCATCCTCCTTCTCCCTACTGTCTTTAGTCTTGGACGGGCTTTTCAATTGTCTCAAACGCCTGTAATGATTACATTTCTGCCGCCCATGTCCATGTCGCTAATACAGAAATTCTGTGTCGTACAGCCGCTCCGTCCAAAGTTGGGTTAGCAGCTCACAAGATCGGTAATGGTATTATAATAGTACCGGGTCATCCGGGCTTACAAGCCGTGACCCGTAGCTGTGCCAGGTTTCCATGCATTACCGTGAACGCACGCCCACAATACACTGAGAAAGTTTAGCACCATATACCCTATACCAAGTGTGGGTAATGTCTGTACCATTACACCTCTGCTTCCAACACAATCATTGGCCAATGTGCCAATGCGCAGACAATAGCATAACACTTCATATTGGTAAGTTTGCATATGACAAATCAATATATCAAACATCCAATACACATAAACATATTGATTAAACTAGACATATTATGATACTTTAACATCATAGCATAATGCACTAGTTAGGTTGTATGTATACGAAATGAGACGTATATACACAAAAAGAATATGTACGAAGCATATTCCTAGCATCGTATATTCATATGAAATTACACATACATACATTCAACATATCCATAAACATTATATTACTTCAAGATGGACATCTAATGATACTCAACATAATAGCATCAGGCATTATTAATGAGTACTAATATTGTATAGCTACAAAATGAGATATACGACAAGTCTAATTGAAGTTACCACACAGACCAGCCATATTTGCTGAGCTGCCCGGTTTAATCACCACTCAGTTACTGCTGTTGTAAGAATTAAATAAATAGTCAGTTGACTATAATCTGTACAACAAATGCACACACCAAAAAGAGACTAGTCTAGTTTAGAAAGAGATGGCAAGCATCTGCTACGACACCTCAAGTATATCTAGACAAGACCTGCCTTCCATAAGTTTCTACTTCTCAGAAGAGTAATACATGAAGCACCATGATATTGAACACAGAACTTAGAAAGAACACTCAAGTAACCTACGCCAAAGATAGTTCTTGAAATAACCTAGATCAGATATAGGCTGAAAATCGATCCATCCATCTAAGAGACTAAGAGACTTACTAAGGGACTAGTTACTAAGAAATCCTTCCTAGAAGCCAACATAATAATCATACATATAACTACAAACATTTAGCTGGCTGCCTACCTGTTCTGAAGTCAGACTTAATCTAAAGGGAAAGAGTCTAGCAGGGGTTTTTATACCTAGCCTAGCAGTAGACACTTATCTCCCCGGAATTCCATTCATAAATTCTTCTTATCTCCTCCTGATGTTAATTGCAATTAACTCCAAGTCTGTCTAGTCATAAAAATTCTCTTAACCACTAACCCTCACCATAGTGTCACACCTGGATGGTTTTGCGTTGCCAGCCCCAGATCAGTTTCACAGTCTTATCAGTGATTTCACACCTACCTGAGTCTGCCAGTCCGAGTGGACGGGGCTTGTTTATAGCCCTGGGGCTATTATCTCCATCTAGGCGTTAATTGCCTTTATTCAACCAATGGCCCAGTTCATTGTTGATTCAGCCAGGGTCTACCTGGACGAGAAGGTGCCAATGTGTCTGTGTGGTGTCATAGCCGTCTGGGTTAGATTTCCAAGGTGTAGACTAATTTAAATTATCTAGTTGTGTCCATCTCAAGTATCCCATTTTACTTGCCATCTGCAAGCTTACGTCATGGTTAGAGGTTTTTTGTGAATAATCTTACCTCACGACTAGATAGCCTTGGAGTAGCGTGATTAATTCATTCTTTCTCAATTTGGCCTCTCAAATTTGGAGACCGAGAAAAATATTCTGGGATGTTAAGGCGGCATTCCACGACAGCCACTTGAAGTCTTTCTTTTCGGGAACGACCTGGCGCTACCTCAACTCTGGGAAGCTCACGCAGACAGTCTCTTGGGTTCTTTCCATGATTCAGGTTCTCAGGCCAGGTCTACGCTAGTCTGGTACACACACTCCATGACAGGCTCTGCAACAAAACAACCTTGTGAGAGCCACTGGTAATAGCAAACAACACATATTGAACCTAGGAGCGACGCTCTGTGCATTAAATGATACATTATATAAAATACAAATGACCCTGAACCTATCCGCATCTGCTTTGACCTGGATTGGGATTAACTTGTACTCCTCTGTTGGTACGGCAGCTCGGACTGGTCCCGTCTGGTAGACACAGGTGAGACACACAAGTTCCTGCAAAAGTCTCAGTCATGTTAAGCATTACGGTTAGGTATTAGTATAAAGCTTAATACTATTTTCAGATACCTCACTCATCATTCTGTCAAGAAGCCTGATACGCGGGAAAATGCCACGTTGAAAGTCCAACAACAAGAAACACGCTGTTGCCAACAATTGCAGCGTGGGAGCCGACAACAAGAAGAAGAACGTCGAGAGCCTACCCGCTAGCTGCACCAAAGAGCCTGATACTACAGCTATTATTGAAGCTACTAAGAGGGAGAAGATTGACAGCCCAACACAATCAAGAACCAAGACAGCAGAGAAGAAGGAGGAGAAAGACACCAGAGTCGGAAACACCGACTCAAAAACAGTCCGATGGGTTGTCAAGCGGATTCCTGTGGAGCTGACATGAAGATATCCTGAAGCAGCTACGTGAAGAGAATCTTCACATCCGATTCTTGAAGGCGGAGCGGCTTCTCACCTACTCCAAGATACCTACAACCTTGGCAGTGGTGACATCGGAGGGCAGGGAGATGCCGACGACAGTATCATTCAACAAGAGAATGCAGCAACCAGAGAGATTCATCCCAAGAATCACGCAATGTTCCAGATGTCATAACGCCGGCCACAATAGAGCTACGTGTCGCAGTAAGACGGAAATATGCCGATACTGCGCCGATCACCACGCCTTCAAGGAGTGCCCGCTGGCCAAGCTGGACACGGACTTCCGAGCACCCAACATCAAAAGAAAGTGCGCCAACTGCCTGGGCAAACATGGAGCAAGATACCTGGGCTGTCCGTACCTGCAGAGACACAGAGACGTCTTAAAGATCACCACCATCACAAAGACACCATTCATGGAAGCAATGCAGAGGGGCGAGACAGCCACGGGTATAGCACACGCTGAAAGAGATCAACTTCAAAAGCAGATAGACGAGTTGAAGAAGCAAGTCAATGCACTGCTGACGACGACTCCGACCAGCGATAATGAGAAGCTGCTGGCCGACATGAAAGAAATCCAGCTCAACATCAAACAAGAGATTCAGCGCATGGCTGAGATAAAGAAGGAGAACGAAGAAATCCTACAAATGATCAAGACCGAAAGAGAATTGCATAGAGCTGAAATGAAACTCTTTCAAAACAAACCAACAGAAGCCACACAAGAACTCACAGAGAAACCACAAGAAGAAAACCAAGAGACCGAGCCTGAACCGCAAGCTAAAGCCAGCAGCCCAACCACAACGCCCAAGAGGGAACTACTATACCGTCGGATCTCTGAAGGAGGCACAGAATACCCAGTCAACAAGGAGGAACTCAAGCGCGAGGAATTCAGAAGGCGCTGGGAAGAAAAAGAAAAGAAGAAGCCTAAGAAACTCCGGGGGAAACCGATGGTATACCCAGTCTTACACTACGACTGTGAGAACGACTTCGAGTACTATATAGATGACGGTAAAATCGTCCCATGGCTGACCACGGAGGAAGAAAACTTTAGGCAGCAGATACGCAAACGCGACAGTGAAAACAGGCACAAGGAGGAAAATGATAACGTCGAAAAGCTCCTACAGAAAATACACAACAAAATAGACAAAAAGACCAAATAAAAAGTCCTTTTAAGGACTGCAACCAGTCAAGCCAGGAGCCTGCACCAACAAAGAAAACAAGAGGAAACATGCACAAAAGACAGCCGCCAGACGATCCCCCAGCTGGAGTGGGATTACGAAAAGTCCTTATAAGGACTGCAGTCAGTCAAGCCAGACGAGCCAGGAGCCTACTCAAACAAAGAAAACCACAAGAACAGACGAGCACAAAGGATAGCCGCCGACCACTGCTGACGTCACAGACACAAATGCTACATAACCAGTCCGAGATAGGACTCACAAGACAAGAATTAGGGCGAATAAACCCACAAAAACCACGTACCTCAACAATAACCACAGCTGATGAAGCAGGTTAGACGAGGCCGAATTTGGAATTTTTGTTATTGGAATTGGACAGATACCTCACTGTCCCCCATGTCCATATGGGAGCGATGTACCTTCATTCTAGTCAATGGCTTTTAAATATATGGCTTCCCCCTCTGTGTAACAGGTGTAAATTATTTCCGTTGAATACGTGGTCTATACCCCCTGTAGCGGGCGATATCCAGCTTCTGGGTAAATACATGGTCTTTCCCCCATTTAGTGGATGATATCTACTCCGTTCTCTCACCCCTGCCCAACAGATGAGTAAGTAGAACGATGTTAATGTTCACTGGAACTGTGGTCTTGTTTACCAAAGGTTTTATCTACCTCGTTCTATTTCTATCACTTTCGCCACCTGAAATAATTAATGTCCCTCCCTTTGATCCCTTTAGAAGAACTAAATAGGCAAAGGACGGGTGGGAGGAAAATAGAAATTTAAAAGTCACGTGACCACCCGAACTTGCGGAGACGGCCGTCATCACATCAGTCGTTGGCGGAATACTTCTGTCGATACTCGCGAACGTTGCCAGTCGTCTTCCCGAGTAATTTGATAGGTCACACTCCATGGTCTAAGTGTAGCCCTGCCGCGCCCCAGCGTCCGCATCGTCTTCCGGAAGTCACTCTTCACACCTCTTTGCCACGTTGACTCCAACCAGCGATTCTCAAAACCAAACCCCCTCATACATAGATTCGTTCTAGGGGCCTCGATGCCATGAGAATGAATATCCCATACTATTGGGCTACTACATAGTCGCAACCACTTAGAATGCCATTAACCAATGGATGATAAAGCCATCCCTTCTGCACCATAATTTTGGCTAAGTCCCATTTATCGATCCCGTACTATGCATGAGCTCTGGCTGTGGAGTTACAACACTTTCTCTCTGTAATCCCGTTTATCACGCGGAGTCTCGTAGCGGAGCGAGAGCTGAGGCGGTTCGACCCCTGCTCGTGACTTGCGGGATACTGAGCCGGCCGCTCAGAAAGCAATGGCAAACTACTGAGCGTAATCTTGCCAAGAGATCAACATACAGCTGAAAGATGCTGGTGTTGACAGCTAAGTCCTGTAAAGGATATGCTAAAAAAAAAAAAAATCATGCATGAACTAGTCTGAAGAACGGCCACGTCGCCTACACGTAACGCAAAGCATCGAAACGAAATTACTATACTGTCAAAGTCTCAGTCGCTCGTTGTCATAGATGTTAGTTAGTCTTTCCTCTTGAGCCTAAGGCGGCGCATAGGGCAGAAGTCCTGTCTCTCCATGCTTGGCGGTTCGCTGCTGCCTGTTGTAGATCTTGGATATTTACTTGGCCATTGAATGAGCCTTCTCTAATGATGGTTCTACGCAGGGTCTCTCTTGGTCTTCCCCGTTTTCTTTTCCCTACTGGTGACCATATGAGGGCTTGGTAGGGGAGTCTTGACTTGTCCATTCTGAGTACATGGCCGATGTAGTTCCAACGGCGTCTTCTTATGAAATTGGATACTGTATCTTGCTTAGTCTCTTGTCTTATTTGCGAATTGGTTCTGAAGTCTGTCCAGTGGATGTTTAGAAGTCTTCTAAGACATTTGTTCTCAAAATTGTCTAATTTTTTATCTAAAGCTACCGTTGATTTCCAACTTTCACATCCATACGTTAACACTGGAATCACACAAGAGTTGAAGATTTTAAGTTTTGTGTGTTTGCTGAGTGTCTTTGACTTCCAGATGTTTGACAGTTTATTGAAGGCACTAGATGCCAGTGCGATTCTAGATGATATTTCTGGTGTTGAGACCCCTGTAGATGTCATTTTGCTTCCTAGGTATGTAAAGCTGTTGACTTTTTCAAGAACGTAGCTGTTCAATTTGGTGTCATCTGAACTGTTGGTAAGATCAATAGTCTTTGTTTTTGTGGTGTTAATTTGGAGACCGATTTGCCCTGAAACATTTTGGAGGTGGTTTATTTTCTCTTGGGCATCCGGGTGTGTTTAACTCAAAAGCACTATGTCGACGGCAAAGTCCAGGTCTTCTAGAATTTTGTCAACCCAATGGATACCCATATTTGTGTTGTTTGTGCATTTGCGCATGACCCAGTCGATAGCTATTATATTCCATAGATGTGACAGTAGTATAATACATGTGCAAACAATCCGTCAACAAATGGATCACGTGTGTAGCTATTTATTTCATATAGCAACCATTTTACATTATTCATAATCACGCTAAGACAAATCTAGCAAATTATGCAAACATTGATCAGCAAAGCACTCATGCGTTCTCGCATCACAATTCATTTCATATATCAGCGCACAGGCTGTCTAATATCAACACTCTCACAAAAGTAAATCTCTAGCGTGAAGCATTCAGCACACTCTCTCTCAGGTAACCAAAACACTTCCTCTCTCAACCACAGTCAGGTCCAGTCTGTTCGTTCTTGCCTCGGTCTGTGGTCACGTGGTGTTTGACCTGTGACGTCCGTGCTAAGTCGGATGTCTCGGTATTTTGGTATCGTCCTGTCCTTCACCCATCGATTGATGACTGATGTCTCAGTTGGTCTAGTCCAAGGTTGGACTGTCATTCAAGGACATGCCCAGTCTCTAACCCCATGTCATGTCTCTCAATGGGTATACAGTCCTGTCCTACTCTATCTATGCTCTACCTGTGTCCTGTCCTTGTCCTGTGTCCTCTCTCACACTCATTAGGACTCTGACATATACTAAACAGAAGTAAATACCTTCAAATATCAGAGGTTTGGTCCACTTGCTGGCGAAAATGTAGAGCCCTTTTAATGGCCATTATCCGCTTAGCACAGCACCACGAACCGACGTCCTGCGAATACACTGCCATTATCTCAATTGACTTGAAAACAGCAGTACTTGAAAATGACCTACAGTATGAACTGTGCTCGGCTTCCACGCTTCGGTGCAGTTACCCCATGCAAACCACGAACTGATAACTCTGGCGCAGGGTCTATAATGTTCTATTCAGAGAACAAAATAAAGTGAGAGCAAGACAATAACGGGGATAATTATCCGGAAGAATTTGCACGGTAGTTTCCTTTTGACTATATTCCAGCGAAGACCGGACTCAGGTCAATTTCGCTACAGTACCACCAAAATAAAATAATGATCAGGTCGGTCAGAAAGCCAACAAAACCTCAAGATGACTATCACATTATGGACAGACCAGAACAAGTCATTATTCTGTGCCTCAGAACAGGACACGATAGATTACGCAACCACCTGTATACAAAATTCAAGATTGGTGAATCAGCCATGTGCATATCTGGATTGGCGTCGCACATACTCCAGGACTGCCTAAAATATAACATGTCTAGGCAAACTTTCTGGTCTAGAGAGACGCCAGTAGATTATAAACTCTATGGACCGCTGTGTGAAGTGAAAAAGACAGTTAAATTCATACAAGGGACAACATTGCAGTTATAGACATATTTCAAGCGAACGAAAGAAGGAGAAGAACCTATTGACAAGTAGTATTCTGTATACTGAGTACAGAAAGTCAAAATTTAATAAACCAAAAGCGTCAAAATACAAAGAATAACAGTACGGTCAGAGAATAGGGCTATATACAGTTACATCAGAAAGTAGAAGAGGTGCAGGAAGGTTCCATAGTTCATCATGAAGCACATTAGACTCAGTGAAATGTACGTCTTGTCGGTCTCGTTGACTCACCAGATCCCACCAAGCTGAGCTGACTGGAAAGTTGTGGACTCTTCCAGCTTCCTCCAAATCTCCAATTAATTGCCACTACCATGAACCATCTTGAGGTTCAATAACCAGAATGCATATATACACGCCCTCCATTACCAAAGTGTCCCATGGAGGCGTAGACGCAAACTAAGGTCTTGATCAAAAGTCTAACTTGCAGAACCTATGGCACTAGGTGTCCCCACTGGAGTTAAACATGAAGCACTAACTCATAGAGCGTAAGAGTTCCACTAAAGTCAATGTAATATCATTCACAATAGTCTGTTCACCCATACATGGCCTGCTAAGTTCAAGGAAGCTTCATCAATACTGAATCTAGTAGACATCAGTTCAGATGACCCGTTCTGGGTCTGATAGGTATTACGAAACATCATTGAGCTTGTGTCTAAAGTCCATATTGTGCAAGACTATTACATTGACAAGTAGGACCCCAACTGGATCTTGTTATGTAGCGTAACGGCCATCTTGAAGATTCATAATGCAAAAGTCGTTTCAGACGATATGTCGGGTAGACCACATCCGGGCCTTACCATACAATAATACTGTCGTGATGACATAAAAACTCGTCAGACTTGATAAGGTACTGCGGGTAGTAAGTCACTGTTACCACCTCATCCTCATACCTGTCAGGTAGCTTTATCATGAAGGATACTGATCAGGCTTGCTCCCGGTGTATAGACTTCAGCCACATCATGGCTAGTCGATCTGGCAAAAGCAGCTATGGCCAAGTATTCTCTTCATAGTATCAACTCTGGATTACTACAGTTAAAGGCAGCCCTGAAAGGGGAGGACAGAGTGAGAGCATTCGGCACCAAAACTGATATACATGACATGCATCAGAGCTAAACGTAATCAGACTCAAAATAACCATGTATCACGGATTACTGGCTCACCTTCACCACACAAAGGTTTAGATAAGACTGCAGTTTAGCTGTCAGTAAGCACCCTGAATGTGCTCGTCTGGGAGGTACGGTTTCAAGTTGCACCGGTTTGGTCATTCAGTCCCTGTCGTTGTAACATAGTACCTCCCGCTATCTCTCTTTCTCTCTCTTTCACCTTGACCATTACTATAGTAACATATTTAAATATTACATTGTGGTATAGATTTCTCTCAACTGGCTATGTCCGTCGGGACCATTCTCCTTCATGGATATCAACCTTATCATCATAATCAACATACCATCAAAATATTTCATAAGTAATCAATTAATTGAATTAACAATTAATAGATCAACTAATAACTTTTCTGGGATTCCTATCCCAGATCCGAGAAAAGTCCTCTTTGTTACACCTTCCCTGCTGGACGGCAAAGAGCATTTATATATTTGTACATGATATACCACATGTAGATGGTATATATCCATCCCTGTTCCTTTACTCCGGTGTTTTGGCGAAGACTAAATTATGACCGGTTCTGCTGGTCGGTTAGGACCAGATATCCTATGTAAAATGTATCCTGCTTTCCATCCCATAATTCTTTTCGACTGCTGAAGTATAGAAGAAGTCCCCTTTTCACCAGATCCCTAGTATATCTATCCCCAGACAATGAGGATAGGAGATAGAGTTGTCCCCTGACCATAATAATAGAGTAAAGTGTCGTGCACAAGAGCAAACGATCACGGCAAAACCACGACGCAAAAGCACACGCCATAACAACAGGACCCGCGTTGTACAATCACACGACGTTCCTCCCCGAATCGCTAGCAATATATACATAGCATGATCCTATCAAAACATCACCACAACAACGATACTGCACTTACGCACATCCCTCGGAAATATCAACACAACTTCCTTATGATAATAATTATCACCACAGTAACTTTGTGACATAGCTACACCACACTCCCTTGGAATCACAACACCACAGCAGCTTTGCAATAACTCAGCACTACAGAATCCTAACTGATTAAACTATAATCATTAGAACACATTAACTGCTCTATTGAAGCTTGCTCTGTCTACTAAACGGACTCTCGGTACTAGCAGTAAATGAAATTACAGCAGTTAGAATATTTTCACCAATTGAGGCAAATTCTCACAGTAATTAATTAATGTCACGATCTAGCACACTTTCACCATGCAGCCTGTAGGAAAGGACTTTGCTAAATATGTATATTCATTCCGTATTCACAGAACTACGGTAATAAATAAATATTACACCCACAGCCTGCCGCCAATGTTTACATAGCGCAACGATCAATAGACTTAATTAATTATTCATGAAATGACACGCGAACGTTCGGATAGCGTCGTTTTCGCTCGCGAGATACCAGTTAACAAAGCAAGAAACAGAGAACGGTGGTAGTTACTTTAGTGCAGAAGCTATTACGGCATGCAGCCATACCCTTGTCGAGTGATCAACATCTCTCATAAGACAATATGTGCGCTGACAGAAATGCATCTGCTCTGCAGAGAGTGCGGTCGGTGAATGACAATAACAGGAGGCCTGGTGTTCCTTGCCAGTGAGAAGTCCTGATCGTTTCGGGTCCACATCGATTGACGGACCTCAGTCGCGGCGATTGGGCAATCTTGAGCATAGCCTACGATGGGTGACGTTGTGATATTCTGTTGTGAAAATTTGGTTGTGTGTCCAATGTGTGCCGCGTGGTTACACACCCGCTTCACACGCCAGTGATCCGGGGCTTGTTTCCGGATCCGGTCAGGGATATGCACTACTGACGAGCTCAAACGAGGGCGAAACTCGAGTATAGTGCTTCCATATTGACGTGGATAGGCCTTAGGTTCATACCAGAATACGATCAGCGTTGCCAGTAGTGGGTTGTGCTCAATATTTAAAATTTAAATCCCGAAATAACCAAATTAATCAATAACATGTCTGTTTCCGTGTTGTGTGGTAGTCTCGAACCACACAAGAAGTTTGGGTACTTCAATTTTAATTCACCGCAAACAAAGGGAATTCCAGGGCACACGTCATATCCTGGAGTCCCCTTATTCGCGCTGTATCTCGGTGTGCATGACCTTGACCGGAATAACGTTGTCGGTGTGCAGCAAATGGTTTACTTATGTGTGTAAGTTTACCTGAATATTTCAGTGGTTGTATACTCTTGTGCACACTTAGGGGCTGTTTTTGTGTGCTAATTTGTGACCCTGAAAAGGGCCCGTTCCGTTATGGCATTCTTCTAGTGGCCCTGAAAAGGGCCCATTGCTGGATGATACTGCTGTATGCATGAGTTGACAATCATATTCGGCCCTGAAAAAGGCCCGTTGCTGGATTATACTGCTGTATGCATGAGTTGACAATCATATTCTGCAGACTAGTGTTGCGGCGGTGGCCAGACTGCAGACTATTGTTGGGGTGGCCAGAATCGAACAATGTCAGCTAGAATGGTGTTGAACACATCTAGGCCAGCACATTTACTCAGAGATAGCACCATAACATGATGACCAGAACAACGTCTTTCAGAATGTAATATGCCATGTTGCTGCAGAAAGGCAACACTACTCTGCTTGTCGTGGACAGCTGCTGTCAGTTCAATAAAATTCATGACTGCAGAAAGCCATCGTAAAAATGTACTACACACACCGTGTTACCGTTCGTTGCTCCTTTTTCGCGCCAAGACACGCACTGAAAAAAACTTTAATTGAACGGAGATCCCCCGCCAGTGCTATATATAGCTCTAACTACGCTATATATATAGCTGCTAATGCTAAATATAGCCTCGTGACGTCTATTGCAATCAATCAATCAATCATGTGCCATGCCGGAAAGCGTGGGTGGTAATGACTCGCCATTTCACTCGATCACCAGTGTCGTGGATCAGCTCAGTGTTCCTGTCTCGCCCATGCCATGTGGCCAAGCCATCCAGATATTTTCCTCTTGGTCTGTTCCCTTCGATCTTGCCAGTTGTCACTAAGTTCTCCAATCCATTTCTTCTCATAACATGTCCAAAAAATGTTGACTGTCTACGTCTAATTTCTCTAATCAGTTTACGATGTTCATTTGTCTCCTGTAGTACTTGGTCATTGGTTTTTCTGTCTGTCCATGGTATTCTTTGCATTTTCCTCAGAAACCACATTTCTGCAGCCATCAGAAGCTTTTCAGCTTGACTGCTCATTGTCCAAGTTTCACATCCATACAAAAGAACAGGCTCTATGTATCCCCTCAACACTCTTTTTCTCGTTTCAATTGACATCTTTTTATTGGTCAGAATGTTTTTCATCTTACTAAAGGCTACTTTCGCCATGGCGATTCTTGTTCTAATCTCTTGAAGGCATCTCCCTTCAGATGTTATGACTGTTCCAAGATAATTGTACCGATTCACTTGTTGAAGGATATTTCCATTTACTTGTATATTACATTGTGGCACTTCTTCCTTCCTAGTGACGACCATAACCTGAGTCTTTTTACAATTTAATTCTAACCCCAGTTGCTCACTGTGTACAACAACCGCATCTACTAATTGTTGCAGGTTCTGCGCATTGTCTGCAATTAATACTGTATCATCTGCATATCTAATGTTATTTATGTTTCGTCCTCCAATGCTGATTCCATTTATATCCTCTACATTTCTGAAAATATTTTCACTGTATAGGGAAAAAAGATCTGGAGACATCACACATCCCTGCCTAACACCTCTCTTAATTGGCTGATACTGTCCCACTTCATTATCAATCCTTATTGCAGCTTGTTGTTTCCAATATATATTTTTTATAAGTCTAATGTCTTTCCCATCAATTTGTAGATCTGCAAGCATATCCACCATGCTGACATGTCTAACTCTATCAAAAGCCTTTGTGTAGTCAATTAAGCAAAAATGTATATCCTTGTTTACTTCTATAGCACGTTAAATAACTGTTCGCAGCATATACACAGCATTTACTGTACCCTTTCCTTCTACAAACCCGCATTGTTCTTCCCCTATTTCAAGTTGTATGTTCTTCCTCACTGTTTGCATGATAATTCTTAGCAAAATCTTTGTGATGGCAGGACATTGGCAGGACATTGTCATATGCCGATGATGTTTTAGTGTATCGTCAGGGTAAGGATAGAGAGGAGGTTGCTGTGGAACTACAAACCGAACTCAATCGCATAAGTACTTGGTGTGATGAAGCTGGGGCAATGGTCAACCCAACAAAGGCAACAGTGACTTGGTTCTCGTTGAATAATCATATTGTCAATGTCAGGGTCTTAAACTTGGCTCGCTAACCTAACACGTGTGAGACAGTACAAGTACAACGTGATTTGACGTAAGACTCAACGACACATCGTTCAATGGATTTATTCACATATCAAATACAGAACGATGATCACAACAATATATACGTGATACTTCAATACACTTACATCCACAATACAGCTCACAAGTCTAACTCTCAAGATGTCCAGACACTCGACGTTCAAGCACAGAAAACCACACAACGCCTTTCTCTCATCATGCGTCCGTCCACGTCCGTGTCCCAGAGCTGTCTGCCGCTAGTTCGCAACTTGCCTCCCGCCTCAGGTGGCTTCACGAGGCATGCGTGCGTCTTGCGTCGTCAGCCTGACCGCTGGTCGCTCGTCAGCCAGCAATCTTGCAGGCCGGTACTACTACTCGCCTGGCGGCGTAACGAAGTTGCTGCATCCCTGCTGGGAGCTAAGTCGCCTGGCGGGCGTAACGATGTCACTGCATCACTGTACCCTGTCTGGACTCTGACAGTCAACAATCCAACACCAACTGTAATGCTGTGTTCAGAGACGGTGGAAAGAACGCAGGCAATGAATTACCTGGGGATACGGTTTGATCGAAGCCTTGCTTATAATGTGCACATAGACCAGGTGATAACAAAGGCCAAGTGGGGTTTGGCAGCGATGCGGGTGATGGCGGCAGCAATCTGTGAGCAGCGCCGTCTATGTCTTCTGTACGAGGGGCTGGTCATGTCTGTTTTGGAGTATGCAATGGCAATCCTGACTGTCAGCCATAAGCAGATAGAAAGGATGGAAAGGATACAGAATGAAGCTATGCGCATTATTCTTGGATGTACAAGAGATACAGCATGCAGGGCGATGCGCTACCTTCTTGATTTTCCAACCATTGAAGAGAGAATACAAGTTTGCAGGGCACGCGCCTACCTCAGAATTAACGCAAACACACAGCATCCACTGCATAGTGAAATTAGGAAGGTGAAGGGCAGCAGGTTAAAAAGAGGACGGTCGTGGATGGGTCAAGCCGAAGACATTCTTCAACAGGTGTGTTCACTTGAGGACTTAGAACCTGGCGAGGAGTGGGTGCAAGTGCCAACAGACTTCTGCACATCCTTTTCAGTTTGCATCCAACTAGATAGAAAATGCAGACAAGAAAATCCGGCTGCTGTTGAAGCTGAAGTACAAGCGTTGATTTTCGAGAATTCGCTAGACAGTGACGCGGTCATCTACACAGATGGATCGGTCATCCGACATGTGAGAAGCTCATGGGCCTTTACAGCTCGGGCCGGAGGGAGAATTGTGAAGGAGGACTCTGGTGCTTTCACTGAAACCACAAGTAGCCTGACCATGGAAGTCATGGCAGTAAGTAAAGCAATAACATGGCTCGAGACACAGACATTCACTAGGGCTTGTTTCCTTAGCGACTCAATGAACATGATCAAGAGGATAGAGGAGGGGTCGATCCGAAGAGAATGGTTGCTGCCTCTGAAGCGGTCTCGGCTGGCAAAGATTAGTTTCATCTTCGTGCCAGGGCATGCGGGAGTACAAGGAAATGAGCGGGCTGACAAGCTCGCAGGTGAGGCTACTGTGGAGGGCGGATGCGCCATGGACCAGGCTGACATTCTGAATGCTCTACGAGAAGTGAGACTTTTGCAAGAACCAAGTGATGACTGTGAATCTACAACAATGGCCAGACGGCGAGAGCAGCAAATTAAAAGAGGGGTGGCCAAACAAGAACACCACGCAGGAAGCCAAAGAAGATTGATAAACCAACACAGAACTGGCGTCGTTAGCCGCTACACGCTGCGGGATTTGCTGAGGAGGGGATCCGAGCACTTATGGACTGAATGGTCCGATGTGCAACGAGGATGATCTGTCGACTAACTAACTAACTAACTTTGTGATGTGACTCATTATACTAATTGTTCTATGTTGATCACATTCCAAGGTTCCTGATTTCTTTGGGATTGCAATAAATACAGAGTTACATAATTCAGGAGGTATATATCCAGTATCATATAATGTGTTCATCAGTCTGGTGACTTGCTCTAGTCCAAATTCTTCTAAAGCTTTAATCATTTCTTTGTGATGTTATCTGCACCGGGGGCCTTGCCAGCTTTCATATGCTTAAGAACATTTCGAACCTCCATCTCCAGAATTGGTGGTCCTTCATTATTAAATCTAATATCACACTGTTCGTCTCTG
This sequence comes from Cepaea nemoralis, assembly GCA_014155875.1. Lineage (NCBI taxonomy): Eukaryota > Metazoa > Mollusca > Gastropoda > Stylommatophora > Helicidae > Cepaea > Cepaea nemoralis. Next base: position 28,420 of record JACEFZ010002040.1, read on the forward strand.
TTATCATCATAAAGGTGTTTCACATAATCTGTCCATACATGTAGAATCTGATCTTTTTCTATTATCATTTTGCCATCTTCAGTTTTTAGACACCCTGTTAATGTACTTGTTCTTTTATTAATAAGTTCCTGAATTCTTTTGTGCACTTATTTGGTATTTTGACTGTTGTGTTGGTTTTCAATTTCTAAGCACTTTTCCTCAAGCTATGCTTCTTTTGCCTCCTTACATAATATTCTGACTTGTCTGTGAATTTCTTCATATTTGACAGAATTATTTTTGTTGAGTCTTCTTGTTTCCATGAGGTGTAAAATTTCTTCAGTCATCCATTTCTTACGACCCACCTTCTTTAATTTTGGAATAGTTGTTTCTGCAGCCACATTGATTGAATTCTTCAACGTTTCCCATTGATCATCCACATCCTGGAATAGGATCTCTAGATCAGACAAAATTTCAAATCTGTTCTGTACTTCTATGTCGAATTTGTTTTGTATTTCCTTGTCATTACTCAATGTACACAAATCATATTTAGTGTTTCCTGTTATATAACGTCTGTTATGACGTCTGTTGCGGTGAATTAAAATTGAAGTACAGAAGTTTGTGTTTCCCAACAAACAGGTTTCTAACGTGGAACATGGGTTCAAACCACGCGGAACTCATGCAAGCTCAGTGCCAAAATTGTTCGACACAATGCAATAGACAAGAATAGCTCTACCGAGAATTTACTAGAATCATCTCGAAGCTACAAAAAATAGACGACTTTCCTGTCGATAATGTTAACTGGGAATCCCGCTAAGCGCCGCCTACTGGGAGGAGTTACGCGATGGCACGCCCCTTAGTCCGTCTCGCTACAGAGACCTTTCATTGTTTACTTTTATACCTTCTACCCCGGCCATCACGTGCGAGTGTCTAGCCACTATGTCACCGGGTCAGCAGGCGAGTGGCTAGCCACTACGTCACCGGGTCAGCAGGCGAGTGTCTCGCCACTACGTCACCGGGTCAGCAGGCGAGTGGTGTCTAGCCACTACGTCACCGGGTCAGCAGGCGAGTGTCTAGCCACTACGTCACCGGGTCAGCAGGCGAGTGTCTCGCCACTACGTCACCGGGTCAGCAGGCGAGTGGTGTCTAGCCACTACGTCACCGGGTCAGCAGGCGAGTGTCTAGCCACGACGCTAGAGAATATTGTTGCCGGTGTTTCATACCTACTTATACTGGTGCTTATGGCCATAATGTCGGTGTGTATACATGTCAACATGGATATATGTTTGTCTTCTGGTGTTCCCGTCTTTATGTGACTGGTGTGGCGCTGCCGTCATCCATCTTAACTCTGTCATCCTCTCTGTAATCTGTTACTCTGATGTAGTTGGTGTTGCTTTCTTTCTTTCTTTCTTTCTTTCTTTCTTTCTTTCTTTCTTTCTTTCTTTCTTTCTTTCTTTCGTCCTGTCTGTCTGTCTGTGTCTGTCTTCTTCCTTTATGTCTGTCCGTCTGTCTTTCTTTCTCTCTTTGTTAAAAATATAGTGCTTGTTCTGAAACACTATATCTTACACAATGTTAATTTTTATATTGCACATCTTCGACGGATACATCCAATAAATGACATTTGTCTTTTCCTTACGGTTGTGATAAACGATCTTGTAACACCCGCGGGACTTAACATCCCAGCGTTTATTTTCTTAAATGTTTACATCCTCAGCATTCTTCTGAAACATCATAGCTTCGCTGTCTCAATTTTTATTTGCGTCAAACCTGTTTTTTTTTTTTTTATGCAATTAAGTTCTGTAAAATAAATTTCCTTACATATCCTTTACTGGACGTTGCAGTCAACCCCAGCATTTCTTGCCGTTTGTGACTTCTTAGCAAGTTTACATTCAGTAGCTTGCCAGTGTTTCTGAACGACCGCCACATATAAGATTGTATGAAAATCATCTCTTCCAAATAATCGCCAGAAAATGAAAGTGAATGATCATAGTTAAATTATTGTTGACAAATTCATCTACCTTGGCCTACAAACAAAGCTGACAGTCTACAAAGCAATCGTATTATCCACACTGCTATATGCTTGTGAAACCTGGACTGTTTACCAGCGACACACCAGGAAATTAAACCACTTCCACAAGGCTGTCTTAGGAACCTATTGACGATGAAATGTCACCCGTCTAAACAGCAAAGGAAAAAAATGCAGCTATCGTTTTAAAATATGCTGGAAAACCGCCTCCAGCCCAATGCTTCAGCTAAACAGGATACGGAGAGTTGAGAGCCCTAAAGAACTTAATTTACAACACTGCTATGTAAATCCTGTCTCTCCCTCCCCCCCCCCCCCCCCCCCCCCCCGAAAGCATAAAGACTGGTTTGATGAAAATTCCGAAGACATTAATCAATTGCTGGCCGAGAAACATCTTCTCCACAAGGCATATTTGAATGACCCGAAGTCAACATAGAAAGATGCCTTCAGTAACACCCGGAGAGTAGTGCAGCAGAAACTTCTGCACATTGGGGACTCTTGGCTGAAAAACAAAGCTGACAGACATGATATGAAAAATCTCTACGACTCACTGAAAGCGGTCCTACATCACCAGGCATAGTTTCCCTCCTAAGTGCAGATGGGGAACATTGGTCACCGATAAGAAAGAAATCCTTCAACGCTGGGCAGAGCATTTCAGCAACATCTTAAATACACCCTTCTCCTTCGATGATTGCCAGACGACATCCCGGGGTATGTAATAACCCAAACAATGAAACTTGAAAAAAAAAAACAGCTCGTAAACAACTGTTGTCAAAATGCAGGTTTCAGAAGCCAAAACCGAACCGAAGAACCAAGTCGACTCCGTTAGACGTTAGCAGTTATGATGCTGTTTATTTCCGCAGCGCACAGGCAAATAATGCGGCAATAATAAAGAATAAAATACTGTGCTTGTTCTGACCAAGCTGTGCAGTATAACAATTATAATTAAAACGAACATCATGTCCCAAGCCATTTCTGCTTGAAATTCTAAACAATGTCCTTGCCCGTCAACACGGCGTCTTTCTCTCCATCCGTTCTCTTCTAAGTGTCCTTTCTGACGTTTCTCTGACATCGAGTTTCTGCGTTCGTCTGCATAGTTATTCGTGGCTTATATGAACGTTGTCTCCACATATTGAGTCGTCCATTCCATGTATTAACTCAGCCACCAATGCGATATAATGCCAGTGCCTAGCCAACCTATCCTTCTCAAAACACATAAGCTGCCGCTCTTAAGAAGTTCCCAAGTCCGTCTGTCTTTGTTGTTGTTGACAATCTTCCGTGACGTTTTTGTGTTACCACGTCATATCCCTAGATTCATTAGCGTTTTGGCTTTGGGATTCTCTGATATTTCTTATTTGCCTCATTACGTCACACCTGCTACTTGGCAATGATGAAACCATCAACTGCCTTCCCCAAGTCCCCACCAATGATACTCGTGATGACCTGACAACTATAGTGAAACTAAACAAAGCCATCCAGCAACTTTCCAGCGGTAAGGCGCCTGGTCCTGACTTCACCCCAGCAGAGATATACAAGGCAGATGGGCCGGTTCCAATAGAGCAGCTTCACCAAGCCTTCACAAACATATGGGCGAAAGAGACCATGCCACGAGATTTCAAGGACGCGTCAATAGTCCATCTTTACAAACGCCATTCCTGTGACAACCACCGAGGCATCTCCTTGCTCTCAACTGCAGTGAAGATACTCGACAGAAGTATTCACTATCGCCTCATAGCCCATCTCGACCATCTTCTTCCTGGGAGTCCATGTGGCTTTAAAAAGGAAAAAAGAACGAGGAATTGTTGACATGATTTTCGCTGCAAAGCAGCTGCAAGAGAAATGTCCGGAACAGAACTCTGAAATGTTCTCGACTTTCATTGATTTTACCAAGGCTTTTGATGCAGTCAGCAGAGAAGGACTGTGGAAGATTATGGCGAAATATGGCTGTCCACGAAAGTTTGTAGAAACAGTGCGGCTATTTCACGATGGTACGCAGGCAAGAGTTCAGGAAAATGGTGAGGTGCCTGAGCCCTTTCCTGTCACCAATGGGTTGAAGTAAAGCTGTGTCCTGGCACCAGCACTGTTCAGCCTTATGTTTTCAGCTATGCTGACGAATGCCTTCGAGAACAATGACATTGGAATCGACATCAACTACCGCGTAGATGGAAAGTTATTCAATCTCAGAAGGCTGAAAGCTAAAACCAAAGCTAGCAGCGACACTGTCAGAGCGCTCCTGTTTGCTGATGATTGCGCTCTATATGCCAACTCAGAGGCAGACGTGCAACACAATGTTTCAGCTTTCTCTTTTACCTGTGCCAACTTTGAGCTCAATATGAACTTGGAGAAGACTGTATTTATGTACCAGCCAGCTCCAGGGAATAATCACACTGTGCCGAATATCAAAGTGAATGGTCATAGACTAAGTGTCGTGTGTGTAAAGAATGAATGTCGTAGTAGTTATTTGTTCTTCTTTACCACTTTAGTGTCGTCCCTGGAGTGAGGGGAATCAACACCCACATTTGTTTTAATTCAATATCTCTATCCTGGAGATATCCAGCAGACTCCGTCCACAACACTCCCTCAATCTGAAGACACCTTCTTCTCACTCTTACTCACTCCTGGATCATGCCCCCTCTCATTCTTCCCCAACATAACATACGTGACAACTCTAGCTTCAACAAATAAAAACAAGAAATTTATTAAAGCAAGGAGTATATGTAGGAGAAGTGTGTGTGTGTGTATAAGGTGTAGAATGTTTGACGTGTACTCTAAAGTGTCTATAGACTCAGATCAGTGTTCAGGAGTATAGTCATTCTCATGACTGTGCTGAGAACACACTAGCACCATGTATTCCAGACAAGCAACCTCACCAAGGTGATGCTCCTCCGGTCACGTGAAGACTTCCTCCGTTGTCTCTTGAACCACTAGGATGCTTGGACATCCATGACAAACACTGTCTAATGAGAGTCTTCAATCTGATTAACACTATGAATTTACTCTGTTATTTAACTGATTGTTAATCAGAGAATTATAACGACTATTGTCACTGTTACTGGGGAAATCTTAATGTATCTAGTGTCACTGGTTTAAAGATTCCCCATAATAACACCACACTCTGAATGTTCTAGGTATCAGTATAAAGTTGTATGAATGTTCCTGGTATCAGTAGTGTATATCTACAATGTTCTGACTGTTCAGTGATACACCTATCACTTGCTAAACATAAATCTCCTCAGCATGTCCTGCTCAGCAGAAGCCAGGTTCCTGCAAACCAACTTGGGTATAAGCCCAATGTAGCGGCCTCTCAGCAACTTCTGTCTTCAAATTCTGAGCCATCATCTTCTAAAATGTGTTAGCTTCACTGTTGAAAATCATAGCACACATACGTGGACCTGTAAATGGAACCATATGCCTATTCCAGTTGCTAATCGAAACTATGCAATCACAGACTGGATCTATGTCCGCGGATAACTATCACCACTTAGACATTATAGTCTCTCTCATGTAACACAACTCGGAATAATGCACCGATCTTAACACTTCAGAATTTTTGGCCGACTCACCCCACTTGTTTGCCGCAACTGGGTTTTATATCGGTGCTTGAGTGACGTCACCAAAAAGTCTAGACGCCAATCAGTCCAGAGTCTGGTTTTGTCCTCCTATTCTAGACTAACTGGAGTCAATCTGCGGTTAAATTTGCTTTCATTTGGGGAAATTCTTTGTCCCGTACATCAATAGTTCAACCTGAGAATTCCCCACATCACAGAATACATCCCGACTTGCATTCAGACATTTCGTCTCCACTTCAAAGGCTACTACCGCCGTGGCAGACGTTTGGCGTTGTTATTCGTTTTCTCGAACAACCCACATCATAACAAAATCGCCGACTGTGTAGACATTTTGACGCGACGTATTTTGTTTCTCAGTTAGAAATGCCGACCGTGTGCAGACAGTTTTAACGACGTATTTTTCTCCGTCTGTACAACATCAAAGGGTTGCTGGTGTTTTTTCAGACAAATGTCGGGTCTTGTTTGTCATCGATCGAACTAACAAGTTTATTTCGCGACATAGGCCCCCTCCTAAGAGAGTAGTCCGCAACAACTCTTTCTTCTTGGAGGTTCGATCCAGATGATCTATTCCTCTTCTTCCGGAGCTGGATGTCTCGACAGGAAATCAGCTCCCACATTTTCCTTTCCAGGTATATACTCCACTGTAAAGTGGTATGGCTGAAGTAGCAACGACCACCGCATCAAACGGGCGTTGAGCTTCTGAGAAGTGGCCAGGAACATCAAGGGTTGATGATCCGACTGAACTCGAAACTGAATTCCATACAAATATGGCTGGAATTTTTGCACGGCCCATACGAGAGATAAACACTCTCTCTCTCGACGGTCGAATAATTCCTCTCAGCCGGGAGAAGTTCCTTGCTTGCATATGCCACTGTTTTCAAAACCGAAGCATCGTCTTTTCCTTCCTGTAACAAAGCTGCCCCAATCCCAATCCCACTTGCATCCGTTCTCAACACAAATGGTTTGGAAAGGTCCGGGAGCTGTAACACAGGTTTGCTGACCAAGGCCTCCTTCAACTGACTGTAGGCACTCTCACATTCTGGTGTCCAAACGATTTGGTCCGGGAATCCCTTTTTCATGGTTTCGGTTAATGGAGCTCCCAGTTCAGTGAAATGTGGGATAAATTTGTGGTAGAACCCACACAACGAGAGAAAAGATCGCACATCCTTCTTCGTTTTTGGCCTTGGAGCACATCTGATTTTCTCTAGGTTCTTTTCTTCTGGGACAATATGTCCTGGAGTGATGGTGTGACCTAGAAATTCCAGAGTCTGGTAACCAATCATACACTTGGTTGGGCGAGCAGTAAGCCCTGCTTCCTTGAGCCTATTGAAAACTCGTTCCAAGGATTGTAAATGGTCATCCAAACTGTCACTGGAAATCAGAATATCATCCATGAATGAGATGATGGACGGATCCTGTAAAGGATCAAGTAAAGTCCTCATCATGCGAGTAAACACACTAGGTGCATTGCTGAGTCCAAAGGGCATGACCTTGAATTCGTAATGTCCACTGGGGGTACTGAACGCCAGTAGGGGTCGAACCTCTGGTTTGACCGGAATCTGATAATACCCGCGACTCAGATCCACCTTTGAGAAATACCTTGCCTTATGGAGCCTCGCGAATAACTGAGTTGGATTCGGCAAAGGTTCCACCTGAAATTGTGTATGACTGTTCAGCAGTCGGTAGTCTATACACAACCGGTGTTCTCCACTTGGTTTGCGTAACAAAACCACCCCCGCATTGTATGGGGATGTGGATGGTGCAATCACGTCATCCTCCAACAGTTTCTGTATTTCATCCTCCAGGGCCTTTTCTTTAGAGAATGGCACTGGGTAAACCTTTTGGCGAACCGGCTCTTGAGTGGTCAAAGTCATCTCGAACTCCACCAACCTCGTTCGTCCTGGTTTATCAGTCAGTATCTCCTTATGAGACTCGAGAACCTGGGTTATCTTTTCCCTCTCCTGGGAAGTCAGATCAGGGTTCACTTGCACATCCCTATAGGTTTCCTGGTGTACCAAGGGATATTCCCTGCCCTCGTTGGTTCCCACTTCTGTCTCCACTGCAACTGCCATTGCCATGAGGTGAGCTGCTTTTTCTCCGGGTCTCTCTTCGTATTTCCGCAAGAGATTGATATGGACAATCTTCGACTTTCCCCGGATCCGGATCTGATAGTTGGTCCTGGATATCACCCTTTCCACGGGAAATGGTCCTTGCCAACCTATCTCCAGTTTGTTGTTTCCCGTTGGGAGTAGCAACAATACTTTGTCTCCCACCTCTAGAGATCTGTCTTTAGACCTACGGTTGTAGTAAGCCGCATGTCTTTTTCTGGCCTTTTTCAAGTTTTGATTTGCCAGAGTCCATCCCTTGTGAAGTTTTTCTTTCAGTTCCTCCACATATTTGTAAGAAGAGATCACTTCTTCTGACGTCCCTCTTCAGTCCAACTCCTCAACATGGCTTCCAACGGTCCTTTGATTGGACGACCAAACAGCAACGTAGCGGGTGGTAGTCCTGTTGAGCCATGAGGAACTTCCCGATAGGCAAAAAGTGCTGCTGGGATATATTCATCCCACCTATCAGGTTTTTCCTGCGCCAGTTTCCTGAGCATTGTCATCAACGTGCCGTTGAAACGCTCTACTTGTCCATTGGCTTGAGGGTGGTAAGGGCTGGTATGGATATGGTTAGAGTGGAACACCCTAAATACCTCCTCCATAAGTTTTCCACAAAACTGGGACCCATTGTCCGTCAGTATTTGATCAGGAAAGCCTAATCTTGTAAAGGCCTCCATCAGTGCGTCCGCCACTCTTTTCGAGTCAATTGTGGTCAACGGTATGGCTTCGTCCCACATTGTACAGCAATCCACCAAGGTGAGTATGTGCATGTTCCTCTTCCTAGTCCTAGGAAGTGGATCCACAATATCGATGGCTACCCTCTCGAAAGGAGAGTTCATGATGGGCATTTCACCCAAGACCACCGGCGCTGTCCAGTGTTTTGGTGCCACCCTCTGGCACTCAGGGCATGACTTCACATACCGACGCACATCACCTGTCATTCCCGGCCAATAGTAATGGCAGGAAATTCGCTGCATCGTGGCGGCAATACCCATATGCCCACTGAATGAGATGGTATGCCCCATATGAAGAATCTGGGAACGGTGGGCCTTTGGGACCACCAACTGACCATGTAGGTTGTCTCCCCTTCCAGCTCTCCTGTAGAGTATCCTATTCTTCATATAGTACTGCCCCGTTTGGGTGGATCAGTACTTTTCTGCAGCTTTTTGTAGCAAGGACGTAACGTAGCATCCTCACTCTGGGCAGTTCGCAACTCCCCTGGCAGTGGGTTAGTCACATTTGCTTCTGCCTCATCCATTCTCGTCTGAGAGCGAGTCTGCATTGCTCCCATATGGATTGGCTCTCTGGGCATTCCCAGAAAGACATACCGGTAACCGAGGATTACGGGAAAAATGGGATCGGTCAACACCGCGGCCTTGATGGTGCCGGTGACATATCTTGACCGAATCTCCACTCTGGCAATGGGCAATTTCATGGCTACAGCACTCTTTTGTGCAGGCTGTATCTCCATGGTCTCACCTGTGAATTGTTCTGGATGTACCAGATCCGCAGAAATCACGGCCTCCCCGTCCAGTCCTGTGTCGTACAAACACTCCACTTGACGACCGTTAACTTCTACCAATTCCACTACAGGTGGTTTTTCCTGGTCTGGAGTCTCTCCCTCGGCCTCGACCTGTTCAGTGGGCTCCACCTTAGGTTTCCCGGGGCACACGACGAATTGAGTGTCTCCTGACTTTCCCCTGCAGTCAATAGCATTGTGCGTATTCGACTTGCAGTGTTTGCACCATTTCCCTGTCCTAGATTTTCTAGTGCCGGACTTTATTGAGCTCTCCTGCTGGTGAGCATCCTTGTCGACCTTGGCATTGTCAGTGTCCACCTCCCTTGAAGTCACTTGACATGCCGCGAAGTGAGGGTTCTTAGCCTTCGATTTGCATTCCCTCGTATTGTGAGAAGGTGACTTACAAATCGAACACCACTTCTCCGACCATGGTCGTTTTTGTGTAGAGTTCGAAGTGCTCTTGCTTCCCTCCTTCGTCTTCTCCAAACTCTCCTCTGAAGTTTTGACATATGGTTCCATCTTCTTAGTTCCTGTGCTCTTAACTTTCTTCAGGTTATGATTTTCCTGACTTTTGGTGTTGGTAGAAAGGTTTTCTGCTGCCTCCCCATGGACCTCGTCGAACCGTTCTGCCAATTTCGTCACCATGTCGATTCGTTCCGCCCCTTGTTCTCCCAAGAATGTCCTGAGAGGTTTCGACATGTGCTTCCGCATCTGGTCGACTACCATGAGCTCTTCCAGACTCTCATAGTCATGCGCGAACCCAGCCAAATCCATCCACTTATGGAGATATGCTTTCAGACGCAGACTATAGGCGGCGAACAACTCCCCCGGTTCTCGTTTCGCTCCTCGAAATTTTTTCCGGTAGGTATGTGACGTAACTTCGAATCGTTTCAGCAGAGCCGTCTTCAACTCGTCATAATTGTTCTCATGTCCTGGTGGCACGCGAGAATAAACCTTGTAACCGGTCCCACGTAAACCCTGGGATAGCTTGAGATTCCATTTGTCACGCTCCAGACCCATAGCAACCGACATAGCCTCAAAGCGTTGAAGGTACTGGTCAATCTTCCCTTTGTCCTCCTCGTAGATCGCTAGAGGGAACTTCATAGCATGGTAGCTATGTCCACCTACTGGTGTTGAGCCAGGGAGAGAGGAACCTCCCACTGCTCCCTCAGTTTCCCCACTAGATTGCCTCTTGAGCTCGAGTTCCCGCATCCGGTATTCGTGCTCCCTTTTCTGAGCCTCTTGCTCCGCTTCCCGTTGCTTAGCAGCTTGCTCAACCTCAAGTATCTTAGCAGCTTACTCTGCTTCCAGTTTTTTAGCTTCAATTTCCAGCCTTCTCATGGCGTGCTCTGCTTCCAATTTCTTAGCAGCTTGTTCTAACTCCATCCGTCTCAATTCCAACTCAACCTTACGATCTTCCCTTTCTGCTTGACGATACTCCTTCTCCACCTCCTGTACGTAATCTGTTAGTGCAGAATCCGACAATCCCATTTCTTCCCCCTTTGCCCTTAGTTCTGCCCCAGTTAATCTAGGAGTGGCCTTTTTTCAGAGAGGTAACTCAGCAGATAGATAATAGATTATCTCTAAACAAATATATAGATAATGACCAAATACAATTAATCTATATATTTTATAACACACCACACAACACAACACAATCACTCAGTGACAAGAGTAGAATCAGGACCACAGACCTATGCAGACGTGTGAAGTGTGAACAGGTAAGATAAGTCCTAACCCCTATCCACATTCACTCTAACTGGATTCTCACTAATAGGATATCTCCATCCTCTAACTAAAGATCCCGTGTCAAAAGATCCCGCTTAAGAAAGATCCCGTTGTCTAAAGATCCCGTTTACGAAAGATCCCGCTGTCCAAAGATCACGTTTACGAGCTCCCAATAAATGTCGTGTGTGTAAAGAATGAATGTCGTAGTAGTTATTTGTTCTTCTTTACCACTTTAGTGTCGTCCCTGGAGTGAGGGGAATCAACACCCACATTTGTTTTAATTCAATATCTCTATCCTGGAGATATCCAGCAGACTCCGTCCACAACACTCCCTCAATCTGAAGACACCTTCTTCTCACTCTTACTCACTCCTGGATCATGCCCCCTCTCATTCTTCCCCAACATAACATACGTGACAACTCTAGCTTCAACAAATAAAAACAAGAAATTTATTAAAGCAAGGAGTATATGTAGGAGAAGTGTGTGTGTGTATAAGGTGTAGAATGTTTGACGTGTACTCTAAGGTTCAGGAGTATAGTCATTCTCATGACTGTGCTGAGAACACACTAGCACCATGTATTCCAGACAAGCAACCTCACCAAGGTGATGCTCCTCCGGTCACGTGAAGACTTCTTCCGTTGTCTCTTGAACCACTAGGATGCTTGGACATCCATGACAAACACGGTCTAATGAGAGTCTTCAATCTGATTCACACTATGAATTTACTCTGTTATTTAACTGATTGTTAATCAGAAAATTATAACAATATTGTCACTGTTACTGGGGAAATCTTAATGGATCTAGTGTCACTGGTTTAAAAGATTCCCCATATTAACAACACACTCTGAATGTTCTGGGTATCAGTATAAATTTGTATGAATGTTCCTGGTATCAGTAGTGTATATCTACAATGTTCTGACTGTTCAGTGATACACCTATCACTTGCTAAACATAAATCTCCTCAGCATGTCCTGCTCAGCAGAAGCCAGGTTCCTGCAAACCAACTTGGGTATAAGCCCAATGTAGCGGCCACTCAGTAACTTCTGTCTTCGAATTCTGAGCCATCATCTTCTAAAATGTGTTAGCTTCACTGTTGAAAATCATAGCACACCTACGTGGACCTTTAAAAGGAACCATATGCCTATTCCAGTTGCTAATCGAAACTATGCAATCACAGACTGGATCTATGTCCGCGGATAACTATCACCACTTAGACATTATAGTCTCTCTCATGTAACACAACTCGGAATAATGCACTGATCTTAACACTTCAGAATATTTGGCCGACTCACCCCACTTGTTTACCGCAACTGGGTTTTATATCGGTGTTTGAGTGACGTCACCAACAAGTCTAGACGCCAATCAGTCCAGAGTCTGGTTTTGTCCTAGAGTCAATCTGCGGTCAAATTTGCTTTCATTTGGGGAAATTCTTTGTCCCGTACATCAATAGTTCAACCTGAGGATTCCCCACATCACAGAAGCCATCCCGACTTGCATTCAGACATTTCGTCTCCACTTCAAAGGCTACTACCGCCGTTTTCTCAAACAACCCACATCATAACAAAATCGCCGACTGTGTAGACATTTTGACGCGACGTATTTTGTTTCTCAGTTAGAAATGCCGACCGTGTGCAGACAGTTTTAACGACGTATTTTTCTCCGTCTGTACAACATCCAAGGGTTGCTGGTGTTTTTGCAGACAAATGTCGGGTCTTGATTGTCATCGATCGAACTAACAAGTTTATTTCGCGACACTAAGTGTTGTGGACAAATTCACCTATCTTGGCAGCACTGTGTCACAAGCTGCCACAATTGATGATGAAATGATTGCAAGAATCTCCAAGGCCAGTGAGGCCTTTGGCAGACTGTACAAGAATGTATGGGACAGAAATGGAATAAACCCGCAAACAAAGCTGAAAGTCTACAAAGCAGTTGTATTATCCACACTGCTATATGCTTGTGAAACCTGGACTGTTTACCAGCGACAGGAAATTAAACCACTTCCACACAGTCTGCTTTAGGAAGCTATTGAAGATTAAATGGCAAGACAAGATCGCAGACACTGAAGTCCTAGAAAGAAAGTCCATGCCCAGTATCCACACTTTACTTATGAAGAGTCAGATTCACTGGGCTTGTCACCTGACTCGCATGCCAGATCACAGGTTCTCTAAACGATTTTTTAAGGTGAGTTGCGTTGTGGTAAACACTCCCAAGGCGGCTAGATGAAACCCTTTAAAGACACTCTGAAGATCTCACTAAAAGCTTTTGGAATTAATCATGACACTTGGGAGACTGCTGCCAAAGACAAACATTCGTGGCGTACATCATTACGCAAGGGTGCAGTCGCTTGTGAAGCAACCAGGACTGCAAGAGCTGTGAAGAAAAGGCTGAACAGAAAAACTACTGCAGGAGATCCTCCTCCTGGAACGTCTAGCATTCTTTGCCCACATTGTCTAAGAACATTTCGAGCCCTTATCAGCCATCTTAAAACTCACAGTTCTATGCTTTCAACCCCAGTGGATGCTTGCTTGCTTGTGTTCGTTGGCTTGAGCTCCAACGCGAAGTCCTGTATGTCGGATGAAGGCATCCTGTTGTCCAACATCAGTGTGATGTTATACAGGACCTGAGGTTTGCGTGAGTATCCGTTGTTCCATGTCTGGCTTATCTGTGTGCAGACTGGTGGTTCCTCGCCGTACAGGCAGACACTCTCCGACTTCAGAGGAATCAGCGATCCTACTGACTTTAGCCAGGACCCCGAAGGGACCTGTTGCCCAGGACGCTCGACGAGGACACGTCAATAGGTCTTGGCCAGTATATAACCCGGCCCTGGTGCCTTGGAAACACCTCTGCGTCCCAACCCCAGTGGATGAAATGAATAGTCATCATCATTCTTGATGGACAAACAACAGGTTCGATTCCTGACTCCGTCGTTCATGAGTGCAATATTCTTGGAGACTACCGGGCGTCGTCGCTAGAGTTAGGGAGTTCGTGCTTTGTGCAACGCTTTCGCCTGGCCGCCCTGAGAACAGAGACCGAGCCATATGGAATAAACCCGGTACAACGAGGTCGATCCTCTCGCCTTTAATCCCTTGTAATCCTGCAAAGAGAGTGGTTCATGCTAATTCCCTGGCAGATGCGGGATTATATTCTTGCGATAAGAACAGCCCTAGGGATGACAGTCTCTGAAACATGGCTGCTAGACAATTTTCAGGGGCGGAAAAACGACGAGGAAGGGAACTGAGTTATGTCGTGGCCTAGAATATGTGAGAACATAACATGTCGCACCCCAACGGCCGTAACTGTTATATAAGTCAAGCCAAGGAGCCTTTTACTCGCCCAGGGCGCATTGGGTAAATAGAGCCAGATCCATATTTCTATAAACCAAACTAACTCAGCGGGCGATGTTGGAATACCACGTCGGTCGCATTTACTTCTCAAGACATTTCCTTGTACATGTCTTAGGCTGGATTGCCCTGAGAGACAAGGTCAATTAAATTTTTTTTAAAATCGAAACAGCCCTGATGTGTATCGAAACTAAGGCCACCGATAGGGCAGGCGGGCGTCTAGCCATTACGCTACCACGGCGGTGGTATCTACTATTGATCCAGTTCGAGCCCATGTTGGATTTTTTAAAAAAATAAACTTTCCACCAACTTTCGACTAGCCTCTGTGGCGTCAGTTATACTTGTAATGGTTCATGGTGCAGGATAAGTTTGTCTAGTTTTCTGCGCCAGCGTTAGCTGGCTTATCGGTTTTGAAGAGTGTATGCCCGTGACGTCAGCTGGGGGGGGGGGGGGTGGGGTTGGCTGGTGGTTCGCCTTTGTGTCTGTCACCTCTGGCGGATACTTTTGCCAGTGTTGGCTCCTTATGCGTTTTGTTTGACTGAGTGCAGTCCTTATAGGGACCTTTTGTTTGGTATTTTTGCCTCCTTATTTGTGTATTGCCATTAGAAGCTTTTCTATGACTTCATTTTCTTCCTTGTGCCTTTTTTTTTTCTCTTTCGAGTTTAAATTTGAGATGCTTTTGTCTGTCGCGTTCGACATCCCGCTCGACATATTCCTCCATGGTCAAAGTTGGGGACCATGGTTCTAGGTTTTCTTCATAGTACACATCTAGGTTTTATTCATAGTACACATCTAGGTTTTCTTCAGAGGTCTGGCAGGATATTGGTTTCCCTTTGAATTTCTTATACATCGTGGTTGGACTGCTGGCTTTAGTTTGCGGTTTCTGATTGGTCTTTTCTTGGGTTTCATCTTGTGGCTTCTCTGTGGTCGTTTACGTGGCATCTGCTGGTTTGTTTTGGATCAGTTCCCTTTCAGCCTTTAGCAGTTCTCTCTGATTTGATGGTTTGTAGGATTTCTTCGTTCTACTTCTTTATCAGTGCCATGCGTTCCACCTCTTGCTTGAAGCTTTGCTGGATTTCCTTTATGTCAGCCAGCAGTTTTTCGTCCTCGCTGGTTTGTGTCGGCGTCTGAAATAGCTTGACTTGTTTCTTTAGCTCGTTTATTTGACCTTGAGGTTGAGAACTTTCAGCTTGTGAGATGCACGTGGCTGTCTCTCACCTCCGCATTGCTTCCTTGTATGGTGTCTTTGTGGTAATGGCGATCTTCACGTAAGATCTACTATGGGACTGACTTTATTATTTTATACACTTAAGTTTCTGCAGATGGGGTTGGGCTCTTGTCTTATAAATGTTAATGTTCTTCTTCTACTCCCTCCTCCTCCATCTTTTTCTTATTCTTCTTCTTGTTCTTAAATCTCCTCCCTCTCCTCATTTGCAAACAAGCCTCAACGAGAAAGTTGAAAGCTATTGTTAGTTGTAGGTTCATAACATTCCCTTATACTATTTTGTTGTTGTGTACTGATCATTGATAACGACATAATTGCGTCATATATTAACGCCCCCCCCCCACACACACACACACGCACATATACAGACACACATCCATACACGTACATCTAGCATAGCTTCCAGGAACCTATTTGAATTTTTGAACGTTGTTATACTTCACATACATATAGATATTGCAATCCGCTCTGTCCTTTTAGTATTAAAGAACGCATGATCAGATTAAATACCTAAGGGCACGTATAACATCAGATGGAAGGTGTACAACAAAGATTAAGAGCAGAATAGGGCAGGCAAAAGCTGCATTTAAGAAAATGAAGAGTATCTTATGCAATAAGTCGCTATCAATGAATGTAAGAAAGAGAGTGCTACAATGCTATATAGAACCAGTTTTGATGTATGGCAGCGAATCTTGGAATGTAAATGAACAAATTAGGAAGAACTTAGAAGCAACAGAGATGTGGTTTTTAAGACGAATGTTGCGAATTCCTTGGGCTGCCAGCAGTGGCGTGCAGAGATTCTTTGATGCCCGGAGCCAAAGCCTTGATTGGATGCCCCTAAATTGTTCTTTAACTCATTCAATCCTCCTCCCCTCCGACTGCACTGTGCTGCCCCCTCCCTAACTGGATACCCCCTACCGGCGCACCCCCCGCTGCACGCCACTGGCTGCCAGAGTAACTAACAACGACTGCCCGAAAGAAGCTAATGAAACTAGAACATTATATACAACAATAAGAAAGAGACAAACAGTTTTCTTTGGTCATGTGATGAGAAGAGAGGCATTGGAGAACATCATGACAACTGGAAAGATCGAAGGGAGGAGAGGCCGAGGCAGACCAAGAGAAGTGATGCTGGATGGATTGAGACGGTGGCCTGGAGGAACATCATCAGCAGAGTTGATCCAGAACACCAACGACCGAGATCTGTGGAGAGCCATGAACGCCTACGCCAGCCGGCAGGGCACATGATGATGATGATCAGATCTTGCCCTACACGTTAATTCGAAGCGTTACTTTAACATGATCCTGGAGCTCTGAGCTAGTGTATCCATTGCGTCTTATATGAGACTTTTACTTGTAGTCTTTGTTTCTAACCAAAAACCAAAATTGTTCTATTACATTTGGTCGTTGCCTGAGTTTAGCTTTTGTATTATTGATTAACTTCCGGCATTGTTTGGAACATGGCGGCTTGTTCGTGTTGACTAGCGGATTACACCGTTCTCTAAATCTTAAACATCTGATTGATGTTGAATATCAGAGGTAAATAGTTTTTCACATTTTGTTGAATTTAAATATGGTATACGAGCAGTAGGTACTTTGAGAAATTGTTTTCATGTAATTTTATTGTACATGAATTTAAATATTATAATTATAATGGGAGAGTTTATACGGACTTGAGTCCGAATAGACAGAGTAGTTTATACGGACTTGAGTCCGTATAGACAGAGTAGTTTATACGGAGCGGAGTCCTCATCATAGTTGCCATTCTAGATATTTTATATCCATATCTAGAGGTTTATGCCGGCATCTGGATACCGTTTTCTGACGTTTGGATGCTGGATGCAATTCTAGATACTTTTCATTTGGAGTCGGATATTTTGAATACTTTCTAGATTTTACTTTTCTTTCGGTGTCATTTACCCATTTTATGTTCGGTCTGGACGCGCGTAAATTATGGTAATTGCCATTATTTAAACTTTGAACTGACTTGGGTCAACGCTCAACAATCTGGCAACCCCCCCCCCCCCCACCCCCACCCCCCCGGTAATGAGTAAAATGGCGCATAAGGGCTCTGAAGAAACTTTTGGTCAGTAAACATTTAAACTTAAAGAATTTGGCTGCAATTGGAACCGATAATGCATCGGTAATGGTCGGTATCAACCATGGCGTGTATGCAAAATTGAAGGAAGATATCCCATCTTTAATCCTCATGAAATGTGTCTGTATGTCATTCCTTGCAGCTAGCATTATCACATGCCTCATCAGTCAGAATGTTTACCAAGGACTTATTACTTATTGCTGAAACACATAACTGGTTCTCCAAAACAGCCGCCTTTTCCGGGTGGATGACAGCACTCATTTCTGTGCACCAGTCAATCACTTTATCTACTGTCGCCTGTAACTCCTGGGCTGTTTGCTCCCTATCTCTCCCCTGCCTATATATGCAAGAATATCATCTGCAAATGTTAGTATTCTTCCAACCCCTGGTGCTTGTAGGTTTGCAATCTTGCTCGTATACACATTAAAGAGCACCGGTGAGACTGCAGATCCCTGTGGCAGTCCCGGGGTTAACATATGTGGCTCTGAGGTCCATGCGCCCAGACGGAGAGCAACCCGACGAGAGTGCAGGACGGCTGCTATCCAGTTCACCAACCAGGGATTGACCCCCTTCTCCATCAGTGCGGTCATCAAAATATCATATCGAACTCTATTGTAGATCAAGCGCTACCGCCATCGTTTCCTGTCTACTCTGGAACCCCTCATAAACATCAAAGGCAAGAGTGGCCGCATTTGACCAGGTATCTTTTCCTGGCCTGTAGCTCCCCAGGGGTTTATATAACTGACGTACCCAGGGCAATGGTATTTGTCTGTATTTAGCTCCTGGAGCATGAGGAATAACAAGACACAATGAAAAGTGCTACACAGCTGAAATACTATGTGGAATGTACAGTGATGAAACAAATTTGGCATTCCTTCTCTTTTCACAACCCATTTTAAGTGAAGTGCAAAAAGTTAATAAAATATTTGAATCTCAAAATGTTGATAAAGTTAAATTACTTGACGACCTCACTTTGCTATTTCACTCAATTGGTAAAAGACTTATATTGCCAACTTGTAAAGCGGACTTGTTCACTTGCACTATAGAGAGCTATTTGGCTCCCAAGTCATACCTGCGATACCAAATCGAATCAAAAATTGATGGTTTAAAAACAAAAGGACTGTTAACAGAAAATGAAGAGAACAACTTAAGAAGCGCTGCCTAGATTTTCTTGTCTCATTATTCGATCAACTGAAGCAGAGACTTCCTGAAAATTTAGATGTATTGAAAAATATTTCACTCTTTTCTATTAACAACATACCTCAGCCAGTAAAGGACATACCTAAATATTATCAAGTTATTAAATTTTTAGGGGCTAGTGTGGCGGAAGCAGAATATTAGTTAACAAAAATAAATTTGGTTGACTGGACAAACAAAACAGAAACTGAAGCTTTTTGGAGTGAAGTAAGACAATTTAAAGATGTCTCAGGTAACAGTCCATTCCATGAGCTCTTTGAATGTGCTATGTCTGCCATGATACTACCCCATTCAAATGCTGATGCGGAAAGAGTTTTCAGTACTGTGAATTATACAAAATGTAAACTAAGAAACAGGATGAAACTTGATCTCTTAAATGCTATATTGAAAATAAGATTTGGCCTGATGAGAGCAGGAAAATGCTGTTCAACTTATCAGCTCCCTGATCATATAATAAAAGAAATTGGAACAGCTAAAGTACACCAGAGTCATTTTGAATGTGAAGCTTCAACTTCATCATCCAAGCTAAGTGCATCTTGTGAGACAGGCATCAGTGAAGATGGGGACATGATTCTATAGGTAAGTCACATCAATTTTCTTTTTAATGTTGCATATCCCTTACAGGATGGTGCAGTCAACATCAGAATTTTTCAGCTGCTGTTGATGTACAAGGCAAGATTACGCTCAGTAGTTTGCCATTGCTTTCTGAGCGACCGGCTCACATACCCCTGTAAGTTACCTGAGCGGCTCGAACCGCTGTCGGTTTGGGGGCAGCTGCGTTACTCACGAGAATATATGGGATAACGGCGACAGCCGTAAACTTTTCGTCAGGGAGAGAGGCAGTCACATCAATGCATATGTAATTTCTTACTTTCTCAATCTGGATATTTTTCCTAGATACTTTCCAACGAAATCTAGATATTTATGGATGTTGTTTGGGCCGTTTCTAGATACTTTTGGTCAAAAAAAAAAGTGGCAACCCTGGCCTCATAATTCCGGTCCAAGCTGACTTACTGGCCTGATGAATTAACAAATAAACAAGGAAATGCTATGCACATAAAGTGCAGGAAAACCTGGTATATGTGAAGCAGGTTGAAAAGAGAGAGGAGATAGATAGATAACGAAGATAACTTTTATCTATATCTATAAAACAGAGTGTATGTTTGTGTGTGGGGATTTTTGTATTGGATGCGTTCGATAACGGTACATCCGATTGAGATGAAATTTTCTACACGTCTTCCTTTCATTCATTGGCAACCGACTATAATAATTTCTTAATGTAAAATCGTCGACTTATTTAATAACATTTACTTTTCCATTTTCATTATATAATGTCTATATAGCAGGGGGACTTCACTCTAGAAAAGTTATTTCAAGGGGCATAACTTTTAATAACATTTCTATTTACTTTATAGTCATATTGTTGGACTTACCTGCACTATTGTTAAACTCTTTGTCTATAGTTATTTTTAGGCATATAAGTTATAATAAATAATGATATAATCTTTAAGGAATTTTCAAAGTTTGAATAAAAATAATGCATAATGCATAACATTGTAACCCATCTTTTTCTACAGTTTTCATTGAATGGTGTGTGGAAGGACATTCTTTTAAGTTACTGTGCGCCGGGTCACATAGATAGACAGATAGTCGGGAACGGAAGCTTATTTGACTACTTATATGAATTAAATGACATGCTCCCCACCAGGGACTGGGTGAAGCCGGGCCGGGTCAGACAGACAGATAGACAGACAGACAGTCGGGAACGGGAGAGCTTATATGACTACGTATATGAATTAAATTAGATGCTCCCCACCAGGGACTGGGTGAAGCCGGGCCGGGACAGACAGACAAACAGATAGTCGGGAACGGGAGAGCTTATATGACTACGTATATGAATTAAATTAGATGCTCCCCACCAGGGACTGGGTGAAGCCGGGCCGGGACAGACAGACAGACAGACAAACAGATAGTCGGGAAAGGGAGAGCTTATATGACTACGTATATGAATTAAATTAGATGCTCCCCACCAGGGACTGGGTGAAGCCGGGCCGGGTCAGCCAGACAGACAGACAGACAAACAAGCAGACAGATAGATAGATCCCCTCCAGGGCCTGGGCGAAGCCGGGCCGGGTCAGCTAGTATAATATAAATAAGATAATATAAGTGACAAAACATCTGTTCATAATCATAGTTCCTAATATTTTTTTATTAAAAAGTCGCTTGCACCCAATTAATTGCTGAAAAATTAAAAAAAAAAAAAAAAGCGTCCAGCAGGGAATCGAACCAACAGCTCCCGCTTATCAGGCAGAGACACTTACCACTGTGCTACTGAGGATACGATTTTGTATCAACAAAGTATATAACATAGCCACGCTCATGTCCCGATGACGTCACACGTTAAGTCACGTGACTAGGCAATTCACGGGCCGGAAAAAACGGAGTGGAGTCCGAATAGACAGAGTAGTTTATACGGACTTGAGTCCGCATAGACACTTTCAATTATACTAGCAGTTTTGGTCAATATTTAAAAATTGGGTTTTTACTTATGAAATCATACCAGTTAGATAGAGCTTGACAAGACGAATCCAACGGTATCTCAACGAAGACTGTACGTTGATTCTAAGTGGAGTTATGAATATTTTGGTGACGTAATTTAATACCAGGAAGTGCAATGATCACCTAAGAGATAAGGGAGATTTTTATTACGGCCCTAAAATTGGAAGCTGAGAAATGCTGCCTTCTATTACCGTGGCTTGTTTATTTTTAAATGGACAACGTAGTGCCATATATATCATTGCGTCCGGGGCGACGAGGCCTAACTTGACATATTATTTATTTTTTGATATGATGTGCCTTGACCTAATTAACAATTTAAAATGGCCACCAATTGTTTATTATTTGCCTTCTATTACTGTGGCTTATTTATTTTTAAACGGACAACATAGTGCCATATATCATTGCGTCCGGGGCGGCGAGGCCTAACTTGACATAATATTTATTCAGTTTTATTACCATAATGTAAAACTAAAAATGAAATATCAAAAACGAAAGTTAAAATAGGTGATTATGTATAAAAATGAAACATAACTTGTTTCACAGTATTTTATGTAAATTCAATTATTTAATTTTGTGTACAGCTATGCTGCTAAAGACACCCCCCCCCCCCCCCCCAATCCCCTGTTACAGGTGTATAATATAATTTAGTATTAGGATCCAGAACACCAAAGACCGAGATCTGTGAAGAGCCATGAACGCCTACGCCAGCCAGCACTTGATGATGATGATTATTAGTATTTGCATATACAGAGAATATTTTAAAATGGGGTTTCTAACTATGATTTGGTAACAGGAAAGTAAAGGTCACATTCCTCTTTCGATAGAATGTTGAGAGGAATGAGAGGATCAACTTCATTGCACCAAGTTTACCCCATATGGCTCGGTCTCTTTCCGCACAACGGCCTGCCGAAAGCATCATACAAAGCACAAGAGTCTCTGACAAAGATGCACTTGACTTTTAAAACTTTTCGATATGATGTGCTGTGACCTAATTACTAGTTAAAAATAGCTGCACATTTATTATATTAATTAAATGTCATGTGAAATGTTTGTCGTTAGTGAAAGAACAATTCATGAAAATGTATCATATTGTCTTAATGTACTAACTGCATTGCGACAGCTTTCTTTTGTTGATTAAATATCATGCATTAATGTAAGTAAATAAGTTTGTAACTGCTGCATAAATTAAGCAGCACTTAATTAATTATTAAGATATTAAATAATAAAAAATATATTAAATAATTAAATATTCACTAAAATTGATTTTTACTTCTGCTCTATAATTATTACACTGTTCTGTATCTAATTGTATCTAATCTAATCTATCTGTTGCTGGCCTGCAGGAGACTCGCCTCGCTGAGGAAGGGTCACTCAGGGAAAACAATTACACCTGTTTTTGGAAGGGAAGAGGGCAGGCAGAAAAAAGGCAACATGGTGTGGGCTTTGCAGTGAAGAATTCGCTACTGGGAATGATTGATATCCCAGCTGGAGGTAATGAACGATTATTATCACTGCGCTTGGCAACCTCTTGTGGATTTGCCACCATTCTCACTGCATATGCACCGACACTCGCTTCCTCTGATGATGTGAAGGATACGTTCTATGAGCAGCTAGACTCTGCGATCAAGGCAGTTCCAAAATCCGACTAAACTATTTATAAAACAGCGGTAGGGGTTTACGGCACTGTGGATCATAAGAGGCAGGACTGGTTTGCGGCAAACAGCCAGATACTGCAGCCCTTGATTGATAAAAAGAAGATAGCTCTCTTAAGAAACAAGGAAAGACCAACGCGTAACACTCTGAGTGAGCTGAAGCAAGCGAGGAAGGATGTACAAAAGGCTGCCAGGCAGTGTGCGAATGACTATTGGATCAAGTTATGTGAGTCCATTCAAATCGCAAGTGATAAGGGAAACATCAGAAGCATGTATGAAGGGATAAAGAAAGCCTGTGGTCCAATGATCAAAAGAAGTGCACCGCTGAAAACCTTGACTGGAGAAATCATCACTGATAACAAACAGCAGATAGATAGATGGGTCGAGCACTATTTAGAGCTTTACTCAAGTGAGACCAAGCTAGCAGATGATGCCCTCAACGCCATAGAGGCCCTGCCAACTCTTGACCACCTGGACACACTTCCCACTATAACAGAAGTTAAGTGTGCTATAAATGAGCTTGCATCTGGCAAGGCTCCAGATAAGGATGGAATTCCAATAGAGGTAATCAGGAGTGGGCAAGACACACTCGTTCTACAGATCCACCAGCTAATAGAGCTATGCTGGCAAGAAAGACAAGTCCCACAGGATTTCAAAGATTCAGACATCATAACTCTGTACAAGAACAAGGGCGATCGGAGCGACTGTAACAACTATAGGGGTATCTCACTTCTGTGTATTGTTGGGAAAGTATTTGCCAGAATTGTCCTGCACAGACTTCAAGTCCTGGGAGATCAAGTCTACCCCGAATCACAGTGCGGCTTCCGTCAGAACCGGTCTACCATTGATATGATATTCTCATTGCAACAGATGCAAGAAAAATGCCGGGAACAAAATCAGCCACTGTTTATTGCCTTCATCGACCTCACAAAGGCATTCGATTTGGTCAGTCGTGAGGGTCTGTTCAAAGCACTAAAGAAGATTGGCTGCCCACCAACTCTTCTGTCCATTGTGGAATCGTTCCACACAGGTATGAAGGGTATAATCAAGTTTGATGGCTCAACTTCAGAAGAGTTTGAAATCAAGAGTGGAGTTAAGCAAGGTTGTGTACTAGCCCCCACCCTCTTTGGGATATACTTTTCACTTCTACTGAAATATGCCTTTCGTGATCAGGATGACGGTATATACATTCACTCACGCTCAGATGGTGGCCTCTATAATGCTCAGAGATTGAAGGCCAAGACCAAAATTAGCAGGGTACTAATCAGAGAGTTGCTTTTTGCAGATGATGCTGCGATTACGACCCACTCTGAGGAAGAATTACAACATCTACTATCATCATTCTCCAATGCTTGTTCTGAATTTGGTTTAACAATTAACAAAAAGAAGACACAGATTATGTCACAAGGTGCACATGATGTACCATCAATCTTTATTGACAACGCCGAACTGGAGATAGTAGACCATTTTACATATCTAGGATCAGAGGATAAATAGCAAATTATCCCTCGATCAGGAAATCAACATCAGGATTGGCAAGGCAGCAACAACAATGAACATGTTAGCAAAAAGAGTCTGGGAGAACAGGAAGCTTACTGCCAAAACAAAAGTCCTCGTCTACCAAGCCTGTGTCCTTAGTACTCTTCTTTATGGCAGTGAAACCTGGACAACTTACTCACGCCAAGAGAAACGTTTAAACAGCTTTCATATGCAGGTGTCTGCGAAGAATACTTGGTATTAAGTGGCAAGACAAAATCACAAATACTGAAGTATTGGAAAGATCAGGTTGTGTGACGGTGTATTCCATGCTCAGTCTTCGTAGACTTAGATGGATAGGACACGTTAGGAGGATGGATGATGGTAGAATACCAAAGGACATCTTTTTGGTGAATTACAGACGGGTAGGAGATCTCATGGTCGGCCTCTACTACGATACAAAGATGTGTGTAAGCGGGACATGATTGATACAGGCATTGATAATGCACATTGGGAGCACGTCGCCGCTGAACGTGATGCATGGAGGGCAACTATCAGAAATGGAATAAAGACAAAGGAGAAAATGATTGCAGATAAAGCACACACAGAGCGTGAGAGACGTAAGATGGAGCAAAATGGTGGAAGTGACCATGCTTTCACATGCACCTACTGTGGGCAAACATTTGCAGCAAGAATTGGCCTTACCAGCCACACTCGCCACCGCCATGGATCGTAGTTATTAAGCCTTTTTGAAGCACAATGCACCAAACTATCGTCTGTCAAGACGGAAAGGTGCCAATGAAGATCATAAATGTCTTTGTTTCTTCTTCTTTTCCACTCTCCACTTTGTGTATCCCTAATGGGTCCAAAGATGCGTCTTAAGACTTTGTGCTGAAAGGTTTGTAACAAGGCTTCGTCTCCTTTTGTTGTACTCCAGGTTTCAGAGCCATACAGCACAACTGGTCTGATCAGTGTTTTGTATATTGTGATCTTGGTGTTACGAGATAGTGCATTTGATTTTAGTAGATCTTGTAGTGCATAGTATATCTTATTTCCAGAATTGAATTTCCAGAATGCAAATAACGACCCCTACAAATAATTGGCGAGTTCAAGAATTGTCAACTTTCGTTTCTGCACACTTACCGGTACCAGGCATCCATGTTTGTTTACGTTACCGTCCTACTCTACTTTGTATGTCCTGATAATTCTGGTCCAAACTGTCAGTAATATGCTTTGATCATCACACTTTATTCACATGCTTCGAGTTTCTCAGTTCTATATTTTTGTTCCTAATGTTTAATATTTTTACGTATTTGCTGACAATGAAAAAAACAATTTACTTCCTCGACGAGGAATCAAACCTCGAGCTCCCGCATGACAGACGGAGACACTTATCACTATGCTACTGAGGACACATTAACAAATCAGCAGAAATTTATAATATAGCTACAGGCATAGGAATAATCACGTGACCTACTTCTACTGCAAATATAATTTTTCTCTACTCGCAATTCTATTGCAAATAGTCACTTCGATAAAATATTCACGTTTGCCGTTACTTTGAAACTCTTCAGTGTGGCCATACCACTTGCGAGGTTGCCTCAAACAGGTCATAGACAGATATGAAAACTGATCTCAAATATATGTTCCATCATGTGAAATGATCAAAAGTAGTAAATGTATACAAATAAATTATTAATAATCTTTAAACTTGTGTTCTCTATAACTTTCTGTCAACTGTCATTTACTGCCAATAAAGTTATATAGTACTTTGCGGTCTTTGGCAGAGGGGTCTTTGAGCCCGAGGAATTAAGACCGCCTAGCTAGTGCAGTCGCCGCGAACTATACAGGCGACTGCACTAGCCAGGCGGCCTTAATTCCTCGGGCTCAAAGACCCCTCTGCCATACACCGCAATGTGTTAACTATATTGGCAGTAAATGACAGTTGACAGAAAGTTATAGAGAATACAAGTTTAAAGATTATTACTCTGTAACTTTAATAGTAAAATTGCCTGTTTTGAGCCTGTCTGATCGATAATTCATGGCGGCTGCCATCTTGGCTTTCCATTCACAAACTCAAAACACATAGGAGAAATATAATTTTTCTACTACCATAGTTAGTTAGTTAGTCGGCAGATCATCCTCTTTGCACATTGAACCATTCAGTCCATAAGTGCTCGGATCCCCTCCTCAGCAAATCCCGCAGCATGTAGCGGCTAACGACACCAGTTCTGTGTTGGTTTATCAGTCTTCTTTGGCTTCCTGCATAGTGTTCTTTTTTGGCCACCCCTCTTTTAATTTGCTGTTCTCACAGTCACTCAGGTTTGAGTTAGGAGGAGAACGGAGCACTTATGGGTTACACCCGTGTGCCGTGATGTTGATCCATCGACTAAACTAAACTAATCTCACAGTCTGACCATGGTTGTAGATTCGCAGTCATCACTTGGTCCTCGCAAAAGTCTTACTTCTCGTAGTGCATTCAGAATGTCAGCCTGGTCCATGGCGCACCCGCCCTCCACATTAGCCTCACCTGCGAGCTTGTCAGCTCGCTCATTTCCTTGTACTCCCGCATGCCCTCGCACAAAGATGAAACATCTTTGCCAGCCAAGACAGCATCCACTCTCTTCGGATCCACCCCGTCTCTATCCTCTTCAGCATGCTCATTGAGTCGCTAAGGGCACACGCCCTAGTGAATGTCTGTGTCTCTAGCCATGTTATTGCTTTACTTACTGCCATGACTTCCATAGTCAGGCTACTTGTGGTCTCAACAAAAGCACCAGAGTCCTCCTTCACAATTCTCCCTCCGGCCCGTGCCGTAAAGGCCCATGAGCTTCTCACATATCCAACGACCGACCCATCTGTGTAAATGATATCATCACCATCTAATGAATTCTCGAAAATCAACGCGTGTACTTCCGTCTCCACAGTAGCCAGATTTTCTTGTCTGCATTTTCTGTCTAGTTGGATGCAAACTGAAAAGGACGTACAGAAATCTGTTGGCACTTGTACCCACTCCTCGCCAGGTTCTAAGTCCTCCAGTGAACACACCTGTTGAAGAATGCCTCCTGCTTGACCCATCTACAACCTTCCTCTTTTTAACCTGCTGCCCTTCACCTTCCTAATTTCACCATGCAGTGGATGTTGTGTGTTTGCATTGACTCTGAGGTAGACACGTGCTCTGCAAATTTGTAGTCTATGTCTTCAATGGTTGGAAAATCAAGACTGTAGCACATCGCCCTGCATGCTGTATCTCTTGTGCATCCAAGAATAATGTGCATAGCTTCGTTTTGTATCCTTTCCATCCTTTCTGTCTGCTTACGGCTGAGAGTCAGGATCGCCATCGCATACTCAAAAACAGACATGACCAGCCCCTCGTATAGGAGGCATAGAAGGCGCTGCTCACAGTTTGCTGCCGCCATCACCCGCATCACAGTCAAACCCCGCTTGGCCTTTGTTATCACCTGGTCTATGCGCTCATTATAAGCAAGCCTTTGATCAAAAACGTATCCCCAGGTAATTCATTGCCTGCGTTCTTTCCACCGTCTCTGAACACAGATTTACAGTTGGTGTTGGCGTGTTGACAATATGATTATTTAAAGAGAACCATGTCACTGTTGCCTTTGTTGGGTTGACCATTGCCCCAGCTTCAGCACACCAAGTACTTATGCGTTTGAGTTCAGTTTGCAGTTCCACAGCAACCTGCTCTCTATCCTTACCCTGACGATACACTAAAACATCTTCGGTGTATGACAATGTCCTGCCAGGTCCAGTGATCTGCTCGCCAGTAATTCTCACAGTGTAGGCGTTGAACAGCACCAGAGATAATGGTGATCCCTGTGGCAGGCCAGGATATATTGTTGGTTCAGACGTCCAACTGCCACATCTAACAACTACTTTCTGTTGGAAGAGGACTGCAGCGATTCAACTAAGGAGGAATGGACTTATCTTGAGTTCATGAAGCTGAAACATTAAGAAATCCTGTGGTACTCTGTTGTATGCATCCTCAAGATCAGTCGCTACTTCACGTTTCAATACCTGAGTGGAAACCTTCATAGACATCATGGGCAAAAACTGCTGCATTGGTCCAGGTTTCTCTGTTTAGATGGTACCCTCCCAGAGTAGGTGGAAAACACCTTGCCTCTCTAGCTGGCTTGATATTGTCCTGGCAGTTAACTTCTCCAGCATCTTGTCTATTGTACTTTGCGTGGTTATTACCCGATACCCCTGAATTTTTGTGTGGTCTTTGCCAGGCTTCGGCAAGGGAATCAGATAGCTGTATAACCACTCCTCCTTGATGCTAGCACTCCCTATACTGTTGTACATATCTGCTAGCTCCTCTAGCTCATTGTCAGTACACAAATTTATGTCATCATACCTTATACCATCTGGCCCTGGAGCGCTGTTTTTTGTTCGTTGAAGCATAGCCTTGATCTCTTTCACTGTCACTGTGTCTTCAGCTGCAATGTTCTTACACCTGTCTGAGGTAACCACCAATGAATGAATGTTTGTAGTCCATTACTAATTGGTTTAGATCTTCTCCATGTTTCTGATACAAACAGCAGTAATGGTTTAACGTTAGAGCTGAAACAGCTTTTTGTGCTACATAAGGGGTTAATGACTTTCTCCGTAATCCTGTATATGCACGTGAGGAACACAGCTGTGTGAGATTCGGCAGCGGATTGCGTTGCACTGGTTACTTACGGGGTATGTAAGTCAGTCGTTTAGAAAGCAATGGCAAACTACTGAGTGTAATCTTTCCAAGAACATTAATAGCAGCTGAAAACTGTTGACTGCAAGGGATATGCAACTTTAAAAAATATATTATATGTTCCCCCATCTTTATCTACATTGGTACATAAATATATGTATGGTAGGTATGATTCCACTTCTCAAAGTGAGGCTTCACTAAGGAAACTCATGGAGAGAACTAGACAAATCTGTTTACTTCTCTGATCTATTATCATTCACTAAGTTAGTTAGTTAGTTAGTTAGTTAGTTAGTTAGTTAGTTAGTTAGTCGCAGTTCCAACTTCACAGCAATGGGTCGTCCCCATTATGCTCCGTTCCTGTGCCAGTGAATATCACACAAAATGCTCCCCACTGCCCAATGTGAAAAGTGGAAAAGACAGGAGTCTCGACAAACAACAGCCCGCACAGATACACTGTGCATAATGCCGCCACCAGAATGTCAACACAATAGTCCCCCACAAAACACCCAGTTCATTTCTGATGGAATCGGCAGTCATTTTCCTATCTGGATGTTTCCTAGATGTTCACCCACACAGTCCACGAAATACAGTTCATCGTCGATGGTAGTGGCAGTCAACCAGAAGCCCAGCAGCCACGCATTTCTGCATAAGGCAAAAACCGGTCAACTCTGGGACATAGCCATCTGCCATCGCTCCGAACATGCAGTCACGTTCCAAAAGACCTCGGGCAGATTCAAAAGCATTTCACACGAAACTCACAGCTCACAGTGTCGCGCCACGCACTCACTCAGTAGCAGGGCGACGGAACCATCAAGCCTCCTTAGTCGCCTCTTACGACATGCGTGGTAGGCTACAGTGTTGCTATTCTTTGCTTCCCTTATGGGCCCCGGCAACACACGGGAGTATTATCATTATTTATATACATATAGTATATTTTTATTATATATATATATATATATATATATATATATATATATATATATATATATATATATATATATATATATATATATATTATTATGTATATTTATATACATTATTTATACACATATAGTATTTCATTCACTAAGAGAGATCATGTTATCATATGTTATGTTTATTCTTATTATCTTAAATTTTCACCTATGGATTGTAGACTTAGTTGTTGTGACCTCCCATCAAGTGTCTTTAGATAGTTTCATGACACTTTCCTAATTTTTTGAAGAATTAAAAAAATTGGAGCAATACAAACAATTAATCCTTTACCTGGCAAAACGCCTGAGAGTGTTTTTACCCCGGAACGGGAAAAATGGCAGAAAGCATCTGAGCTACTACTAAACATTGTAAAAACGCGATCTCGCAGCTTTCTGAGACTTCTGATTGTCTACTTTCGGTTTCGTCGATAGCTTGACATTGTGGCCGCCATTTGCAAGCGTGTATTTTGAATTTAAACAGATTTTTAAAATATTTTTGGGGGGTTTTACGCTTTGTATTTCAAAATGGATTTTGATGATTCTTCAAGTGATAGCGGAGATTTCGCTGGGTTTAATTTAAGTGACATTGAAGGGCACCAAGTTGACTTTTAATTGGAGCTAGATATCAGTGATCAGTGTTAGCAGTCGTGAGTTGGACTTCAAAGAAAGTGATTCTGATTCTGAAAATGTGTTTGTAAATTGCTGTATAAATGTCTGACAATCACAAACAATATGTTGTATTTTGTAAATATTTGTGTTCATGTGTGTATTACCGGCAACATTCACATGAGTAAAATAATCTGCATGCTTTTCCCTTCATTTTGTTTTTTATTTCACTAAAATCTGTTGACTAACACCTTATATGTGATGCTTTCATTAATGTAACCCAAAATTTTACTGAACCTGAAAAATCTTGCCCGAACAGAGCTAAGAAATGGACAAACATCTGTCCTGTAAAGGGTTAAAATAAGTTGGATAGAACTGACATAATGAAATCCAATGGTTGATTGGTGCTTCATTCAAGACTCTAAGTCAATTATAATTGATATATTATTATTTGTTTGTGAATTAGTTGTGTTCTTCGGCTGCACAATTTACAAATAAATGCTACTGCTGGATGGTCAACTTTTGTCAAAAGAATGTGGAATTCATGGACACAAACCTAGACAGGAAGTCTTTTGTGCCAGGGTAAAAGATTAAATGTCTTTGGCCTGATATAATTTATGATACTTGGGAACTTGCCATGTTGGATTTACTTTATCCCCCATGTGATATGGGCCATCAATCAATTCAACCCAAGCCATTCTATCTTTAGCTTTCTCATGCAGCTGCCCATGTCCTCCTGATATTATTCATTTCTGTCTCTAACTCTTGTGTGTTTAGGTCTTCCTTTATTTCATTTGCCCTGTCTGTTCTGGACAAAGGCTTTTCATGTAATACAATTCTCAAGGGAGGTTAGCATGGCCGAATGGATACGAACACACTTGCTTAAACATTTGGTGTGCTGACGTCGGGGTAAGAGTTTAAACCCCTACACCGGTTGACTTTCCATCCTTGACTTGGGACGTAAGTTACAAGTACCTCTAAAGCCCAGTTGCTATGAAATTTCTCTTGCCTTAATTCTTATTTTAATATCTGTACATGTTGACCCATCTGTGTCTACATTGCTACCTAAATAGGTGTATAAATTATACTATAATTCTGCCCCTTGAAGTGGTTTCACCAAGTGAAATCAGGTTATCATTTGCTTGATTTATTCTCATTATCTTTGTCTTTCCCTAAGAGTTTTTAGACTTAATTGTTTTGACCTCCCATCTAATATATTTAGCTAAATCTTGCATCTCATTTCTTCTTCTTCTTCTTCTTCTTCTTCTTCTTCTTCTTCTTCTTCTTCTTCTTCTTCTTCTTCTTCTTCTTCTTCTTCTTCTTCTGCATTCATCCAGAGTGTTTTTTCAGATGTGATTGCAGTGTGTCTGGTTATGCACCATTGGGGCGAAACCCTTAGGCCAACACATCCGACTGTGACGTGCATTTTTGACCAGGTTATCAATCCTGGGAGATTCTCACTTTTGTGCTGCAATCCACATCCCAGCTGGTCAAGTTCAATGGTCGAAAGCATCCCGATCAGCCCTCAAGGGAAGGCAGGGACAGTCCATGGCATTTTCCGCCATTGTCGTAATAAGTGTCGTCCCTGGGGTGAGGGAATCAACACTCACATTCTTTTAACCCGATATCATTATTTTGAGGATCTTCTGGATTTCTGTCCACAACACCCCGTCAGCCCTTGGATCCCTCTCTCTCTCTCTCTCTTTCTCTCTTACCACTGGACCATGGCCCCTCTCATTCTTTTCCAAAACATACTCACACAACTCTAGCTTCTAACAAAATGACAAATTAATTTAATAAAGAAAAGTGTCAGGTGTGTGCAAAGTGTATGTGTAGAATGTCTGTCGTATAATCTAGTGTGTATGCAGAATCAGACCGAACAGCTCAGGATCAAAGTCTGCTTCATCACTGTACTGGCCACACAACAGCACCATAGATCAAGTACAAGAAGACCTCACCAAATAATGCGTCTCTCCGGCCAAATGTCGACTTCCTCCAATAGCACTTGGATAGTCCGGATACCTGGTCACCAATAGTGGATATAGTCCAATACTGACCATGAATCTGACACACACAATGTAACTAATAGGTCACTAAAAGTTCTGTGATCTGATAACACTTGTACCGTAAAATAATGTTACTGTCACTTTGAAACTAATGTTAGTAGTTAAGGTCATAGGAATTCACCAATTAGAAAACTCAATGTTAATTGGTAATGTTTCACAAGAATTCCCCATTTAGAAAACACAATGTTAATTTTCAAGTTTTCTATATACTACTATTGTTCTGTTACTGGTGGTATTGTAAGTATATGTACTCTACTATAATAAGAACCACCACCGAGGAATCACTCTGAAATGATCATCAGTTCCTGCTCAGCAGAGGCCAGGTTCTTGCAGACCCTCTGGGTTATGGGCCCAGTGCAAAAGCCGCTGAGTAAAAAACTTCCTTCAATGATCGAGCCATACTTTTCTGCTACTTCTTGGAACATATAGTGGAACCTGTTGAAGAGAGAACACACCTGGTGAGAGCAACCCGATTCCGACCTTTATTATGTGAGTGTAGGCCAACGGCCGCACTCAGATATATAACAGAGAACTAAACTCTGTCATAATGCAGAGGAGCTCATCACATTGGTCTGAGTCATGGTAAGACAAGGAAAGACTAAAGGAAAAGTGCAGAAACCCAGTAGACACCCTACCGGAAGATCCTACCACTTTACATTTCCTTTACCCTCCCCCCAACCATCCTCAATCTCCCTAAACATCATCCCACTACATTGTTCTTAACTCACTGAGTTAATTGATATCTCACACAAGCTAGTTTAAGCAACGCGACAGCCTACTGTTGCCGATGCTCCTATAATACGTTCTCACAACGCACATTACTACACTCGATTCCTAAGAATAATCTAATTTAGGTCTATTAAATTAAATACCATATATTTATTCCGGTTTGAAAATTGAGACTACTAAATCACACGAAGGAAAAATGTCCGCCAATGTAAATCGACAGAAGACACTGTAGTCCCTCTCCAGAATCAAACTCGGAATATCACACACGTCCTTGTTGTTTCACAACATTTGGTCAACTCCCCCAAAGTTGTTTATCCCAACTGTTTTAATACGGTGTCTGAATGACGTCACAGGTCTGTCTAGACAGTAGGCGTCTAGAAGCTATTTTCTCTCTCCGTTTCCGACTGGATGTAAACAACTGGCTAGCTGTCCCGCTTTCATCTGGGGACTTGTCCCGGTACTTCAAAAAGTCTTGCCGGCCTGTGATCTAGAGAATTCTTGTCCCCACAACAAAAGATCTTGCCGACTTATATCAGGACAGACTGTCTCCAACTTCAAAGGATGGCGCCCGCCTGTAGACTAATTGCGCGACAGTCTTTCTTCCATCGACAACACATCAAAGAATGACGGCTGCTTATAGACGCATGGCGCGACAGTCTTTCATCGATCAACATCTCCAAGAATTTATGCGACAGCCATCCTGGGCTGCTTCCATAGTTGCAGAGCCGACACATAGTGCTCTGGTGCTGGGCTCACCAAGGGAATCATTACGTCCTGCTCATGGCTGCTTTAACCCCTTTACCGTGTGTCACGAGTTAACTCGTCATAAAAATTGTTGGCTTTAACCGTGCATCACGAGTTAACTCGTCATCAGATGTAAAAGTCTTCTGTGTGCCGTGCGTCCCGAGTAAACTTGTGTTAATACAAAAATAGCATAGGAAATGCATAGGGCGGCTAATCCAACAGCCAGTTCAACAGCGGAAGATAAAAGTAGGTCATCACGTGATGCCAAAAGTGAAAGTGGACAGTAAACAAGAAAAAAAAGGTACGAAAGAACAAAAAACTTTTTATTGTGATTTTATTATGATTATAATTTATAACTTTGTAGTATGATTATAATTTATGCATAGTATAGCTTGTGTAGATGTATGCGTACATACATGTATCCTATGGGCATGTATTTGCATAGTTTTTATTAGCAAGCTTGGAATCTACAGAGTACGTGCATGAACAACATGGCTGGGTTTTCATTTTTTTTTTTTTTTTTTTTTTCAGATGCTAATTTTCGAATAAAACAGAACACCATGACAAGTCGTAAACGTCCACTTACGAAAGAAAAAAATTCAGGAGTTACTATTTGATGACAATGATGAAGTTACTTCTAGTTCTGAAGACAGCGAATTGGACAGTGAAAATGATGACAGCTCTGATTCTGAAGCAGTTGGTGGCGGAAGTGATGAGAGTGATATTGATGATGATAATGCTGTTGATCAACCCGCATTTTCTGATGTTTTTGATTGGAAAAAAAATGACTTTATGAGACGAGCACAGCAAGTATTTACGGGAACCTCGGGTTTGCAGGTAAACATAAACAACGACACTGATCCAGTATCGTATTTCAACATGTTTATTACGGAAGGAATGCTTGATGTTATTGTTCTGGAAACAAATAGGAGAGCCAATCAGCTGGCAAGAGCTGCATGTAGAGCACATAAAAGATCCAGGATGGTGAAATGGAAGGATGTGGATGCAGACCCGGTCCCGATGGGAGAAAATTTCGTAAAGAGACACGATACTACTGTCCGGAGTGTGGACACAGCACTATGTGCAGCTCCATGTTTTGGTGTTTACCACACCAAGTATAATTACTAAAAACAATTGACATCTAATATACGTATCAGTTTAGTTCGTTATTGAACAGTACCATTTAGTACAGAACATTTCTTATTTTCCTCACAATTTCTAAAAGACAACTCATTTTCACTTTAAAAAACATTTTATTTTGCCAGGACAACATAACATATCAAATTATGAAAGAAAAAGATTACACAGTTTGCATAACAAAAAAAAAGAATTTTTTTCCACGGTAAAAGGGTTAATTCCTCACTTCAGTGTATTGGACAAGAAGACAATGTCATCAACAAAGTCCAGATCATCAAGCTTCAATGCACAAGCAGACAATATTGGGACCAAGTGTACCTAATTGTCACATGTAGGCATGATTACAACTTTCATGTTAGAAATTAACAAAGTAAAAATTCTTGATCTGCTCCTAAGCAACAGTTGAGAGGGAACATTGATGACAAGATTTTCTTGTTTTTCTCTCCAATTGAGATCTCATTATTGGGATCTATGGAAGGGGTTAAAAAGATACAACAATAAACGGCTGCTGCTATAAGTATTGCATCACCTTTAATGTATGTATGATGTATGACATACGTAATATGGATTTTCCATAAAAATTTCATGTATTATGTTTTTTGGTCACAATAAACTGATATAATTACACTGTGATAAGTTCCCAGACTCAAATCCTTAAAATTGACTTGAGGAATACTATATCACAAATTATGTTTTGAAGTAACCATAAGACATTTTGTATCATTAATCATCTTGAAAAACAAAATATCACAAATTCATTTATATAGTTCATGTTTGCATACAAATGTATTTTACAAATCCTTTCAGACTGACAGTAGACATAAGATGGAGAGTAAACTACCATCAAGTGTCAAGATAGAACAACCTGAAGTCTGTGTAGGTGAAGGTAAGATTAAGTGCAATATAACGTAACAGTTAGTTGAATATTCTTTACAGGATGTTGCAATCAACCCCAGCATGTATTGGCTGTTTGTGATTTACTAGATAATTCTACATTTCAGAGTTTGCCATTGCTTTCTGAATTGTCAAAGCATCATACCATCAACATCAACACAATAGTAGAATGTAAATCTACTCAGACACTGGGAAAAATAAGATCATAGATGTGTCCGAGTATCCACAGGGATCAGTGCACTACTCTGCAGTTGAGCAGAGCAGGGCACTCTCTTGTCCTGACAATCGGAAATTGTTGTCAAGGGCAAAGGTAAAAAGCCCCCTTGTGAATATGGAAGTCAAGGGAAAACCACCACATTATCTTTCCAAGTCAAATTTAAAATAAGAACGTGGAATGTCAGGACATAGTTGAGATAGGAAAGTTTCATAATGTAATAAAAGAAATAAAAAATATAAAGGCATGAGTGAGATGAGGTGGAGGAGATCTGTTGTAATAATATAAACAAACACACAATACTTTGTTCAGGAGGTAATACATATGGAAAAGAAGTAGAACTAATGTTTGATGAGGAAGCAGCTAAATCAGTGAATGGTTATTTGAGTAAATCAGATAGTTATTATTGTCAAATTCAAAGTCAAACCAAGAGATATAAATGTTATACAAGTGTAGGCACCAAAAACAAAAAACAAAAAAATTTGTGAAGTGGAATTACAAACATTTTATGACAAAGAAGAAATGGCAACAGGGGCGGGAAATTTAAACATGATTCAGGAGTAAGCCCTTTTCCTCAGGAGCCAGCATATTTTTTTTAAAAACACGGGCTAAGAACAATATGAAACAATCTCAGATAAAGCTGCATATTTTGAAATGAGCCATTAAATGTCCTTTATTGGAGGCCCAGTCAATTATATCACTGTGAGAACACTTAAGTTATTCACACATCTCTAGAGCTTTAATGTAGCCAGCACTTGTTCCTTCTTCCAGTGGCACAATAGACATAAATGTCTCCTTAACTTTCCCTTCTCTGATAAAATGAATATTTGGTATCAGCCCCTCATCATCAGATCTGTCTGTTTCTCTATAAATTAAGATACTGATATAGGGTTTTCCTTTGTTTAAATACCAAATCATCATGAAGATATGAGGCAAGGTATGAGATACATTCTCTACATTGTTGTTATTTTTAACACTTCTCTGAATCAGTCACATTAAGCCCCCTCTGCCATGTCTCCACCTTACTGAGGTAGAGGGGTTTGAGTGTTCCAATGACATCAAGAGATATGCCGATGGTAGCACAGCTACTGGCAGGGTCTCCAATGTTGGACAGGTAAAGGGATAGGAACTAGACGAAAAGAGACACATACCTGCTATGTTGTAGGTAGACTGGGGACAATCAAAGGCTTGGGAGAGCACACCCGAAAAATGCTTGTTGAAGTCAGATGTACTGAGCCACAGGCTTGACAAAACAGTGCAACGTAACTCAATTATGATGCCACAAATTAAAATAAATCAGAATGTTGCTCCTGGGAAGGTTAACCCGGTCAACAAATGCCCGCAGAAGTCGGATGTGTCGGCCTAACGGCGCAAGAACGCAGCTCTGCTGTAAACAGGCACAACGCAATCACATCCGGAAAATAAACTCCGGATGAACGAAGAAGAAGAAGAAGAATGTTGCTAATCCCGTGAAGTCCCGCCAGGCTGTAATAGTGCCCAGCCCACCTGCCTCGAGGGGTCCACCCAATGCAACTGGTGGTCACCTTCCCCTGTGCTGTGGAGTCAAGGCACAGACGGATAGGGTAAGAGCTATTGACCAAATACCCCGGACACTCAACATACTACAGTTGAATGTTGAAGGAGTTTATTTATAACAAGAAAGTCTCTCTAACAAATCGTCTTCATAAAAATGTAATAGATATGGCATGCATTCAAGAATCACACCTTAATGCCCACCACAGATTATCAGTCAGAGGATATCAGGCCACATGTTTCAACTGCGAAGGACACAGAGGAGGAGTTCTAATACTTACACGAAATACAATACCTTTCAGTGAAATATCTGTGATCTCTGACAACCAAACAGAAATTATAGGTGTTGATATAATGATAAAGGACATGAAAATAAGAATTTACAATCTATATTGCACAGCCAATAAGGACCTAACACTTTCAAACATGAGACTTTAATAGCCGTTCAGAAAGATGGGGATACTCAGATACTGACAACAGAAAAGATGAAGTGGAGAACTGGGAAATAGACTTTAATCTCCATCTACTAAAAAAAAAAATGGATGACACACTGAGCTTCTACTCTGGAAGATGATTTAACACTTCCACTCCAGTGTTAGCCTTCAGCACAGGAGACATCCTCCACAAAATTGATCACCATGTGCTTGACCAATTAGCAGGTAGTGACCACAGACCAATCAAGCTTATAAAGAATATGGAGTAAGTTCCACAAGAGCAAAAGCCTTTACCTCACTGGAATTACAAAGAGGCTGATTAGGATAGATTTGCCATACTAACAAACAAATATTGTGAAAACATAAAAATATGACATGGCAACATGAAAAAAATGGTGGCAAGTCTAAATAAAGCAATAACACAGGCAGCCACTAAGTCAATTCCAAGAGGAGCAAGGACAAATGATAAACTATACTGGACTGAAGAACTACAAATTTTGGAGGACAAAGTTGAAGATGCCAAGAAGACGGCAAAGAGAGAACAAACAACTGAAGTGAATATCTCTCTCAAAGCTATCTCAGCAAAATATAAAAGAACATTAAATCAAACAACAGCTTATGGGAATGTCCCAAATGCTGTGATGTCGGTTCCTAAATCAATCAATCAATCAAGCAACAAGAGATTGTTGGAGGGGAAAAAACAGGAAACCTGAAAATTGACAGGGATGGATGCAAACTATGGAAAATAGTGAAAGCCATGAACAATGAAGGACCCAGAAACAAACAAATTATAATTAAACAAGGAAATGCCTTGCTTACAGGGGGGAAAAAGGCTGCAAATGCACTAATGGAACACTAGGCTAATGCAAACTACATTGACATTACAACAGAACAGAAGAAAGCAGTCAAAGGTAAACAGATACATCATAGTAATACAGAGACAGCAGCAGAATACAGGATGACAAATCTGAAAATGAAAGAAATGGAATACCCTAACAAAGAAGAAATCAACAGAAAAGGGTGGAATCACAA
Source organism: Cepaea nemoralis (assembly GCA_014155875.1). Lineage (NCBI taxonomy): Eukaryota > Metazoa > Mollusca > Gastropoda > Stylommatophora > Helicidae > Cepaea > Cepaea nemoralis. Next base: position 67,944 of record JACEFZ010002040.1, read on the forward strand.
ATTAAATGCTAATAGGACTAGGTGCCTCAGTGATGCCGGGATTTTTTCTCATGGACCTCTAGTAATAAATTTCCCCTGGTCTCTGGGTAGTGAGATCGGACGCCCGTGTGTATGGTTGCGCATGTAAAAAATCCCTTGGCAGTTGGAAATCAAAAAAGAGTAGCCTAACGGCGCTGCCCGGGCAACATTTTGAGTTAAAAATCTACCCAAAGTATTTCAGGATCCTCGCAGGTGCTACAGAGTTTGTGCACTGAGCTGAGGTTCTCCAGATTCACGTTTGAGTTAGGAGGAGAACGGAGCATTTATGGGTTGCACCCATGTGCCATGATGTTGATCCATCGACTAAACTAAACTAAACTAAAGGACTAGGTACTGAAGCAAAAATCTACTAGCTGTCCTAAATTACAGCTGGAAGAGAGGAATAGTCCCACAGGCATGCATGTATAGCAGAGTAGCAGGGGGACCAAAGGCTGTGTCGTATAGCAGAACGTGGAGGTGCATCGTTTCTCAAAGTCAAACTCTTAACTCAACTGATGTGAAGATAAAGTCCGCAGCATCTAACTTTTGTTTTGTTTATTTGCCAAAAGGGTAGTGTTCCAATATGTTGTACAACGATGGCATACAAATGTCCACAGGTTTACAAAAGGCAATGTCATCTTAATTCCAAGATTCAACATCTTTAACACCAGATGGAACCAATTGTGCTGCTTCACTTTTCGATGGTCAAACGCTTTCTGTCTTGGTAACTAACTGGTTACCCCTATGACACGCTTAGTGCCAACCCAACATCACGGTGCTCACCCGTGTACTGCCAACCAACTACTCTTTACGTTGCGCATCGGCAAGCCCTATAATGCCATACAACCACTATAACAGGTCACACTGTTGTAGATGGAAGCTATACTAACACCAGTTCCAAAGAAAAGAAACGAACTAGAAGAACCAAATAGTTATCAACTTATCAGTCTACTTAGCTGTATAGGAAAATTAATGGAACACATTATCAACGGCATCTGGAAGGAAACCCAACTCTTAACTCCACACCAAGCAGGATTCAGAAAGTACATATTCACTTAAGATCGAATAACTTACATAGCTCAGGAAATAGAGGATGTCTTCCAAGAGAAAAAGCACATACTAGTGGTCTGGACAGATTTAGAAAAAGCATTTGATAAAGTATGGAAGGAAGGACTGAAAGTAAAACTGCAAAAAATGCAGGTTTGTGGGAAAATGTACAAATGAATCAGCCTTTACCTTGAGAAAGAACTGCCAGGGCAAAAGTACAAGGACAAACTAGCAAAAAGATGCTGTTGGAGTAAGGTGTCCCCCAAGCGGGGAGTTCTTTCACCAACATTATTCCTATCATATATAAATGACATCACGGAAAATTTTCCAGCCAGAATACACACATCCTCCTTTGCAAATGACCTAGCCATATGGACATCTGAAGAATATATTAGTACAGCTAACAGCAGAATGCAGCAAGCCTTATTAGCGCTAGAGGACTGGTCAAAATCATGGCTAGTGAAGATAAGTGAGGAAAAAACATGCACAGTGTTCTCCCTCTCAAATAAAATCCAAACTATCTAAAAGTCACCTTTGATTGGTGCCTAACGTGGAAGACACAGGTTGAGACAAATCGAACAAGAGCAAGGCAAAGAATGGCAGTCATGAAAAAGTTTGCTGGTACAACATGGGGAGTAGATGAGAAAGTTCTCAAGAATTTATATACTGAAGGAGTGAGGCCACTATTGGAATATGGCATATCAGCTTGGGCATCAGCAGCTAAGTCACGCTTCAACAAAATAGGTAGAGTCCAATATCAAGGAATTCAGATCATAACTGGAAGCCTGAAGACAACGCCTATTAATGAACTAGAACAGATCAATTGCTTACAACCAATGTAAGATAGAAGAGATAGTAGAGCCTAGCAAAAAGAACATTGATAGACCACCCCTTGTATAAAAGGTTTAATGGTCTTGGAATGGGAAGACTGAAGCGTAGAAACTGCAAAAAGAAAAATTAAGACAAATCCTTTTCTTAACATATCAATAGTAAAAGCCATTTACAATGCACACAAGTTCCCAGCTTGGAGACAGCAGCAACTGCCTGAGATTATAGAAAACCTGGCATTGAGAAAAAGAACACTCATAATGAAGCAGAAAGAAGAAAAATAGCCCTAAACTACATACAAGAAAATTACCCAGCTAGCGATTGGACCATGCATATACAGTTGTATCAACCAAAAATTAAATGGAAAATGGAGGAGGAATTTGCCTAAATCTTTAAAAAAATGGAGGGGAAAAAACAGTGGCAACCGAAAAATTCACAAGTAACTTCAAAGTAGAATTAGAAGCTTTAAAAACTGCAGCAGAAATGATCTTGATGGAGGAAAACAAAGAGAAACAAATAGCTTTCTTCACAGATGCAAAGTCAGCTGTCTCAATACTGCAGAGCAAAAACAGCACAGAACTAGCAGACCTAAGAGCAGTACTCTATGGACTATGTCAGAAATCCCCCAAAAATGTTGTAATACAGTGGATCCTATCACCTTGCAGTTTACCTGGAAATGAAGAGGCTGACAGACGAGCAAAAGAGGGTGGACGACTATCACAGCCTGACATATAGACATGACCTAAAATTAAGCAAAGAGGTTTATAAAAAACACTTATAGAACCAACTGGGAATCAGAGAGTTCAGGCCACCAGAAAGATGATGCATGTTACCAACTAGACCGAAGTGAATAAATTTCTTCAGATTCCACACAGGACATAACAGGCTGAAATACCACTTGTTTTATAAACTAAAGATAGGAGATACTGATGAATGTAATTGTTCGAACTGATAAAATGACAGCTAGACATTTACTGCAGGAGTGTTCAATATATGCAGAACAGAGACATATATTTTGGGCCATGCCTATTTAAATTGATGACAAGCTCTATTGAGATGCCAATAAGCTCAAGTTGACTGCAGCTTTATTTAACTATATTCAGCTTAACATTTAAAGGTGCATGAAGAAGTAGTTTTTAACCTGCCACATTTCATGCCACCGATATGTCAGTGGCAAAAGCATCCCAGTGGCACAAAATGAAATATAGCTTGGTTAGCAAATCCATTACATGCCAAGATGCTACTATGTAGGTCAGTGGAAGGGGGGGGGGGGGGGGGTGTTATGATTTATATGATAGACTGTAAACACAATCACATGGTTTGCTCACATGATTGTCTGGCAGATTGTGAGATTAATGCATGTAGCGCAGCTCATGGTGGCAGCTGACATAGAGTTTTTTCTGAGGATACACACCCAAACAAACCTCCACCCCCAGCTGAGTCACTGACTCTTTACTAGTTGATACTGTCCAAGTATGTACAGTACTTGTTGTAAATATGTCTCTTGAAAGTTGACTTAAAAGTTGACAGGGTCGACTTCATTGCACCAGGTTTGATCCCATACAGCTCGGTCTCTTTCTGCAATGTGTCGCACAAAGCACAAACTCTGTAGCTCTAGCGACGACCAACAGGAGTCTCAGAAAAATTTAACCTGTGAACCGAAAGACGCAGCCCAGAATCGAACCCACCGCCTTCGGAGCCCGAGTCAAACGGCTTGTCCACTTCACCACGGAGACTCCCACTTCTTCCCACTTTGAATTCAAGCATAGAACATATACACTACTTCCAGTAATCATCATCATCATCAAGTGCCATGCCGGCTGGCGTAGGCGTTCATGGCTCTCCATAGATCTCGGTCTTTGGTTTTCTGGATCAACTCTGCTGCTGATATTCCTCCATGCCACCGTCTCAATCCATCCAGCATCATTTCTCCTGGTCTGCCTCTGCCTCTCTTCCCCTCGATCTTTCCAGTTGTCACGATGTTCTCCAATGCTTCTTTCTCATCACAGAAAGATGTTTGTCTCTTTCTTATTGTTGTATATAGTGTTCTAGTTTCATTAGCCTGTTTCAGGCAGTCGTCGTTAGTTACTCTGGCAGTCCAAGGAATTCTCAACATTCGTCTAAGGAACCACATCTCTGTTCCTTCTAATTTCTTCTTAATTTGTTCATTTACATTCCAAGATAAACTGCCATACAGCAAAACTGGTTCTACATAGCATTTCAGCACTCTCTTTCTTACACTCAGTGATAGTGACTTATTGCACAAGATACTCTTCATTTTCTGAAATGCGGCTTTTGCCTGCCCTATTCTGCTCCTAATCTCTGTTGTACATCTTCCATCTGATGTTATAAATGCCCCTAGGTATCTAAAATTATCCACTTAGTTAAGAATTGTTCCTTCTATTTCTATGTCACATTTTGGTGTCACCATTTGCTTTGAGATCACCATTGTTACTGTTTTCTTCATATTCAAGGAGAGTCCTTTCCTTGCACTCTCTGTTACTACAGTGTCCAACAATTGTTGTAGGTCTGTTGAATTATCCGCCACCAATACTGTGTCATCTGCATAGCATATATTATTTATATTATAACCTCCAACTAGTATCTTCCAGTAATGCTGGACTGAATTTTGCGTGTGGATTTGCTTTCTCTATTAACAGTGTCCCTTGCATCTAACGTGTAACCTCTCTAACTAGTATGACTGATTGCTCTTGTATGATGTGTTGCTAAGCTGGATGACTTGTCACTAAGCTGGATGACTTGTCACTAAGCTGGATGACTTGTCACTAAGCTGGATGACTTGTCACTAAGCTGGATGACTTGTCACTAAGCTGGATGACTTGTCACTAAGCTGGATGACTTGTCACTAAGCTGGATGACTTGTCACTAAGCTGGATGACTTGTCACTAAGCTGGATGACTTGTCACTAAGCTGGATGACTTGTCACTAAGCTGGATGACTTGTCACTAAGCTGGATGACTTGTCACTAAGCTGGATGACTTGTCACTAAGCTGGATGACTTGTCACTAAGCTGGATGACTTGTCACTAAGCTGGATGACTTGTCACTAAGCTGGATGACTTGTCACTAAGCTGGATGACTTGTCACTAAGCTGGATGACTTGTCACTAAGCTGGATGACTTGTCACTAAGCTGGATGACTTGTCACTAAGCTGGATGACTTGTCACTAAGCTGGATGACTTGTCACTAAGCTGGATGACTTGTCACTAAGCTGGATGACTTGTCACTAAGCTGGATGACTTGTCACTAAGCTGGATGACTTGTCACTAAGCTGGATGACTTGTCACTAAGCTGGATGACTTGTCACTAAGCTGGATGACTTGTCACTAAGCTGGATGACTTGTCACTAAGCTGGATGACTTGTCACTAAGCTGGATGACTTGTCACTAAGCTGGATGACTTGTCACTAAGCTGGATGACTTGTCACTAAGCTGGATGACTTGTCACTAAGCTGGATGACTTGTCACTAAGCTGGATGACTTGTCACTAAGCTGGATGACTTGTCACTAAGCTGGATGACTTGTCACTAAGCTGGATGACTTGTCACTAAGCTGTATCATGTCTGAGTGAGGTCTTTCTGCCCGACTTGGAATGACAACTCTGGCCTTGAACTGTCCTCATGCTAACCTGAGTTTATGTCATTTGAGCTCACTGACTTAGCTGCCTGACTGGCTTTCTGGGCATGTCACGTATTTCTGTATAATATGATGATTGGAAACAAATAGTTTGAACACTTTAAGAGACAACTGTACACAGGGAAAAGAACTGATAAAAAATATCCAATCAGATTAACTGCATACTGATCAATAAGAGGTTTAGAAATGTCTGAATAAATAAATAAAGACAATACCTGTTGGTAACAATAATCACGTCCCACTGTGTGGACAGTACTTCAAGTTCTTCTGTGTAGGTCAGCATGGCTGAAAGGATAAGAACATGTGTTCTTAAACATCCAGTATGCTATGCCGAGGTATGGGGCATTGATTTTTTTTCCTTCTGACATTCTATTTCAAGTTGTTTATGTTTCTCTGATGTGTCACCTTAGGTTTTCTTTAATATGTCACCTCAAGTTGCACCATAGATGTTAGTATCAGGCAGGAGGTTAACACTCGTGATTGTGTCTGCAATGAAATATCAATATTTCTCGCTGGTATACATTTTTTAGGGATAACTGTACATATGATAGGTTCCATAAGTGAAAATTGTCGGTAATAAATGAAACATGAGTACATGTTAATCTGTTAATTTTCACTCATGCAGTCACTTCATCTCTCTTAGATCATACCTGAGCTTACATTATACATCAGCCTAGATCATACCTGAACTTAGATCTTACATCAGCCTAGATCATACCTGAACTTAGATCTTACATCAGCCTAGATCATACCTGAACTTAGATCTTACATCAGCCTAGATCATACCTGAACTTAGATCTTACATCAGCCTAGATCATACCTGAACATAGATCTTAAATCAGCCTAGATCATACCTGAACTTAGATCTTACATCAGCCTAGATCATACCTGAACTTAGATCTTACATCAGCCTAGATCATACCTGAACTTAGATCCCACATCAACCTAGATCATATGTCAGGTCATATCCTCATGAACTTTGATCATACATCAGCCTAGTTCATACATCAGCCTAGTTCATACATCAGCCTAGTTCATACATCAGCCTAGTTCATACATCAGCCTAGTTCATACATCAGCCTAGTTCATACATCAGCCTAGTTCATACATCAGCCTAGTTCATACATCAGCCTAGTTCATACATCAGCCTAGTTCATACATCAGCTTATATCATACCTTAACTTAGATCACACATCAGCTTAGATCCTGCAATTGCTTATATCATCATGAACTTAGATCTTACATCTGCTTAGATCATGCATCAGCTTAGATCATCATGAACTTAGATCATATATCAGCTTAGATCATACATGAGCAAATTAATAATTCTTCTTCTCCATCTTTTGTTCACTTGAAACCGATTATCTATAGCTGCAATGTGTGCCTGCTTGATTACACATCTGGTTATAATCAATACCTGATATATTCATGAGGATATTAAAGATTTACTTTGTTGTGTTTCAGAAGTACACTCTTGGTCTTCAAGAAGTCCTTACCACTCCATACAAGAATATTCACAAAAGTGGACATATGACAACATAGACATGAAGGTTGTGAAACAAGAACTACCGGATGTTCAAGAAATGACAGAACACAGCAACTCAGAATCAAGCATGTTTGAGAACAGTTGTAAGGCATCAGTAAAACATGAATACGGTTGTCAAATGTCAGAACATGTGTCATCTGTGATTGATACAAACAATAAACTATCTCTGACTATTGAGAATTGTCAGCTGCAAAATAAGGAAACACAAGTAAAACATACACAGAGCTTTGCAAAGTCTCTTGATGACATTGTTGATTATGTCAGTTACAGCTCTCAAAGAACTCACACAGGAGACATGTCTGGTGTTTCTAGTCCAAATGTTTGTGTAGAAAGATATAAGAGAACACATAGTGAAGGGATGCCAAACAAATGTAATGAACAGGACTGCCTTTTGATTCAAGATGACCATCTAGAGTGCCAACAGAACATGAACCACAAGAGAACACATACAGGAGAGAAACCTTACAAGTGTGATGATTGTGGTGCTTCTTTTACACAAGCTGGCAAACTGAAGACTCACAAGAGAACACATACAGGAGAAACAGCTTACAAGTGTGATGATTGTGGTGCTTCTTTTACTACAAGCTGGCAAACTGAAGACTCACAAGAGATACACATACAGGAGAAACAGCTTACAAGTGTGATGATTTGTGGTGCTTCTTTTACTGAAGCTGGCAATCTGAAGACTCACAAGAGAACACATACAGGAGAAAAACCTTACAAGTGTGATGATTGTGGTGCTTCTTTTACTACAAGCTGGCAATCTGAAGACTCACAAGAGAACACATACAGGAGAAAAACCTTACAAGTGTGATTATTGTGGTGCTTCTTTTACTACAGCTGGCATATCTGAAGGTCTCACAAGAGAACACATACAGGAGAGAAAACCTTACAAGTGTGATGATTGTGGTGCTTCTTTTAGCTGACAGCTGGCATATCTGAAGACTCACAAGAGAACACATACAGGAGAAAAACCTTTACAAGTGTGATGATTTGTGGTGCTTCTTTTAGTGACAGGCTGGCAATCTGAAGACTCACAAGAGAACACATACAGGAGAAAAACCTTACAAGTGTGATGATTGTAGTGCTTCTTTTACTACAGGCTAGCAATCTGAAGACTCACAAGATAACACATACAGGAGAAACAGCTTACAAGTGTGATGATTGTGGTGATTCTTTTACTCGAGCTGAACATCTGAAGTCTCACAAGAGAATACATACAGGAGAAAAACCTTACAAGTGTGATGTTTGTGGTGCTTCTTTTACTCAAGCTGAATATCTGAAGTCTCACAAGAGAATACATACAGGAGAAAAACCTTACAAGTGTAATGATTGTGGTGCTTCTTTTACTCAGACTTGTAATCTAAAGAAACATATGAGACTGCATCATCATCATGTGCTCTGTCAACTACCATAGGTGCTCATTTATCTCCTCAGATCTCGATCCCTATTCAGGATCAACTCTGCTGATAATATTTCTCAATGTCACCATACAGTCCATCCAGCATCATCTCTCTCTCTCTGTCTGCCCATGATCATGGTGCTTTCCCATGCTTCTCTTCTCATTACAGTACTGAAGAATGTGATTGTCTCTTTCTGATGGTTGTATATAATGTTTTATTTCATGAGCCTCTTCCATGCAACCATTGTTAAAAGTTACTCTGGCAATCCAAGCTATAGTCTCTAAAGCTCCGAAGGTAGTGGGTTCAATTCTGGGCTATGACTTTCGGTTCGCTGGAGATACGGTGTTCATGCTTTTTGCAGGTCACCCTGTGGAGAGAGACCGAGCCATATAAGATAAGATTTGGAGCAATGAAGTTGATCCTCTCGACTTTTACGACTTTTTTAAAAATCCAAGCTATTCACAACACCCATCTCAGGAATCACATCTTTGCTGCTTCCAACAAAATAGAAGACATTTCATTGAATCCAACCAAATTTTACTCAGACGCTAAATCCAGCAACCCTTGGGAAATGGATGCCAAAGTGAGGAAATAGATTCTGTCGCTTTTAGATAGTAAATTCGTCAGTTAAGCGACTGCAGTTAGTCATTCCACACTGCTCATAAACCTCCAACTTTATGGCCTTCCTAAACTGTACATGCCTGGGGTACCATTGAGACTGATTTAGTTTATGCTAAAATCTGTCCAACACAGGTTGGTGAACTGGCTTGCAGAAACTGCTAAACCAGTGCGATAATCATTCAACTCCTTAATATTAAAAGATTCATTTGAACTGGTCAAACGCTGGATACTATCAATCTTAAACTAAAGCATGTGGCATCAATGGATATTGCCTCTATTTTCAATGATGTTCTCATGGAAGAAACAGTGATCATCATCTGTTATTGCATAAAAGAACAGAAACAAGAGTTAAGCCTACCGACATGGAAATTTAAGAAATTGATACTGCTGTTCACATTTAATATTAAATTCATTTTTCTTTGAAAACTGGTATCACCAAATTGATAGAATTGGACTTGGGGAGTCGTCTAGGTCCCATTCCAGCAGACATCTTTGTGGTGCACATAGAAAAGCAAAGAGCCTCAAATATTAACGACCTAGCTCTATATCGCTGGTATGTGGATGATATATTATTCATTACAGAGACCAGACAATGGGCTGAATCATTCTTCTGCGAGAGACTGGAGCACTTAAGGCGTCACATGGGTCTCCTACAGGTGACTCAAGTCGGTGTAATATAATATTCAAGTATTGAAGATACACACAAGATATAGGGGTACGCATCATGAACACATGTCAGTGGCTATTGTTGAAGACAGCGTCCAGTGTGAGCGGCGGTGTAGGGGGAATACTGCTGGAAGCACAATGAACTTCTCAAGGGGTGAAAACTAAACCAGCCCTTTTGCCAGCCATGCGGAGCCAATATTAAATACCACAAACTGCGATACCAACAGGAGAATGGAGGCGCCTGAAAAGAATCAATATTTAAATTCCGGCAAAAATAAATTCCATTTGGAGAGAAGCGGAGAGGTGAGGGTACGAGGTCAACAGTAATCATGATCACCGTAATACAGTTGCAAGAGGAAGCCCACCAATATGGGATGTAATACAGCCACCGCCACAAGGAGATTCTTGCCAGGGAAATAGCACATCTGTTCAAGGATATTGGGCTGTGTCGGACAGAGTTCTACTAGTTAAATTAAGTGGCAGACCTTTTAACATAAATGTTATTCAAGTATATGCCCCAACAGGAGAATCCAGTGAAGATAGTGTAGAGGAATTCTATAATGACATAGAGTCTGCCTTAAAGAAATGTAAAAATTCAGAAATAAACATCATATTAGGGGACTTCAATGCAAAAGTAGGAAATCAAGGGGATAGATACACAGTAGGAAACTATGGTTTAGGAGAGAGAAATGAAAGAGGATCGTGGAGTGGGCAAAAGAACAGGAAATTATTGTAGGAAACACCTGGTTTAAGCAACACCCTAGAAGATTATGGGCATGGAGGAGTCCTGATAGCAGGATTAGAAACCAAACTAACTATATTCTGATTAGCAGAAGATTTAGAAACGCGTTAACAATAGCAAAAACAGTTCCCAGTGCTGATTGTTATAGTGACCACAGATTACTCACAGGAACATTGAGGATAAAGTTGAAGAAAGTCAAGTATATAACAGGAAACACTAAATATGATTTGTGTATATTGAGTAATGACAAGGAAATACAAAACAAATTCAACATAGGAGTACAAAACAGATTTGATATATTGTCTGATCTAGAGATCCTATTCCAGGATGTGGATGATCAATGGGAAATGTTGAAGAATTCAATCAGTTTGGCTGCAGAATCAACTTTTCCAAAAGTAAAGAAGGTGGGTCATAAGAAATGGATGACTGAAGAAATTTTACACCAAATGGAAACAAGAAGACTCAACAAAAATAATTCTGCCAACTATGAAGAAATCCACTGACAAGTCAGAATATTATGTAAGGAGGCAAAAGAATCATGACTTGAGGAAAAGTGCTTAGAAATTGAAAAACAAAACAACAGTCAAAATACCAAATTAGTGCACAAAAGAATTCAGGAACTTACTAATAAAAGAACAAGTACATCAACAGGCTGTCTAAAAACTAAAGATGGGAAAATCATAATAGAAAAAGATCAGATTCTACATGTATGGACAGATTATGTGAAAGACCTGTATAATGATAACAGAGAGGAACAGTATGTTATCAGATTTAATAATGAAGGACCGCCAATTTTGAAGATGGAGGTTCGAAATGTTCTTAAGCATATGAAAGCTGGCAAGGCCCCCCAGTGCAGATAACATCACAACAGAAATGATTAAAGCTTTAGAAGAATATGGACTAGTTCAAGTCACCAGACTGCTGAACACATTATATGATACTGGAGATATACCTTCTGAAATATGTAACTCTGTATTTATTGCAATTCCAAAGAAATCAGGAGTTTTGGAATGTGATCAACATAGAACAGTTAGCATAATGAGTCACATCACAAAGATTTTGCTAAGAATTACCATGCAAAGAGTGAGGAAGAAATTACAACCTGAAATGGGGGAAGAACAATGTGGGTTTGTAGAAGGAAAGGGTACAGAAAATGCTGTGTGTATGCTGCGAAGTTACTGAACCTGCTATAGAAGTAAACAAGGATATTGCCAACGTCTCTAGGGGTTTACATATTGGGTTCAGACATGCAGATTGTGCGAGTACAGATGAGGCGTGAAAATGAGAATGTGATATGACATTATTTAATGGTGATACATCCTAAATATTACGTTCATAAATATACACGCTCCAAAATACGCTCTCGCACCGTTTGCAAAATACTCTTGCGCAACTATCAAGAAAATGCGCACTCGTGTATAGCCACGCACACCAACACACGTCAAGTATCGTTCACATTCACATTCACTGAAGTCTAAGCATTAGTCCATTCTGTCTCTCCACACACTCACACATCCTCTCTCTTCCGTGTCCGAGTCTCGTTTCCTTTCCTACTCAGTCCGGTGGTCACGAGGTGCTTGACCCTTGTGAAGTCCGTGTGAGGTTCTGCTAGTCTTTTCTGTCCTGCACTCGCCTGTTGAGGCAGGCGTACTGCGTCATTCCGTCCAAGGCGAACCTGCCCCGTCACTCAAGGGCACAGTCCTGTCTCTAACCTACTGTCCTAGACGTCTGGACCATTCTACTACCCCCGTACTCTTCCCATGTCCTATGTCTGTCCTCTGTCCTCGGTTATGCTCTCCCTAGGACCTTGACACACAAAGGCTTGTTATAGAATTAGATATGTCAACATGGTGGATATGCTTGCAGATCTACAAATTGATGGGAAAGACATTAGACTTATAAAAAAAATATATTGGAAACAACAAGCTGCCATAAGGATTGATAATGAAGTGGGACAATATCAGCCTATTAAGAGAGGTGTTAGGCAGGGATGTGTAATGTCTCCAGATCTTTTTCCCATGTACAGCGAAAATATTTTCAGAAATGTAGAAGATATAAATGGAATCAACATTGGAGGACAAAACATCAATAACATTAGATATGCAGATGATACAGTGTTGATTGCGGACAATGCGCAGGATCTGCAACAATTAGTAGATGCAGTTGTTGTACACAGTGAGCAACTGGGGTTAGAATTAAATTCTAAAAAGACACAGGTTATGGTCGTCACTAGGAACAACAAAGTACCACAATGTGATATACAAGTAAATGGGAATATTCTTCAACACGTGAATCGGTACAGTTATCTCGGAACAGTCATAACATCTGATGGGAGATACCTTGAAGAGATTAGAACAAGAATCGTCACGGCGAAAGTAGCCTTTAGCAGATGAAAAATATTCTGACCAATAAAAAGATATCAATTGAAACGAGAAAAAGTGTGTTGAGGTGCTACATAGAACCTGTGCTTTTGTATGGATGTGAAGCGTGGACAATAAGCAGTCAAGCTGAAAAACAGCTGATGGCTGTGGAAATGTGGTTTCTGAGGAAAATGCAAAGAATACCATGGACGGACAGTACAACCAATGAGCAAGTCCTTCAAGAAACAAAGTAAGATCGTAAACTGATTAGAGTCAATAGACGTAGACAGTCGAAATTTTTTGGGCATGTTATGAGAAGAAATTACTTGGTGATAACTACTGGTAAGATCGACGGGAAGAGACCAAAGGGAAGACCGAGAAGTAAATACATGGATGGATTGGCATGGTCGAGACAGGAACAGAGAGCTGATCCACGACTCTGGTGATCAAGTGAGATGGCAGAACATGACTGCCTACACTTACTGGCATGGCACATGATGGATGGTTGCATTTACAGCTGTGAAGTGTCACTAGATCACAAACTACAGGAACAGTGTATGAGAAACCTGATGTTTATGGTGTAATTATTTCTACATATGCAGCATGTAGTCTGCATTCATTTTCTCATGATTATTTATATCTTTCTTCTTGCTGTTTATAGTTATCTATTGTTTACTTATGCAATATATATATTCCTGTTTTCATTATTTATATTTCTTTCTTCTGGCTATTTAAGGTTGATTGCTGTACTGTATTTGTCATCGAATAGATGTGCCTTATTGCTCCACATTGTCAACTGGTGTACATACTGTAATTGTCATCAAACATAATCATGTCTGTAAACAAAGTTCTTTCATGTCAACATATGACTATGAACTCTCAGGTTTCTGCCTAACATACTTCTATCAACATGTATCAACAAGGAGAGTTAGTTGTGAGGGGCAGCTTGCTCTGTAAAACACCTCCAAACTCTGTGATATGAACATCAACATGTAACAGAGCCACAACTTGTCCACCTGCTATCTTGCAAGGTTCCTAACTTTAGATAAAGTCTAGTGATTTTAGACAAACTAGTGACTTTAGACAAACCTGCTGTCTTGCAAGATTCCTAACTTTAGATAAAGTCTAGTGATTTTAGACAAACTAGTGACTTTAGACAAACCTGCTGTCTTGCAAGGTTCATAAATTTAGACAGTGGCTGTGTCACCAGGACAGCAATTCATCCAGGTGATGAGGACAGTGTTATTGACCTGGCGCTAGTTTCTCCTTTACTCACTACAGTGTGTAGATTGGGTGTCTTAGGGCACCATGGCAGTGACCACGGCTCTTGCAGCATTTTGGTGGAGAACGGCAGAATCAGGCAGCACAAGTAAATTGTCAAGATCTTCAAGTATGATAGTTCAGGGCAAGATGTGGTGAGTAAAATAAGGTGCGACAAGCACATGAATCATCATGGCAAGAGCATCCACCTTGGTGGAATTGTGAGGTGGAAAAGGCCTGGATGGATAAGTGTTGCGCTGTAAGGAAATGGCAAAACGCCAAGAACAACAGAGTTGCCTATCCTAGTCTTATCGTGCACTTGGAAAGAGAGATGGATACAAAAGTTAGCTATTTAAAAAACAAAAAACTGGTTGAAGTGGTTAAAAGTGAAAAATGGGCAGAGTTGTGTCAAAGAATAAGCGCAGACAAGTCACTGAAATTGTTCTGACGACTATATAAAAGTATGAATGTGGTAGTCAAGAATAAGAGTTTATCTGACTTCCAAAGTGCTGATTTTATCTGGCAGAGTCCTGACGAGAATAGGCAATGCCCTCTTCGAACGCTATTTAGAGCAGAGCATACAGACATGACAGGCCAAAATGTTGCCAAAGCGATTACCTCAGATAGGTGTAAGGCCCAGAAAATTGCAGTTGAAGACACAGTAACAGAGATCAAGGCTGTGCTTTGACGAACAAAAAACAGCGCACCAGGGCCAGATGGGATAAAGGTATGACGACATTAGTTTGTGTAGATAAATTCTAGTGATTCTATACCATAGACAAACCTGCTGAAGGCAACGGGAAATACCGTTGTGCATTACCAGTATATCATGATTCCATGACTTTCAGATAAATGGCATAAATGACTGACTGACTGACTGTAATGACTAGATATGTAAAATGGTCTACCATCTCTAGTTCGGCGTCGTCAATAAAGATTGATGGTACCCCATGTACACCTTGTGACATAATCTGTGTCTTCTTTTTGCTAATTGTTAAACCGAATTCAGAACAAGCATTGGAGAATGCAGATAGTAGACATTGTAATTCTTCCTCAGAGTGAGCCGTAACTGCAGCATCATCTGCAAACAGCAACTCTATGATCAGTACCCTCCTAATTTTGGTCTTGGCCTTCAATCTCTGAGCATTATAGAGGCCGCCATCTGAGCGTGAGTGAGTGTATATACCACCATCCTGATCACGAAAGGCATATTTCAGTAGAAGTGAAATGTATATTCCAAAGAGGGTGGGAACTAGTACACAACCTTGCTTAACTCCACTCTTGATTTCAAACTCTTCTGAAGTTGCACCATCAAACTTGATTATACCCTTCATGCCTGTGTGGAGCGATTCCACAATGGACAGAAGAGTTGGTGGGCAGCCAATCTTCTTAAGTGCCTTGAAAAGACCCTCACGACTGACCAAATCAAATGTTTTTGTGAGGTCGATGAAGGCAATAAGCAATGGTTGATTTTGTTCACAGCATTTTTCTTGCATTTGTCGCAATGAGAATATCATATCAATGGTAGACCGGTTATGTCGAAAGCCACACTGTGATTCGGGGTAGACCTGATCTCCTAGGACTTGAAGTCTGCGCAGAACAATTCTGGCAAATACTTTTCCAACAATGCACAGAAGTGAGATACCCCTATAGTTGTTGCAGTCGCTCCGATGGCCCTTGTTCTTATACAGTGTTATGATGCTTGAATCTTTGAAATCCTGTGGGACTTTCCTTCTCGCCAGCATAGCTCTATTAGCTTGTGGATCTGTAGAGTGAGTGTCTTGCTCACTCCTGATAACCTCTGTTGGAATACCATCCTTTGGCCATAGCAATGTAAGGGTTAAACACTATTCATAACTCACGGCTGGCCATAGCAATGTAGGGGTTAAACATTATTCACAGTTATCAATTGGGGTATCTTCGTTGCACTCCGGACAGGCCCATAGGTGCTCAGATTTCCCCCCCCCCCCCCCCAGCATATGCATCAACGTCCGGTGGCCAATAGTGCCAATTCTGTGTTGGTTGACGAGGCACTTCATTTTCCCGATGTAATTCTCGCGTCTGGCCGTGCCGATTCTTACTCCCAAGTCTTTCATCCTGGACAGCGATGTGGAATCACTGACGTCAAAGTCCACTGTTCTCGCCATATCTTTAAGGACGTTAATAGCATCGGCACGATCCATGGGCTGGCCATCTACAGGGGGTGCAGAGCCAGCAAGTTTATCAGCTCGTTCATTTCCCTTGACTCCCGCATGTCCCGGGACGAAGATGAAGGTGTCTTTACGGACAACAGACTTCCGCAGCGACTCAGTCCACTGTCTACGTACAGATCCAGCTTCGACCTTCTGACTCATGCTCATTGAGTCACTTAGTACACACACGTTGGTATAATGCTGTGATTCCAGCCATATGAAAGCCTGTGTAACTGCCATCACCTTCATCGCCATGCTGCTCGTGGTCATAGAGTAGGCACCAAAGGATTCTTGAACGGTTCGGCCCGCTGAACGGGCTGTAAATGCCCACGCACTTCTCTGCTGCTTTATAACAGATCCATCTGTATAGATGAGTACTTCGGGGCTATCTGAGTGTTCATAGATGAGCGCGTTGACAGCGGCAGAGTTCTGCTCTCTGCACCGTCTGTCGAGTGTGATAATGCAGGAGAAAGTGCACTTAAAAGCTGGAGGCACCGGCACCCATTCCTTGCCGGGGTTGATACTGGTAAGACTGCAGACCTGTCTGACGACATCTTCCGCCCGACCCATCCATGATTTGCCCCTCTTTAGCCTGTCACCCTTTTCTCTGAATATAGCGTCATGCAGAGGGTGCTGCTCATCTGCACTTATTTATAAGTATGCACGAGCTCTCCAGATCTTGATCCTGTGTTCCATTGTCGGGAAGTCAAGGAGGTATCTCATTGCTACACAGCTGGTGTCTCTCGTGCAGTCCAAAATGATGCGCATGGCTTCGTTTTGTACCTTTTCAAGTCTTCCAATCTGTGTAGAGCTGACAGTGAGGATGGCCAGGGCATACTCGTTGCGTGAAAGCACCAGTCCTTGGAACAGAAGTATTAGCAGTCTTTGCTCGATATTGGCAGGCGCCATGACTCTCATTGCTGACAAAACTTTTAGAGCTTTCGTTATGACATAATCGACATGATCTCTGAAGAACAGGCTACGATCAAGCCTCACGCCAAGATATGTCATTGACTGGGTTCTACTCAAAATGCTCCCATCCATTCTTACTGCCGGCAGGTCTGTGTTTAGGGAGAACCATGTAACCGATACCTTTGCAGGGTTGAAAAGGGCATCGCCATCAGCACACCATGAGGAAATTCGATCTAGTTCGCCCTGCATATCATTGGCAACCGCTTGTCTATCTCGCCCCTCGTCGATACACGAGAATGTAGTCAGCAAATGACTAGATTCCTACCCCTCCCGTCCAACTGTTGTTCAATGATCGGCACCGTATACACGTTGAATAGTACTGGTGACAGTGGTGAACCCTGCGGCAATCCTGGACATATCGTTATCGGCTCAGAAGACCAACTCCCGCATCTTAGCACCTTCCTTTGGAGCAGAACTGCAGCTATCCATCGTACAAGGTGAGGGTGCACTTTCAGTCTGAGGAGGGTTTGCATCAAGTGCTCGAAAGGATACTCTGTTATATGCGTCCTCTAAGTCTATGGCGGCCGCACATGTCTCTTCTCTGACCTGAAATCCTTCGTAAACATCTTGAGCAAAGACCGCCGCATTCAGCCATGACTCCTCCAAATGTGGGCGGGAAGCAGCCGAGCTGTTCCAAGTCCCAAGCAAGTCTGTGTGCTACAATTTTCTCAGTAGCTTGCCAACAGTAGTTCTGCATCGTAATGATTCTGTAGCCGCTGATCTTGGAATGGTCTTTGTTCGGTTTTGGCAGCGGCAGAAAGTAGCTGTGTAGCCATTCCTCTTTGATCTGACTGACTGACAGACAGTCAGTCTTCGTAGACTTAGATGGTTAGGACATGTAAGGAGGATGGATGATGGTAGAGGTTATCAGGAGTGGGCAAGACACACTCACTCTACAGATCCACCAGCTAATAGAGCTATGCTGGCGAGAAGGACAAGTCCCACAGGATTTCAAAGATTCAAGCATCATAACACTGTACAAGAACAAGGGCGATATGAGCGACTGCAACAACTATAGGGGTATCTCATTTCTGTGTATTGTTTGAAAAGTATTTGCCAGAATTGTTCTGCGCAGACTTCAAGTCCTAGGAGACCAAGTCTACCCCGAATCATAGTGTGGCTTTCGACATAACCGGTCTACCATTGATATGATATTACCACTGCGACAAATGCAAGAAAAATGCCGTGAACAGAATCAACCACTTGTTGATTGCCTTCATCGACCTCACAAAGGCATTTGATTTGGTCAGTCGTGAGGGTCTGTTCAAAGCACTAAAGAATATTGGCTGTCCACCAATTCTTCTGTCCACTGTGGAAGGCATCAAGTTTGATGGTCCAACTTCTGAAGAGTTCGAAATCAAGATTGGAGGTAAGCAAGGTTGTGTACTAGCTCCCACCCTCTTTGGAATATACATTTCACTCCTACTGAAATATGCCTTTCGTGATCAGGATGGTGGTATATACATTCACTTACGCTCAGGTGGAAGCCTCTACAATGCTCAGAGATTGAAGGCCAAGACCAAAATTAGGAGGGTACTGATTAGAGAGTTGATTTTTGCAGATGATGCTGCAGTTACGACCTACTCTGAGGAAGAATTACAATGTCTACTATCTGCATTCTCCAATGCTTGTTCTTGTCACGAACCCACTGTCGTTAACGATAAGATGATAAACTAACAGAGAACCAGTCTGTATTCACAGCTGCAATTGTTTGTTACTAGTGGAGAAAAACTCAAGTCGGATCAAAGTAAACTACAAGTCTTTGAGAGTTCCCTAGGAACGAGAAATTTGTCGGCATTGTTTGATGTAGTCGTTGAGAGAAAAAGCCTGTTGTATTCGGAGCAGAAAGGGGAATAACTCTTCTTGTGAAGTTAGGGGACGGATTGTCTGCCCCTGGGGACACCTGTTGTTGACAGGAGAAATGAAGTCTCCAGATCACAGGCGGAAGGGACGTTTGATGTACGGGAAACTAGTCCCGACAGGGAGGCAACCTGGTGTTTACCTCGAATGACGTCACAAGGACAAATCCCCGACTGTATGCAAAACAGAATTTGTTACCGTTAGTTTGCACAAGAGAGTTGGCCCAGGTGGAAGTGTTTCGACTCGCTCTGTGTTAGTTTAGAAAAGAATCTAGCGTGTTCGGCATCAAGTAACGTTGAGGAACATGTGTCTTTATGGCAAGCATAGATTCGATGTAGGATAGAGCTGAGTGTTTATAAGGTATTTACAATAAATCGTTTAGATGTAAATAATGTAGAATAATCTAGTGTTTGATAGAACTAGAGCTTGAACACAGTGTTGTTGAGTTGTGGTTAGGTATTCAAGGAGTGTCGGCGACAGTGGGCAGTCGCATTGTTAAAATTAACTAGTGTGAGACGTCAATTAGCTCAGCTGGTTGGAAATAGTGAAGTGGGATGATATTTAGAAGGATTGAGGATGTTGGGGGATAGGGGAAATGTCCAATAGTGGGATCTTCCAGTGGGGGTCTACTGGGGTTCTGCACTTTACATTTTGGTCTTTCCTTGTCTTCCCTAATTCAGACCGATGTGATGAGCTCCTCTGCACCACGACAGAGTATGGTTCACTGTCATTTATCTGAGTGAGGCCGTCAGGCCTACACTCATCTAATGGGAGTCAGTGTCCGGTTGCTCTCACCGGTGTGTTCTCTCTCTTTCACAGGTTCCCTCAGGTTACTCAAAGTACTCAAGTTACTCAAAGTACTCAGGTTACTCAAAGTACTCAAGTTATTCAGGTTACTCAGTGAAGCTGAAACATCACTGCTTACTAGAATGGAGACCTTAGTGCAGGCAGAGTTATTCAGCAGCTTTTGCACTGGGCCCATGATGAAAGGGGTCTGAAGGAACAATCGTGAGATTAATTTATCAAACCCACATGTGAGCAGAACCCTAGAGATTGTTTTTCCACATCATTTGGAGAAGGAACAATCGTGAGATTAATGTTTCAAAACCTCACATGTGAACAGAACAATAGTATTTGTTTTTCCACATCATATGGGAAGAGAACAATAGGGAGTATTTTAGGAAATCAGCATATTCCTATGAGACTATGTACAATAACTGTGTAAGGGTGAAAACTTTAGGACTTTTAGAATAAGAATCATGTTATGTCAAGGGACAGTGTTCCGGGTTTTCACAAGACAGGGATGTTTTAAGTCTCAGAACATTAGGGACATTTAATAGCATGCTGTGTGATCGATTCAGGATCAGTATCTGACTGTATCCGTGATTGGTGACCAAGTATCTGGGTTATCAAAGAACCACCGGAGGAAGTCAACATCTAGCAGGAGGGACACATCGTTTGGTGAGGTCATTTTGTGCTGACTCTAATGATGTGGTGTAATCCTTACCGGGATGATAGGATCTGGCTCCTAAGCTGTTCGGTCTGATTCTGCAGACACACTAGAGTATACGACATACATTCTACACATACACTTCTCACATACATACACTTTTCTTTATTAAATTAATCTGTTATTAATTTTTTGAAGCTAGAGTTGTTAAGTATGTTGTTTTGGGGAAGCGTGAGAGGGGGCATGAGCAAGTGGTGAAAGAGAGATAGAAAGAGGTATCCATTGACTGAGGGAGTGTGGTGGATGGAATCTGGTGGATTCTCCAGAATAATGATATGGGGTTAAAAATAATGTGGGTGTTGATTCCCCTCACTCCAGGGACGACACAATAAAGAAAATCCACGACAGTTCTGAATTTGGTTTAACAATTAGCAAAAAGAAGACACAGATTATGTCACAAGGTGCACATGGGATACCATCAATCTTTATTGACGACACCGAACTAGAGATGGTAGACCATTTTACATATCTAGGATCAGTGGTAAATAGCAAATTATCCCTAGATCAGGAAATCAACATCCAGATTGGTAAGGCAGCAACAAGAATGAACAGGTTAAGAAAAAGAGTTTGGGAGAACAGGAAGCGAACTGCCAAAACAGAAGTCCTTGTCTATCAAGCCTGTGTCCTTAGTACTCTTCTTTATGCCAGTGAAACCTGGACAACTTACTCACACCAAAAGAAACATTTAAACAGCTTTCATATGGGGTGTCTGCGAAGAATTTTTGGTATTAAGTGGCAAGACAAAATCCACAAATACTGAAGTATTGGAAAGATCAGGTTGTGTGACGGTTTATTCCATGCTCAGTCTTCGCAGACCTAGATGAATAGGACATCTTAGGAGGATGGAAGATGGTAGAATACCAAAGAACATCTTTTTTGGTGAATTACAGATGGGTAAGAGATCTCAGGGGCAGCCTCTGCTACGATACAAAGATGTGTGTAAGCGGGACATGATTGATACAGACATTGATAATGCACATTGGGAGCAAGTCGCTGCTGAACGTGTTGCATGGAGGGCAAATATCAGAAATGGAATAAAGACAAAGGAGAACATGATTACAGATAAGTCACACACCAAGCGTGTGAGATGTAAGATGGTGCATGATGGTGTAAATGACCACGTGTTCACATGCACCCAATGTGGACGAACATTTACAGTCACATTCGCTACCGCCATAGGTAAAAGTTATTATGCCTTTTTAAAGCACAAACTATCGTCTGTCAAGACGGCAAGGTGCCAATGATGACATTGCTATGGCCAGCCATGAGTTAGTACTATTTAACCCCTACATGAGTACTATTTAACCCCTACATTGCAATGGTCAGCCATGATTTAGTTTTGTTTAACCCCTACATTGCTATGGCCAGCCATGATTCAATGCTGTTTAACGCCTACACTGCTATGGCCAGCCATGAGTTAGTACTGTTTAACGCCTACATTGCTATGGCCAGCCATGAGTTAGTACTGTTTAACCCCTACATTGCTATGGCCAGCCATGAGTCAATACTGTTTAACCCCTACATGTCTATGACCAGCCTGTGCATGACTTTTATGTTGAACAATCCCCTTTGTTGATCAGATATTGATTTCCTGATGTGTGTCAGTTCAGACAATGGGATCTGATGTTGTACCAAACATGTAAGTAGTGTATGATACTGATTCCGGGCAGCAGAAATTATGAGCAGTTATGTAAGCAGAGGGAGTAGACTGAGATACTTGAGAATGATCGTCAACAGAAGCCTGCCTTTCAGGGACCATGTTGAAGGAGTTTCTGTGAGATCTAAAAAGGGACTTTGTGCACTGAAGATGGTGGCAGTAGTAGACATAGAGCAAAGAATTTAGTTCATACTCTATCAACATCTGATTCTCTCAGTACTTGAGTATGGATTGAGACTGCTCACTATGTCAAAGAGTAGCCAAGTGACACTAAAGCACTAACAGAATGAACTATGCAGGTGATCCTGGGCTGCACAAGGAACATACCGGCACATGTATGTGATACATCCTAGCTTGGCCAATGGATGTGTTCAGGCTCAAGATGTTGCACGCTAAGTCATATCTCCGAGTGATCACAGACTAGGAACACCTCCAGCATTAAGCTCTGTAGCTGATACGAGGAAAGTCATGGATGTCTCAGGCAGAGCACTATCAGAGAAGAATATATGCTGAACATTTGGGGCGAAGAGGAGAGGGTCAGAATGACGAAGGAAAAGTCAAACCTGTGCAGAGTTATAATCACATTGGACTGGGAGTGCAGGAATTGGCCAGCAGTCTGCACTGAATGGGCGGTGAAATAACTGATTTACGACAATTAGCACCAAGGCCATGTAATCTTCTAGAGGGATGGCTTAGTGCTAAGAAGCAAAAGATATGCCTAGGGGATCATAGCAAAGTTAATGAATGACATTTAGTGCAGGAGAGCCAGAAAATATGACACCTTACAGTGAAGTGAGAATATGAGTTGAAATGCTATGTAGAACCCACACTGTTATAATTGCTGGCTTCCAGGCGAGAGGCTTGTGGACGTAGTTCGTGACCCCGCACACAGTTCGTGACCCCGCATTCAAATCACAGCTGCAGGCAATTTGGCAGCAGACCACCTTGCGTTGGTTTTTTATGAAATGGTTTGGGTTCCGTTCGTTCAGAAAGCAATGGCAAACTACTGAACTTAAACTTGCCAAGAGATCACAATAGCAAATAATGATGGGGTTAACTGCGACATCCTGTAAAGGATATGCAACTAACTTCTTTCACTGTTATAATCATGTCTGACACAAACTCTTTTGCACCAGAATGAGATTTGTCGTTGTCTAGGTTCTAATGCTTATACTATCTCACTGCAGAGTGGAAGCTGAGCTTGCCACCTATCTCACACCATAAGTTACCAATGCAGCACACATCCGCGAGTCAATTAACAAGAGTAAGGGTGCGCACAGAATATCCTTTAATTGTGAATGAACACGGACACACAACATATAAATCCAGGAACAATAATTCTCTCCGAATATATCTTCATCACA
The DNA here is from genome assembly GCA_014155875.1 of Cepaea nemoralis. Classification (NCBI taxonomy): domain Eukaryota; kingdom Metazoa; phylum Mollusca; class Gastropoda; order Stylommatophora; family Helicidae; genus Cepaea; species Cepaea nemoralis. The sequence goes on from JACEFZ010002040.1 coordinate 91,645, forward strand.
ACTTAAACTCAAAGAACACTGCCTTCTCAAGGCCTACGGAATCTCCTCCACCACGACAGTTTTACTACTAGCCACTCTTCTGGCCCGAAATCACTGGATCCAACCCACACTGGATCTAAGCCTCCGCTAACTATCCGACCCTCTTTAGGGCTAGGCTTCTATTCACTATGTCTGCTGATAACCGGGCTCAGTCTTTAATCCTTAGTCTCAGAATTCCCATCACTGAAAACCATAGGGCAGAGTTCTATCACTAACTCCCCTCTCATTCACTTCGCAGACCACCGACCTACACTTGTCGGCTCCCAACACTCAACTGCCCCAAAACGATCCGACCCTCTCTCGGTCTCAACTTCAACTGTCCCCTACAATGTTTGTCACTGTCTTTTTAACCCTTCTGTGCAGCCCTCCCTAGGCTCCACACACACTACCCCACAGCTCAACTGTCTGTCTCAAAAATCACACTAGCCAGCTGACTTCTCCTCACCTGCCCCTTCCATCACTGTACTCTCATTTGCCCACTCCGGGGACTTATTACCGGGCCCCATTTTACCTCGTGAACTTGTTTATGTGTACCATTGCTATCCAGGACTCTGACCTTACTGTCAGTGACCCCGGGCATGTGTCAATGTCAAACATGGGCGATAGGCAAAGTGGAAATGTGCTTGTGAGGACAATGCAGGGAATACCATTCATGAAAAGAAACATTAGTGAGACTGTCCTGCAGTAAACAAATGAAGACTGTAAATTGATTGGAGAAACTGGACAATGTCAGTCAAAGTTGAGTGGGCATGTTATGAAGAAAAAGGCACTTGAGGACTTGGTGATGGTTAATGTAGGGTTAAAGAGCAGGTGTAAGACAAGAAGATAAATACCTGGATGGCTTGAGCACATGACATCATTGGGGAAAACACAGACCTGAACCAATATTCTGATGATCCTGTAAGACGGCAAACCATGACTGCTCATGCGTATAGGCTTGACACATGATGATGGTGATAATGGACCGTCTATATTTTACACTCATATGAGAAGTCTAGATATCCCATATGACTACCCTAGAGAACAGAGGGATGTGTGATATCAATAGACATCAATGATTCTTTTAAACATTGCAAGCCAAAATTCAAACCTGTGCCTGCGGCAGACATCATAACCTGTCAACATTTCCCAGCATATGATATTTCTATACTGCCATTATATTACATCATTTGCTGTATGGTAGATGAAGACTATAGTAACAACATTATCAAATGGAGAGTTCTCCTATTTTACGGATCCCTACATCAATCATGAATATTATGCTGCCCAGTTCCATTTGGTGTTTATTGCGCTTATGGGAATGCCCCGATTGCTGTGATGTCAGTTCCTACATCAATCAATCAACACTTTGAGGGATTCATTTCCTGTCATAGAACAGGGAAGCTGGCATGTGAGAAAATAAATATGACTGTCTTTGTACCTATTGTTGGGGTGTTTATCCCATTACTGATACACTGACTAGTCTGGTTAGTGTGATTAATTATTACGTTTAAATTAGATATTACCTGTTTGTGTACAAAACTTTCTCTTAATTACAGGTTTATCTGCTGTAACATAAACCTAAGCAGCGAGAGGATATCAAGCTTATGACAATGACAATTTGTCTCAAAGCCGTGCCTCCTGTATCTCTGAGATGTGATAGGGCCATCATATGTAGGTCTGTGATGTGATAGGGCCATTACATGTAGGTCTGTGATGTGATAGGGCCATCACATGTAGGTCTGTGATGTGATAGGGCCATTACATGTAGGTCTGTGATGTGATAGGGCCATCACATGTAGGCCTGTGATGTGATAGGGCCATCACATGTAGGCCTGTGATGTGATAGGGCCATCACATGTAGGCCTGAATGCACAGAGGAATAGATGTTTGATCTTTCCCTCACTTTAGTAGGTGATGAGTCCAGGCATCAAACTCATGCCCGACTGTGCTCATGACATAATCAGCAGTCCCCTATCAACTCAGCTAATGTGCTCTATGATATCCAGTGTAAACCATAATTATTTGTATAAATTTATTCAGGATGTGTTGCTTTCAGAGTTCAGTTGCCAACTGTTTAAAGAGCTGCAATTTAATGCTTGCAATTCTATATGGATACAAGTTAGTTGCATGTCTTTTATAGGATGTTGCAATCAACCCCAGATGACTCATTGTGGCTGTCCAAGAAGTTTTCAGCATTCTACTATAAAACCAAATCTCTAAAGCTTCCAGGGATTTAATAGATTGACAAAATTATGAAGCTATGACAAAATTATGAAGCTATGATGTATTGCATAAAATCTATTTTTAAAAGTTGCTAAAATATAAACTACAAGACAACTACAACATATCCTACATGTTTCGAGCGTTCTGAATCATACTGGCTGAGGAAAATATCTATAAGCAATACCCAAAAAATATAAACATGACAAATTAATATTTATTTCAATCATTTATTTCATTATTATTTACACAGTCAATATAAGTGAAAGTGAATTCAAGACAATAGACATCTGTAATAATGTTACTAATTAAATGTTTTGTTCAAAATACAAATAAAACATAGATTCTAAAGAATGTCTCTAATGAATTTCACAAGAATTATCATCAATATGACATTGTGTAGGATCTAAGGTAATGTAGAGGCAAACAATCCATCAGAACCTCTCAGATATTTACAATAAGATTTGAGATTTTAAATCAACACAATGTATTTTTGTCTTGAGTATCAACACGAATGTTAGGCTGAATATATCTGACATGTGTCAAATTTATATTTATGTTGATGAGGCTGATGAAGAAAGCAGGAGAGCTGTTGAAACATAGCTTGTTTCATTCTCATCATCATCTCATCTGGTTCCGTTTGTACCTTGCGGTGTCGAGGTGAAGCATAAACAGCGAGGGAGTGCCCATTTATGGGACTATATATATATCAAGATTCCCACGGACTCTGTTATTCCCTCTGTCCATCACTTACATGGTTGGCCTCTTCTGGTTCTATTTGATCTGTACATCATTGCTTGTTGTGGTATACTGTCAGTTCGTAGCTTAGTCGTATGGCCAAACCATTTAACCTGACATTTAACCAGCCTCGTAATTGACACATGTAATGTAACAGTCACAGAGCTTCCATACTTGGTTCTTGATTTTAAAAATTGGCATCACAACATTCTGGGCTAACTGACAGATGCTTCATCTGCCTCAGCAAATGTCATATGGCATAGATGCCGACTGCTCCAGTAAAACACAAGATTCTTCTCCTCAGTCTCTCCTTGCTGGAACCACACTTAAATCCAAACTTAAACATCTTCAAATATGTTGTTTCATCTGTTATTGCATCTTCAACTAGGCAGTCATTCATTTGTCTTCATAACATCTCCCTTGTCCATCATAAGCATGTTGTTTTCTTCTTCTGTTTGCTGGAAATGTATTGTCCTATATCTGCAATGTTGTTGCTTGTATACACTTCATTGTCTTTTTAGTTCACTCAGTGGTCCATAGAATTTGCTGTCCACTGTTGGCTTTCTAGGCCAGAAGATTTGCCTAAATATGGTTTAATCAGGACCGTCTTGGAGTATGTGACCTAGATATGTTGTAATTAGGGCTATCTTGGAGTATGTGATCTGCCAATTCACATGTGCAATAAGTATGTCCACTAGTGGTACTCTTGAAGCCAAAATGTTCGCTCATTTCATTGCCTCAAATTCCAGCATCACCCAGAGAGAGATTTGAAGATTTTGTAGGAGAGGAGTGCCTGAGACTGGTACCCACTCCTGTCCATTATAGTTTTCGCAAACTATTATGAATGATATCAATCAGCATTACAGATCAATGCTAGACCACCTTGCTGCCATACATTATGTCCTGACATGTTGTTAGTGTCGCCCAAATGCATTCTTGTTGGCTCCGATATACAGGGCAGTTCTGTGGGTTATGGTCAGTTGTCATTATGTCTGTGTCACAAGGATGCTGATCCATAGTAGTAAGATGGAAATCTGCCATTACTGCCGATCACGCCTCAAGGATTGTCCGTTGGTCAAGCTGGACACAAGACTTCCGAGCACCCAACAACAAGAGAAAGTGCACCAATTGCCGGGGCAAGCATGGAGCAAGATACTTGGGCTGTCCATACCTCCAAAACACTGAGATGTTCTAAAGATCGCCATTACCACAAAGACACCATACAAGGCAGCAAGTCAGAGGGGAGAGACAGCCACAGGTATATCACAAGCTGAAAGAGATCAACTGCAAAACCAGATAGACGAGTTGAAGAAGCAAGTCAAGGCACTGCTGACGCCGACTCCGACCAGCGACAATGAGAAACTGCTGGCTGAAATAAAGAAGATCCACCAAACATCAAACAAGAAGTGGAACATATGACACTGATAAAGGAGGGAGAAGAAATCCTACAAACCATTAAATCAGAGCGAGAACTGCAAAAAGCTGAAATGGAACTTATCCAAAACAAACAGAAGCCATACAAGACATCACAGAGAAACCGCATGATGAAAACCAAGAGACCGAGCCTGAAGACTGCGAAAGGAAACAGAAACTCTATATTGAAGGTGAAAAAAGATGCATGAACAAAAAGGACAACATTGAAAAGCTTCTACGGACCATACACAAAACAGGAGGCAAAAAGACCAAATAAAAAGTCCTTATAAGGACTGCAACCAGTCAAGCCAGATGAGCCAGGAGCCTTCACCAACAAAGGAAACCACAAGAGGAGATGGGCACAAAGGATATCCGCCGACACCCCCCCCCCCTCCCCCATGTCATAGGCACAAACGCTTAAGCAACCAGTCCGAAATAGGACTCAACTGTAAGAGTGCACAAGACAATAAACAGGGTAAACATACCTACAAAAACCACGGATCTCAGAAATAACCAACGCTGAGGAGGCAGGTGTAACGATACCTAATTTGGTTTTTTTTCTTTTTTTTTTTTTTCGAAAATTGGAATTGGAACCACCCTGTAAATACCCACTGCTGTAAATATCATTCAACATTTTGGTTAATATATCTACTCCAAATTCTCCCAGTACTTCTAATTCTTCTATTGCGATTCCATCTGGCCCAGTTGTTTTTCCTTTCTTCATATGTTTGACAGCTTCAGCAACTTCTTCTCTTAGAATAGGTGAACTTTCTAAGTTACTTTCTTTTGTTAATTCATCCCTTTCTCCATTATATAATTATGTTATTTACTCATTCCACCTCCTCAATATAGCACCTTCCTCCAATAATAACTTTCCTGTTTTTGATTCCAGACATCCTGTATTTACTCTTGTTTTTCTTCCTGTGAACTCACTGATTTGTCCGAGCATATTTGCTTATATCTGTACTAGAATTTATTTCCATTTTCTTGCACTGCTCATTTAACCAAATTTCTTTTGTCTTCACACATTTATCTCTTATTTCTTTTTCTTATCATAATCTTGTTTGTTATTTTTACTTTATGTCTTTTTGCCATCAACTGCATCATTTCTTCAGTCATCCAGTTTTATAAACTATTCGGCTCCGATCCGAAGTCGATCCGAAGAGAATGGTTGCTGCCTCTGGAGCGGTCTCGGCTGGCAAAGATTAGTTTCATCTTCGTGCCAGGGCATGCAGGAGTACAAGGAAATGAGCGGGCTGACAAGCTCGCAGGTGAGGCTACTGTGGAGGGCGGACGCGCCATGGACCAGGCTGACATTCTGAATGCTCTACGAGAAGTAAGACTTTTGTGAGAACCAAGTGATGACTGTGAATCTACAACAATGGCCAGACTGCGAGAGCAGCAAATTAAAAGAGGGGTGGCCAAACAAGAACACTACGCAGGAAGCCAAAGAAGATTGATAAACCAACACAGAACTGGCGTAGTTAGCCGCTACACGCTGCGGGATTTTCTGAGGAGGGGATCCAAGCACTTATGGACTGAATGGTTCGATGTGCAATGAGGATGATCTGTCTACTAACTAACTAACTAACTAGGCTTCTCACCAATATGTGTTTGTTAGTTAGTTAGTTGCAGTTCCAACTTCACAGCAACGGGTCGTCCCCATTATGCTCCCTTCATGTGCCAGTGAATATCACACAAATTGCTCCCCACTGCCCAATGTGAAAAGTGGAAAAGACAGGAGTCTCGACAAACAACAGCCCGCACAGATACACTGTGCATAATGCCGCCGCCAGAATGTCAACACAATAGTCCCCCATGAAACACACAGTTCATCTGATGGAATCCGCAGTCATTTTTCCATCTGGATGTTTCCTAGATGTTCATCCACACCGTCCACGAAAATACAGTTCATCATCGATGGCAGTGGCAGTCAACCAGAAGCCCAGCAGCCACGCATTTCTGCATAAGGCAAAAACTGGTCAACTCTGGGACATAGCCATCTGCCATCGCTCCGAACATGCAGTCACGTTCCAAAAAACCTCGGGCAGATTCAAAAGCATTTCACACGAAACTCACAGCTCACAGTGTCGCGCCACGCACTCACTCAGTAGCAGGGCGACGGAACCATCAAGCCTCCTTAGTCGCCTCTTACGACATGCTGGTAGGCTACAGTGTTGCTATTCTTTGCTTCCCTTATGGGCAACACACGTATGTGTTCTTTTGTGTCATTCTAGACTTGATCCGTCAGTAAATGATGCTCCACACACATCACATTTGTAAGGCTTCTCACCAGTATGTGTTAGTTTAGATTTGAACAACTAATAAATGATGCTCCACAAACATCACCTATGTAAGGCTTCTCACCAGTATGTGTTAGTTTGTGTCGTTGTAGATTTGAAAGCCTAGAAAATGATATTCCACACACATCACATGTGTAAGGCTTCTCACCGGTATGTGTTCTGATGTGTTGTTTTATACTAGATCTATCAGTAAATGATACTCCACACACATCACATGTGTAAGGCTTCTCACCAGTATGTGTTCTAATGTGTTGTTTTAGATTTGAACAACTAATAAATGATGCTCCACACACATCACATATGTAAGGCTTCTCACCAGTATGTGTTCTGATGTGTTGGTTTAGATGTGAACACTGAGTAAATGATGCTCCACACACATCACATATGTAAGGCTTTTCACCAGTATGTGTTCTGATGTGTTGGTTTAGATGTGAACACTGAGTAAATGATGCTCCACACACATCACATTTGAAAGGCTTCTCACCAGTATGTGTTCTGATGTGTTGGTTTAGATTAGATCTATGAGTAAATGATGCTCCACACACATCACATTTGAAAGGCTTCTCACCAGTATGTGTTCTAATGTGTTGTTTTTTATATGAACACCTAGCAAATGATGCTCCACACACATCACATTTGAAAGGCTTCTCACCAGTATGTGTTCTAATGTGTTGTTTTAGACTCGATCCATGAGTGAATGATACTCCACACACATCACATTTGAAAGGCTTCTCACCAGTATGTGTTCTAATGTGTTGTTTTAGACTAGATCCATGAGTAAATGATGCTTCACACACATCACATTTGAAAGGCTTCTCACCAGTATGTGTTCTAATGTGTTCTTTTAGACTAGATCTGCCAGCAAATGATGCTCCACACACATCACATTTGTAAGGCTTCTCACCTGTATGTGTTCCAATGTGTCGTTTTAGACTAGATATATCAGTAAATGATGCTCCACATACATCACATGTGTAAGGCTTCTCAACAGTATGTGTTATAATGTGTCGTTTTAGATGTGAAAGCCTAGAAAATGATGCTCCACACACATCACATTTGAATGGCTTCTCACCAGTATGTGTTCTAATGTGTCGTTTTAGATGTGAAAGCCTTGAAAATGACACCCCACACACATCACAATTGAATGGCTTCTCACCAGTATGTGTTCTAATGTGTTGTTGTATACATGAATGCGTAGAAAATGATGCTTCACACACATCACATTTGAATGGCTTCTCGCCAGTATGTATTCTCTTATGTCGTAATAGGTGGCTACTACAAGTAAATGAAGCCCCACATATATCACATATGTAAGGCTTCTCACCAATAAGTGTTCTTTTGTGTCTTTCTAGACTTGATCTTGCAGTAAATGATGTTCCACACACATCACATTTGTAAGTCTTCCCATCAGTATGAATTTTAATGTGTCGTGTTATAGCTGAACTACTAATAAATGATGCTCCGCACATATCACATCTGTATGGTTTCTCATGTATTCTCCTATGTAGCATTAGATAACGATTATCAGCAAATGAAGCCCCACATACATCACAACATTTGTACAACTTCTCTACAGTATGTTTCATTAAATGTTGTTTTATACTACAACTATAGGCCAAATGAAGCTCCACAATCATCACATTTGTATGGCTTCTCACCAGTATGTCTTCTTTTGTGTTTTTGAAGATTTGAAAAAGAAGTAAAAGATACTTCACAAACTTCACAGTTGTAAAGCTTTTCACCAGTATGCATTCTCTTATGTTGTATTCTCTTATGTTGTATTCGACTATCATTATTAGCAAACAAATCTCCACAAACATCACATTTGTGTGGTTTCTCTCCAGTATGCATACTCTTATTATTTGTTAGACTCCTGCTATTGGAAAATGATGCTGTACAAAAGTCATTCACATGAGGCTTCTCAACAGTATATGTTCTTTAAGAGTTAACTAACAGTAAATGATACATCACATACATGACATTTTCTATTCATAATCAAATGATTTAGTGGTAAAGCAGTGCTTACATGCTTTGGAATGTTGATAAAATAAGGTGCCACACTGTCTTGAAAAAGTAAAGTCACAATTATTTTATAGTTGTGCAAATAATCTAATTTGCTAGTATTTTAGTTCCTTATTATGCAGTGGATAATTAGTAATATAACAAACATTAGTATACTTGTAAGAAAAGCAAATTATATACAATCATACTTTAACATCAGCATCCGGTTTTGTTTCTCCTTTAATGAATGCAGGAAATATTGACTCCTTTGGTTTCATCTGAGAAACATAAATGATAAAGGATGCTAAAACAGTGTGTTTAAAATGTTACTAAATGAGTCTGAAGACATAAATAAGGATGTTTAGCATGCCAGAATATCTAAACTAGCAAGAACCAGACAGAAAACATCACTTCCTAGAACATTAAATATACAAGGTGTGGTTGAGAAGTTTTGCACTTTTGTATGAAGCAGTCAGGGCACGTGGCTGGAAATTGCTGGGAACTTTAATCATTCTCAAGGTGATGCACTTCTTCCATGTCTTCTTCACTAATCTGATGCCTTGATTGTAGAACTGGCCTGCCTTGGCACACCACAGATGGAATGCCTGGCACCGATTTTCACTGTTACGAAATTATCTAAATATCTCCTTGGCACACACTTCATCGTAAAGTCTGATAATAGTCCACTCAGCATTCTATACCAAGGCAAACCATCAAACCATTGGAAGATGGGCACTTCTACTTCAAAACTACAGCTTCGACATACAACACAGCAAAGGGACAGACAACACAATCGCAAACCTACTGTCCAGACTTCCGGTCGAGAACCCAACCAGCGTGCCAACTATGCCTGAGCGCAACTGATGAACACTGCACATTATAGCGCATACAACACAGTCACATACTATCACAATGAACTAATCCGTCACACGATAGTGCTAATATGATATATTATTTAAATTTAAACATTTTCTTTTAAATTAATGTCACATACATTTTAAAAAGTGATAAATGTGTCGAGTGAGTTTATTCAGATGGAGACAACAACACTCGTGAGAGCACTTAAATGTGTCAGAGACTTTAAGTTACTATACAAACTGTGGTAGAGTTAGTGACTGCCATGACCCTTATGATGTCATGGCATCGTTAAGCCATAGCCCAGGTCAGAGAGTAGAGGTTATGGTTGTGTTAAAAAAGGGAACACCAAAACGTGAAAAGTGGGTACTTGTGAAAATGTTGCGACACACTTCCCAAGTGACAGGAAGTGGGGTCTGGACAAGCAGTCTGCGTTCAGCCATCGTCCAGTATGGACAACGTTAGATGTATACAGAGTTATGGCCAACACTGAGCCACTCTTTTATATAGTGCACATTTAGATACTTGTGATATAGAATTATTGTGGAATACCTGTTTGTGCAATGGTGTTGTCTACTTTAGTTTGCGTAGAAGATTATACACCTGACACTACAATTGGTGTTTGAGTCGACTACTGTGTGAGTTTAATCCTGTGTGAGTTCACTACTGGTATGTCAAGTAGCGTTTGGAGTGAGCAGGGTAAGGTGTGGAGAATTGTAGAATAACTATATCAGCAAGTCATATGCTGAGAGATGACCATGGTGCCGACTGCACAAGAAGTTACCTACAGTCATTACCCCTATGAAGGAGGGTGCACTAGATATAGCTATTATCATAGATGCCGCATGCTAGCAATGAACTTATAAGTCGCACTCAACAAACCATTAGCAAAAGAGCAGTCGGATTATGTTAACGACATTGTCTTCACTTAGAATCGTGTGAATAAACATCCACAACAGCACGTAAATGTGCCAAAGACTTTAATTTAGTATAGAAACTGTGTTAGATTTAGTGACACTGGGTTCCTTTATATTCTTATCAACATATTATTTCTGGACCGCACTTTCATGTTCCAGAGACTTGATTTCGCTTCGGTCTTTTTGATTTTATTTTGACCGCGTGAGCAAACTTTCGTATCACCAGCAGGCAAAATTTAGTATATTAATTAACATAATTAGTTAAGTATGAATGAAATGATAATAAACATATAACATTAAAATTGGCATACAAGAAAGTTGAATGAAAGGATGCAAATATGTTAATCTAAGAATCATCGTTCGACGTCAAACATTCAAATGTGCCACTGGTGTCACAATTTTGAATGACATGAGGCCAAACGTTTGACGCTCAGACTATACATACAAATGTAACATATTCATTATTGTAATCATGTAAAGGTTATCCTACAGAGGAAAATATGATTGCACCCAAGGTAAGCAATCCACCCAAGGTAAAATTGGTACATACTATGGACTAGTCAAAGGGTCAAATTACTAGTGCATACCAGATATGTTCATCTAGATATGGACTAGAGGTACTGAGATTTGACTGGACCAGGAGTTGGATACCTGGTCATTATGCCCGGTAACCTTTTCCTGAATGCTGTCACACAGCGTGATAGCTGACGCCTAACAGTTTTGTTTTGTTTTGTTGAGAGGAGGACGTAGCTTAAAGATAGCTTAAGTCGTCGATTGCTTCCTGTCTGTGCTAAGTCCTATAGCCAAACAAAGTACCAGTCCAAACAGAAGACCGTACACGATACTAGCTGGCCAAATGACAGCAATGAACAGGTCATGTAGTTTACACCAGTTTACTACGGAGGCAAGCACCTCGCCATAATAAAATCTTACCAGACAACCAGACTGAATACAAGTAAATAACACTGGTGGATCTTTGACAGTAAATCAGGGTGTAAATATAATTTCCCCAAACACAGAATGAAAGTGTACCACTTTCATAGGGAAGAAGGGGGAGAGTGTCACAGACCCACGACACTGCCTACTATAGCCGAGGGCTAGTACTGACTAGACACGGGACAGTAGAGACAGGTCAGTTGCAGGGACTGTAAGGTAGCAAATGACAGGGAGACAGGTACACTAAGAATGGTGAGGGCTGTTTGTGTCTAGTACAGGTAAACATGTACTCGGCCAGACTCGTGTCCATCGATCACACCAAGGATCACGGGATTCACGGGATGTAGGGATCCGTGATCTGGATAGGCGTCCCCTGAATTAGACAGACGGGTTAGGAGACTGCGACACGGACGGACGTAGAGGTTGTGGCTGTGATTCCCGAATGTATCGTTTTGATAGCAGGAGTGAATTAACTTATAGATTTAACTGTGATTGAGATGGTGAGTATGAACAGCAAATGTGTACTGATAGTCAGTGAGTGCTTTGTACATAAAGTAAGGGTGTGAGAACGAGGTTACGATATTTCACTGTGATTGTTACGTGGTGATAAAATACAATCTCTGCAAGATTGCTCATGTGTATATTAGCATTGATTAAAAGTATCTTAAAATCACCACGACTGTTTGTACGAGTGCTGTCTTGTAAGTGTGCACTTGTTTACCTCTGTCTCAGACTTTGAGCCAAGATTTATAAGTATGCAAGAACATGACATAGGTGACACAAAAACGGGCACCTCATCTCTGTCCCTGTTGAGATGGTATGCCAGGGTAGGTATCAGCCAGGCTAAATTATATCAAGGTTAGATTAGGACACAGAAAACAGATGTTCAATATAAACAGATACTCACCCAATACCATGTACACACTTGAGGCAATGTTAATCTTGCTTGAATGACCTGTAGGTGTTAAGGCATGTGGTAAACTCCTCCCTCATTCAGTATCAATTCCTCTCTCATGAAGTTTCTCTAAAGTTTCATAAGTACAGATATCTGTGGCTGTAAATGACACAGGAATATTTTTTATTGTGGGGGGATATGTTATAGTATGAAATACAGCATGTGCATGTACATATCAAACAAGCAACACCACTTTATTGTGACCCATCACTGAACTCTTTTTGCTTTCTAACATGTATGTTTCCTCCTCAATACAGTTTTTAATTTATATATACAATATAGTAGCATCTGCTAAATGCTGCCTTCTCTTTCAAACCTTTTGTGCCATGGCTATACAAAATAAACACAAAATATAACTAAGGAGGTCAGTGACAGGAAAACCACACAGAGATACAGGCAAATGTTTTTATCAAATTCTTTATCAATGAATAAATAATAAATTTCAACAAACTATATACTGAAGAAAAAACATACACTCAACTAGTTCTAATCAATTTACAATCTTCAGATCCCATGATAAGTATTCTTGTGTTTTTTGTGGTTCTCTTTTTCTTGTAATAAATCCAGACAAAACATCAGTTGTGTGGTATTCCCTGAATAACTGAATCATGAAGGCAGGTGTCCCTTGTATTACATTGAATGGACATCCTCTCAATAGAGAGAGTAAATTGAAGTATTTGAGAAACACCATCGACAGATGTATGGCTTTTAAGAATCAGGTGAACACCTACAGTAAGTGCAGTCAATAGATGAACAATTACTGCATGTCACAGACATTTATTTACATGCCTTATTATTTCTGTTATACATGAAATCAGCACTTGAGATGCTCCTGTCTGAAAAATTGTCAGTACTATAGACACTCCTTTCTTAACTTTGCAGCCAGCATAAGGTCACCATACAGTTGATACCACCTCACTGTGGAGTACCCCGAAATAAGAGCTGATTGATTAGCTAAGAAAGGAACCAGTTAGAAAACCACAAAAACATGAAAAGATTACTACCCCTTGTGGAAAACCAGACCAAATAATTATTTCGGTACCTCAGAACAGGGCCACAGTATATTACACAACCACATGTATACACAACACAAGATTGGCAAATCAGCCATTGTTCACATGTGTTGTGACACAGACACGGATCACATACTCCAAGACTGCCCAACACAACATATCTAGGCAAATCTTGGCCGGTCGAGAACAACAGTCGCAGATAAACTATATGAACCATGAATGTACTTAAAAGACAAGTACATTCATACAAGAGCAACATTGCAGTTAAGACAAATTTCAAGAACGAAAGAAGAGAAATAGGAGAAAAAAGAAACATGGACTGTGGATGTCACAGAGCTCAACAATGGCCAGGTCAACCCAGCCTAAAGCAGACACAAGGTCCCAGGTCAACCCAGCCTAAAGCAGACACAAGGTCCCAGGTCAACCCAGCCTAAAGCAGACACAAGGTCCCAGGACAACCCAGCCTAAAGCAGACACAAGGTCCCAGGACAACCCAGCCTAAAGCAGACACAAGGTCCCAGGTCAACCCAGCCTAAAGCAGACACAAGGTCCCAGGACAACCCAGCCTAAAGCAGACACAAGGTCCCAGGACAACCCAGCCTAAAGCAGACACAAGGTCCCAGGACAACCCAGCCTAAAGCAGACACAAAGTCCAGGACAACCCAGCCTAAAGCAGACACAAGGTCCCAGGACAACCCAGCCTAAAGCAGACACAAGGTCCCAGGACAACCCAGCCTAAAGCAGACACAAGGTCCCAGGACAACCCAGCCTAAAGCAGACACAAGGTCCCAGGACAACCCAGCCTAAAGCAGACACAAGGTCCCAGGACAACCCAGCCTAAAGCAGACACAAGGTCCCAGGACAACCCAGCCTAAAGCAGACACAAGGTCCCAGGACAACCCAGCCTAAAGCAGACACAAGGTCCCAGGACAACCCAGCCTAAAGCAGACACAAGGTCCCAGGACAACCCAGCCTAAAGCAGACACAAGGTCCCAGGACAACCCAGCCTAAAGCAGACACAAGGTCCCAGGACAACCCAGCCTAAAGCAGACACAAGGTCATGTCTGGGAAGTAAAGGTGGCTGTGGTGATGTTGAGCAGGTCACCCACCAAGTGCTGATTAGTCGAACCAAATATGAAAATAGCACCATATACCTGACATGTTGCATTGTGTGACCAGGATTCTGTACCTATTTATATCAAGTCACATCTGAGGAGCTGATGATGATAAACAACATTTATAACAGTCATAGGCTAGAGTATCATTCTCTTGTTTCAAAGACACTGTTGTGAAACAATCTATCTGGTTATGTTAAAGGAATTATATCCTTCTACATTTATGTCTAGGAAATTTTGATGAAAGGAAGTTTGATGAAAGGAAAGCGATATACAAGCACACATGTCATTATACTATTATTTGCTCTAAAGTCGGCAGTTTATTTATCAATGCAATTAGATTGAAACCGAAAACAGTATACCGTGCATGCACAGAAGGATCAATTATGTCTCCAAAATAAAGGCTATGAAATGACCAGGCTGTGCATATTTCTGACAGCATCCATTCATTCAAATATCATGTGACAATAACAAATACCCTCTTAGCTTCAGTAAAATAGGCCAGTTTAACATTCTATGCATTGCCATTGGTTGATATCTTCTTCTTCTTCTGCGTTCATCCGGAGTTTTTTTCCGGACGTGATTGCGTTGTGCCTGTTTACAGCATAGCTGCGTTCTTGCACCGTTAGGCCGACACATCCGACTTCTGCGGGCATTTGTTGACCGGGTTAACCTTGCCGGGGGTTTCTTAGGACGTTTGACTCTCACTGTTGGGGTGTTATCTCCCATCCTAGCTAGCCCATAAAGAACAGCCAAAGGCATCCTGGTCAGCCCTCAAGGGAAGGCAGGGGCAGACCATGGGCATTCCCCGCCATCAAAGGAGGCTTCCATAATTGCAGAGGCAACACACAGCGCTCTCGTACTGGACTCACCCAAGGAATCGTCACGTCCTGCACATGGCTGCTTAGCCTCACTTCCGTATATTGGGCCTTCCGTTCACCATAGGTTGTTCTTCTGGATGCCAGAAGAATGCAGTGTGCAGATGACATCCACATAGTGAGCTATTGGTCGATATTATCTTGTCTTTGAAATAAACTAAATTATTTGACATAAGTAATTTTTTTTTAGCACTCTTTAATATTTCTGCGGAGATATTGTTTCATCTTTGTGGTTGGAAATCCAAAATGTCGGCGGCGCGCATATCAATCGGTCTAGCATGTAGACTTTTTACACTTAAAAAGTACAATTTGAACTACTAATGTTAAGGCGATGTGGCGCAGAAAAAATTTAATTCTATATTTAATTTCTATGTTCTGTTGTAGTATAGGATTTGATACTTTTGGTCACGTTATGAGGTGAAATAATTTGGAGAACTTGATGACAACTGACTAAGCATGTGAATAAAGTGTGCTCTATGGATCTGCGGAAGCTGCCAGGGGCGCAGCCCCCAGGCAGCGACGGAGTGATCGAGTGTCGGAATCAATAGATCCAATAGATGTCTTTGTTCAATGTGAATCTATCTGCCAAATAAAATACCACTGTGTTTCCTTGTCGAAAAATATAATCTTAGTGAGGTTTGAAGAAAAATAACTTGCAAACAAAAGACAGACAAGACACATTTTTAAGAATAGGGGCTCCTTTTATTTACAAATTGTTGTGAATAGGGGCTCCCTTATCAAAACACCTATAATAATAATAATTTATATATAATTAATATACGATTATTAGTATTCTATTCACACCTATATGTCATATAGTTGTCATATAGTCATAATGATGGACAGAATCTCAACATACATACAATTGTACACTACAGATAGAAATGAAAATTATGAATTAAAAATAATTGTTCAAAAACGAAATCCGATGTCAATAACGATTTCTATGAAAAATTATAGAATTATATATGGGAGACTTTATTAGCAAATGTTTGCTAATAATGTCCTGTACATTATTCGCAAACGGCTGGTCACGTGATGTATACTACTGCCGTTGATTGGCTTAGGAAGACTATTATTCTCCCTTCTTGTCTGCCTTTTGCTTACAAGTTCTTTTTCTTCAAACCTCACTAAGACGATATTTGTCGTCAAGGACACACATTATGTACAGTGACAATTTATTTGGCAAATAAAATTCATGTTAAACAAAGATATCTATTGGATCCATCGATATTCTGACACTTGATCACTCCGTCACTGCCTGGGGACGACACCCCCCCCCCCCCCCAGAGCATTCCGCACATCTATAGAGCACACTTTATTCAGAAGCTTCGAGTTTCTCAGTTCTATATTTTTGCTCATAATGTTTAATATGTCTTTTATTAAACTTTAAAAAAAAAAATTTCCAGCGGGGCGATGAACCCCAGTCTCCCTCGTGACAGATGGTGGTGCTATCCACTACACTACCGAGGACACAATAATATTTCCACAAACATTAATAATGTAGTCAAACCTAGATCACATGAATAGCTGTTTGCGAATAATGTCCCATACATTATTAGCATGTTTGCTTATAATCACTTCTATTATATATATATATAATATATATATATATATATATATATATATATATATATATATATATATATATATATATATATATATATATAATGGGTAAGCAATCAACAACGTTTATAAAGTATACTTATATAGTATATCACAATTGCTTTATTGACTACACAAAGGCTTTAGATAGAGTAAGACATGTCAACATGGTAGATATGCTTGCAGACCTACAAATTAATGGGAAAGACATTAGACTTATAAAAACATATATTGGAAACAACAAGCTGCAATAAGGATTGATAATGAAGTGGGACAGTATCAGCCAATTAAGAGAGGTGTTAGGCAGGGATGTGTGATGTCTCCAGATCTTTTTTCCCTATACAGTGAAAATATTTTCAGAAATGTAGAGGATATAAATGGAATCAGCATTGGAGGACGAAACATCAATAACATTAGATATGCAGATGATACAGTATTAATTGCAGACAATGCGCAGGACCTGCAACAATTAGTAGATGTGGTTGTTGTACACGGTGAGCAACTGGGGTTAGAATTAAATTGTAAAAAGACTCAGGTTATGGTCGTCACTAGGAATGAAGAAGTGCCACAATGTAATATACAAATAAATGGAAATATTCTTCAACAAGTGAATCGATACAATTATCTTGGAATAGTCATAACATCTGATGGGAGATGCCTTGAAGAGATTAGAACAAGAATCGCCATGGCGAAAGTAGCCTTTAGCAAGTTGAAAAACATTCTGACCAATAAAAAGATGTCAACTGAAACAAGAAAAAGAGTGTTGAGGGGATACATAGAGCCTGTTCTTTTGTATGGATGTGAAACTTGGACAATGAGCAGTCAAGCTCATTCTGATGGCTGCAGAAATGTGGTTTCTGAGGAAAATGCAAAGAATACCATGGTCAGACAGAAAAACCAATGACCAAGTACTACAGGAGACAAATGAAAATCATAGATTGATTAGAGAAATTAGACGTAGACAGTCAACATATTTTGGACATGTTATGAGAAGAAATGGATTGGAGAACTTGGTGATAACTGGCAAGATCGAAGGGAACAGACCAAGAGGAAAATACCTGGATGGCTTGGCCACATGGCATGGACGAAACAGGAACACTGAGCTGATCCACGACTCTGGTGATCGAGTGAAATGGCGAGTCATGACCGCCCATGCTTTCCGGCATGGCACATGATTGATATCCTTATTATAACTCAGCAGTTTGAGCAGGATATTAATTGACAAAAACAATTACATAATCACAAACTTATTGACCGTTGAGTGGTGATCTTCGCTTTCTAAAGGGAATGGTTTCTTTGGTTTCTGTCACTGTCACAATATAATAATAATAATAGTGTGTTCCATCGTGCCATTACCCGATGTAAAAACAAAAGTCGTGTACGGAGTCAGATCGCCATTGAAAATCTCGTCCCGGAAATCGCTGTCTAATTTACCATGCATTCTTTCGACGTCATTCATTCATTCAAATCTCACGTGACAATAACACACGTCATCCTGGGCTTTCCAGGAAAGGTTTGCTTAATATTCCGTGCACGGCGATTGGTTGAAATCATCATGACCTTTTATATAAATAAAGATATATTTTATACTTACCGTAATTAATTTTTTTGGGGGGCTGTTTATAGAATATCACCAATTATAGATGTATTTTTGAATTCTGCATACAATTTTAAATATATCTGGAAAGTTTCATCTCCGACTTTGCTTAAATTGTGGAGAAAAACAACATTTTCTGCGAAGGCGTGTTTTCGTTCTTTGTGCATATTGATCCGACTGGTATGTACACTGTGTAACACTATTCTGGCGCTGTTTAACCCCTTTACCGTGTAAAAAAATTTTTTTTTTTGTTATGCAAACTGTATTTTTTTTCTTTCATAATTTGATATGTTATGTTGTCCTGGCAAAATAAAATGTTTTTTTAAGTGAAAATGAGTTGTCTTTTAGAAATTGTGAGGAAAATAAGAAATGTTCTGTACTAAATGGTACTGTTCAATAACGAACTAAACTGATACGTATATTAGATGTCAATTGTTTTTAGTAATTATACTTGGTGTGGTAAACACCAAAACATGGAGCTGCACATAGTGCTGTGTCACACTCCTGACAGTAGTATCGTGTCTCTTTACGAAATTTGAAAAAATCCGGAAAAAAAAATCTGAAAAAAAAAAAAAAATGAAAACCCAGCCAAGTTGTTCAAGCCCGTACTCTGTAGATTCCAAGCTTGCTAATAAAAACTATGCAAATACATGCCCATAGGATACATGTATGTACGCATACATCTACACAAGCTATACTATGCATAAATTATAATCATACTACAAAGTTATAAATTATAATCATAATAAAATCACAATAAAAAGTTTTTTGTTCTTTCGTACCTTTTTTTTCTTGTTTACTGTCCACTTTCACTTTTGGCATCACGTGATGACCTACTTTTATCTTCTGCTGTTGAACTGGCTGTTGGATTAGCCGCCCTATGCATTTCCTATGCTATTTTTGTATTAACACGAGTTTACTCGGGACGCACGGCACACAGAAGACTTTTACATCTGATGACGAGTTAACTCGTGATGCACGGTTAAAGCCAACAATTTTTATGACGAGTTAACTCGTGACACACGGTAAAGGGGTTAAAGAAAATCATCAATTATAGATATATTTTTTAACTTTGCCTACAATTTTAAATATATCTGGAAAGTTTCATTGCCGATATGCTTAAATTGTGGATGATAAACAACATTTTCTGCGAAGCGAGTTTTTGTGAATGGAGAAACGCATGGCATGCGCCATGGTGACTGCGCGTATCGATCGCAATGGCATGTTACACTTTCACTTTAAAACACTCAAAACATGCAATCTGACCTACTAAAGTTAAAGAGAACACAAATTTAAAGATTATTAATAATTTATTTGTATACTTGTACTATTGTTTAATCATTTAACATGACGGAATATATTTTTGAAGTCAGTTTTCATAATCCGCCTATGACCCGTTTGGTTACGACCAACCTAGTGCGCGGAGAAAAATGGAAGGCACGCTGACATGCAATTCATGTTTTTGTTCTGACGCTTGCAATAGAAAACCATCAATTGTAGATGGATCTTCGAATTCTGCATCAGATTTTTCAGAAATGTGGAAAGTTTCATCGCTAACTTGCTTTAATTGTAGTTAAAAAAACAGGCGAAAATGTTACGATCATCAAATCCAAAACGGCGGCTTTACTATATAAATATCTTTGCAGAACAAGCATTGTGTGCTCGCTAGCGTAAGTCGTATGCAGCCCGCTGTCACGCTGGAGGTCGGGGTTCTGTTCCCTGCTGGACATTTTTTTTTTTTTATTTTTCACAAAATTATTAGGTGATATAATAGAAACTAGTAAACATTATGAAGTAAAATATTTTACAGAACTAAGAAACTGGAAGTTTGTGAATAAAGTGTGCTCTATGGATCTGTGCAAGCTGCCGACTGCCGGGGAGCAAGCAGCGGAATTATCGTGTATCGGAATCGATGAATCCAATAGATGTCTTTGTTTAATGTGAATTTTAATTGCCGTATAAAATATAGCCCCTGAATCAGCAAAGTTTCATCGCTAAACTTGCTCGAATTGTGGTTGAAAAACAGATTTTCTGCGAAGATGTGACTTTGTGAATTGGAAACCCACGGGTCATGACGGTCGCCGCATATCGATTGCGCTACACTTTTCAACACACAAAACGTGCGATTTGACCTACTAAAGTTAAATAGAACACAAGTTTAAAGATTATTAATAATTTATTTGTATACTTGTACTATTTTGTAATCATTTAACATGACGGAACATATTTTTGAAGTCAGTTTTCATATGACCGTTTGAAACAATCTCGCACGCATAGACGCGCAGACACCAGCGGGTGTCGATGGTGGAGGAAAGGGACACATTAGAGAGCTCCACTTACGGGTGAATAGTATGAAAAAATCGCAACTCGTCTCACCTTCACAAAGATGTGAATATCTTCACTTAGAAGTGACATACAGGCATCATTGAGGCACCATTAGATTTTGAATTTCAAGGCCTATCCACTGTGGCAGTCTCATTTGTAAATACTCAAAATTAAATAAATGATGGGACTCGCTAAATACTTATGAAATGAACTTTAAAAAAAATGGATGTGAATATGTCACTAGGAATGTACTCACTTTCTAATATTGTAAATTATTTTTCGTCTGAAAATTGGGTCAAAATTTCGATTCCGAAATCTAGGGCCTCAATTTCCTCCAACCTTGCGTTATCTGAGCCGAGTGCCTTTCCTTTCTTCACGCGGTGTTGTGTATCTTCAACTGCCGTCGCACGCCATGTTGGGCCGCCGCCATTGTCTGCGACATCTACATCCGGTTTCCCTTACAGTGAAGAAACAGGGTCGACTTCATTGCATCGGGTATGACCCCATGTGGCTCGGTCTCTTTTTGCAGGGCGGCCTGTCGTTGGCGTCGCTCTAAAAGCGACCCCCCCCCCCCCCCGAAATCGAACCCACAACCTTAGGGGCGCGCGGCTGGAGGCGTAAGCACTACACCATGGAGAGTCCCTCCTTACCGTGGAAACCATACAGTGACTGCAGCCATCATCATCATCATCATCATCATCATCATCATATTTCACTATTGATTTCAAGCGTCGTGAGGAGAAATAGTTGATGCCCCAGCGCCCATTGGGTGGTACTGGATAGTGTTATTCCGTGTGACTGTATAATTATAATGTCTTTGATGACGACAATCCATTTTTTCTCGGGGGTCCACTTGCTCTCGTATAAGATCTTTTTTGATGTAGGGCCACTGCTGGTAGATGATGGTGTTGCTATCTTTGATGTAGGGCCACTGCTGGTAGATGATGGTGTTGCAATCTTTGATGTAGGGCCACTGCTGGTAGATGAAGGTATTGCTATCTTTGATGTAGGGCCACTGTTGGTAGATGAAGGTGTTGCAATCTTTGATGTAGGGCCACTGTTGGTAGATGAAGGTGTTGCAATCTTTGATGTAGGGCCACTGCTGGTAGATGATGGTGTTGCAATCTTTGATGTAGGGCCACTGCTGGTAGATGAAGGTGTTGCTATCTTTGATGTAGGGCCACTGCTGGTAGATGAAGGTATTGCAATCTTTGATGTAGGGCCACTGCTGGTAGATGAAGGTATTGCTATCTTTGATGTAGGGCCACTGCTGGTAGATGAAGGTGTTGCTATCTTTGATGTAGGGCCACTGCTGGTAGATGAAGGTATTGCAATCTTTGATGTAGGGCCACTGCTGGTAGATGAAGGTATTGCTATCTTTGATGTAGGGCCACTGTTGGTAGATGAAGGTGTTGCAATCTTTGATGTAGGGCCACTGTTGGTAGATGAAGGTGTTGCAATCTTTGATGTAGGGCCACTGTTGGTAGATGAAGGTGTTGCAATCTTTGATGTAGGGCCACTGCTGGTAGATGAAGGTGTTGCAATCTTTGATGTAGGGCCACTGTTGGTAGATGAAGGTGTTGCAATCTTTGATGTAGGGCCACTGCTGGTAGATGAAGGTGTTGCAATCTTTGATGTAGGGCCACTGCTGGTAGATGAAGGTGTTGCAATCTTTGATGTAGGGCCACTGCTGGTAGATGATGGTGTTGCAATCTTTGATGTAGGGCCACTGTTGGTAGATGAAGGTGTTGCAATCTTTGATGTAGGGCCACTGCTGGTAGATGAAGGTATTGCAATCTTTGATGTAGGGCCACTGCTGGTAGATGAAGGTGTTGCAATCTTTGATGTAGGGCCACTGCTGGTAGATGATGGTGTTGCAATCTTTGATGTAGGGCCACTGCTGGTAGATGAAGGTGTTGCAATCTTTGATGTAGGGCCACTGCTGGTAGATGAAGGTGTTGCAATCTTGATGTAGGGCCACTGCTGGTAGATGAAGGTATTGCAATCTTTGATGTAGGGCCACTGCTGGTAGATGAAGGTATTGCAATCTTTGATGTAGGGCCACTGCTGGTAGATGATGGTGTTGCTATCTTTGATGTAGGGCCACTGCTGGTAGATGAAGGTATTGCAATCTTTGATGTAGGGCCACTGCTGGTAGATGAAGGTATTGCAATCTTTGATGTAGGGCCACTGCTGGTAGATGAAGGTATTGCAATCTTTGATGTAGGGCCACTGCTGGTAGATGATGGTGTTGCTATCTTTGATGTAGGGCCACTGCTGGTAGATGAAGGTATTGCAATCTTTGATGTAGGGCCACTGCTGGTAGATGATGGTATTGCAATCTTTGATGTAGGGCCACTGCTGGTAGATGATGGTGTTGCAATCTTTGATGTAGGGCCACTGTTGGTAGATGATGGTGTTGCAATCTTTGATGTAGGGCCACTGTTGGTAGATGATGGTGTTGCAATCTTTGATGTAGGGCCACTGCTGGTAGATGATGGTGTTGCAATCTTTGATGTAGGGCCACTGCTGGTAGATGATGGTGTTGCAATCTTTGATGTAGGGCCACTGTTGGTAGATGATGGTATTGCAATCTTTGATGTAGGGCCACTGCTGGTAGATGATGGTGTTGCAATCTTTGATGTAGGGCCACTGTTGGTAGATGATGGTGTTGCAATCTTTGATGTAGGGCCACTGCTGGTAGTTGATGGTGTTGCAATCTTTTATATTCTGTCTTTTAGTAAATGTGGCACAAGGCGTTAATCCCATCGTGTGTCTAATAGCATTTCGTAACCGGCCTAGGATAGTTATGTTGGTAGCTCCCCTCAAACATTTCCTCTCGCAGGTGTTCATTTTTGCGTAAGTGTGATCTAAATAATGTTTCACATTGGTAGCATGGGTTTGGTATGCCTACTTAAAATATCTAAAAAATATTATCACAAAAGAAGACAGAATAGACAGAGAAATTAAAATCGGATGTCAAAAATTAAGTGCCCTTGTATGTCAACTATCTCCCATACTGAAAAATCCAAACATACCTATGTCCGCAAAACGACATATAATGGCTGTAACCAATGGCTTGAGAGATGGTTCAGCGCGGAAAAGTATTCACAAGCGTGCTTACTGAGCGCCTCATGAACGTGTTGGTCATGCGTCAATGTACTGTTCCTGCAGCGAGGCGATGTCGTCATTTGGAGGTGACAGGTTCGAATCCCGGTAGGTAACTATAGCTTTCAATTGTTATGTTGTCTAGTGCGTCCTTTGGTCTCTACTTCTTTTCTTCTACTTATGTAAACCGTGAGAATTGTATGGATATTTTGCCCTGGCCATGCGGGTGTACGGGGGAATGAACAGGCTGATAGGCTAGCAGGAAAGGTACCTCTTGGTGGAATTTTGCCTATGGACAAGGGTAGTAGTGCTCTTGTGGGACCAGGTGGAGAAGGCGGGGGAACAGATTGAGAACCCATATGTGGAAAGAATGGGATTGCGAGGGATCGGCAGGGGTTCTTGAAGAATCTCAAAACTGAGATGGAAGACCAGGAGAATTTTTAATCAGATAGTGGTGGGAACGATTAGTAGTATAACTCTTCGCTGGCTGTTAAACGAGGGGACGGAGCACGTATGGGAATGTCCTGAGTGCAGTGATGTCGGTTCTTAACTCAATTCTGTGAACCGACCAATCATTTCTCTTGGTTACATGTTCGTGACTATACTGGACACAGCATTACGATGAATGTGTCTGTTTTTTATTTAACCTATACTGGTTTAATATACACTTCTGGTGCCTATGGTGCTAGCTCAATGGTTAGATAAGAATGATGTCCATATTCCACAGTTGGGATTCATGTGGATGATATTGATAGACCTGCCTAATGAAGACACATTGTTTTAGTGGTATCTAGTTGGCCACTCGTCGTATTACACGTGTTCTTGCAGTGAAACCCTGTTGCCATTTGGAGGTGACAAGCTGGAAACCCGGTCGCCTCACACAGAGAGCTAGTTGTTCATATCAGAAGAAGACAGCCTACATTCTATGTCTGTGGGCACGTCGCGAGAAGGGGAAGGCTGGAGTATGTCATCACAACGGGAAAGTTGGAGAGGAGGAGAGGCGGGGAGAGACCAAGAGAGGAGATACTGGACAGTTTAACATCATGGAGTATCGTCGGTATCAGAAATGATTGGCGGCACAAGAGACAAACAGAACACTTTGACAGACATGAGCACCAACGTCACGCGGCATAAGATTATTATTATTATTATTATTATTATTATTATTATTATTATTATTATTATTTAAATATTGATCACAACCCACTACTGGCAACGCCGATTGCATTCTGATATGAACCTAAGGCCTATCCACGTCAATATGGAAGCACTATACTCGAGTTTCGCCCTCATTTGAGCTCATCAGTAGTGCATATCCCTGACCGGATCAGGGATATGCACTACTGATGAGCTCAAATGAGGGCGAAACTCGAGTATAGTGCTTCCATATTGACGTGGATAGGCCTTAGGTTCATATCAGAATGCAATCGGCGTTGCCAGTAGTGGGTTGTGCTCAATATTTAAATTTCAAATCCCGAAACAACCACATAATCAATTATTATTATTATTATTTTATCAAAATGATGTGTGCTATTCAAATTTTGGTGAGCCGTAGCTTCGTCAGTAACTCCTAGTCCTCTGCTTTTTTTTTTTTCAGTAGGATTTTAATTATGTATCTAATTCAATGTCGTTTTCATATTCAGGTCCCGTTTACTTCACCCTTCATTATGGTTACTGAGAAAAGAAAAGTGGATGCACGGTGTCACGTTTTCAATGAAGAATATGGAGTAAAGCACTTCTTTGTGGAAACAAAAGACCAGAAAACCAGTTGCGTAATATGAAGCCAATGTGTTGCCGTTTTGATAAAGCATACAATCTTCGGCGTCACTATGAAACACAACATCTATCAACACATTCAAAGTTTTCTGGAAAGTGTACGAGCTGAGAAATATGAGTCCATGAAACATGGTTTCGAAACACAAAGAGAAAGTTTGCTGAAAATAGGGGTGTACCGGATTTCGGCGCCGGCTCCGGCAAATCCGGAATCCGGCCATTTTTACAAATCCGGCTTCGGCTGCGGCTCCGGCCCAATTTTGCCGGATTTAGGCCGGATTTGTGTTGCCTAGTCACGTGAATTTTCTGTACATGTTTCATGAGGCCAAGCCGAATTTTAGACAATAGCACAGTAGCACTTCCGGTTTACTATTTCTCGCTGATGTAAATAAGAATTTTAAGAAAAAAACACTCATTTTGAATTTTAATGGTGCATTACTTCATGAGTTTGTGGGACTTGAATATTTCGGTACTTTTGCCTTAATTCACCCCAAACAAACAAGAATCCCTTCGAGCCTCATTTGCATCGGTCCGGCAATCACTTTCCGGTTAGGGTTAGGGTTGTGTGTGTGTATGTGTGTCGACGACACACACACACACACACACATGCGCGCACACACACACACACAACCCTACCCCTACCCCTAACTTTACCCTAACCGGAAAGTGATTGCAGGACCGATGCAAAGGAAGCTCGAAGGGATTCTTGTTTGTTTGGGGTGAATTAAGGCAAAAGTACCAATATTTCTTATTTTCGTAAATTTCTTTGGTCTTGCCCATAAAAGAAAATGGCTTCAAAATCTAAGTCATACAGCGCCGTTTGAAATTACTTCAAGGTTAAAGACGATGATTTAGCGAAGGTAATATGTAAGTTGTGTGACAAACAGTTATCGCGTGGACGATCAGATCGCCCCAAAGACTTCTCAACATCATCAATGCAGACCCATTTGCGATCGATGCACAGGAAAAGCTATGACGAAATTATGGAAAAGAAAGCATCACTGGAGGCCAGTGTATTGGCGACCACATCTATGATGAATCTGGGACCGTGGTTGCACAAAGCAAGCAGCAGTACCCAGCAGTCAATTGTGCAGGCATGGGACCGGGCCAAAATTTGGGACATCAACAGTCCCAATGCTAAACGCATTCATGCTGCCGTAGCCCGAATGATAGCCATAGATATGGAGCCTTTTCAAGGAGTGGAATGACCAGGTTTCACAGAGTTGATGCATACAATGGAGAAAAGGTATGAATTGCCTTCAAGTAGTGGAACGACCAGGTTTCACAGAGTTGATGCATACAATGGAGAAAAGGTATGAATTGCCTTCAAGTAGTGGAACGACCAGGTTTCAGAGAGTTGATGCTTACAATGGAAAAAAGGTATGAATTGCCTTCAAGTAGTGGAACGACCAGGTTTCACAGAGTTGATGCATACAATGGAAAAAAGGTATGAATTGCCTTCAAGTAGTGGAACGACCAGGTTTCACAGAGTTGATGCATACAATGGAGAAAAGGTATGAATTGCCTTCAAGTAGTGGAACGACCAGGTTTCACAGAGTTGATGCATACAATGGAGAAAAGGTATGAATTGCCTTCAAGAAAGTACTTTGCTGAACATGTCATTCCTGACATGTGTAAACGTCTGAAGGTAAAAATTGCAGCAATGATATCTGACACTGATTACATATCATTCACAACAGATACGTGGACAGCTGAACACACCACTCAGTCATTTATGGGCCTCACTGGCCATTGGTTAACAGACTCCTTCGTTCACCACAGTGTAGTCTTCCATTGTACTGCATTTGATGAACATCACACGGCCACAAACTTGCTTGCACATTTTGAAATGATGCTGGATGAGTGGTCAATTGCACGTGAGAAGTGCCATGTTGTTGTGAGAGACAATGCATTCAACATTGCCAAATGCTTTCGTGATGGCAGCTATTCAAGTGTTGGATGTTTTGCACACACACTGCAGCTGTGTGTGCGTGATGGTCTTTGAGTCAAAAGTATGTTGCTTGGCATCATCAGTACTGGAAGAAAATTGGTAGGACATTTTCAAACACTCTTCTTTCAGCAACCAGTCGTTTGCATGAACTTCAAAATGAATTAAACCTACCACAACATCAGCTTATCCAGGACGTGACAACACGATGGAACTCAACGTTTTATATATGCTACGACGTCTGTTAGAACAACGGCGCAGCATCAGCCTGTACTGTGTTGAAATTGATTCGGTAACTGGGCTAACGGCACAGCAGTGGGCAGTCACGGAGAATGTGGTAGCTACTTTGGCACTATTTGAGAAATCCCACGTGAAATAAGTGCAACTCAGGCATCAATATCAGTTGTGATCCCATTAGTGAAAACACTCATGGCTTTCCTCCAGAAAGAAGGTAGTGATGCTGGGATCAAAACTATGAAAGCAGCCCGGCTTGAAGCTGTTAGCAGCAGATTGCGGACATTGAATCCAACAGTATTTACACCTGTGCCACACTACTGGATCCTCGATTCAAGCTGGTGCTCTTCTCCGAACGTGGTAGAAGTGATGCACGAGCCCATCTGCTGTTAGCAGCTAACTCCATTATGATTCAGCAAACACAGTCATCCACAGGATCCCTCAGCTACTAGTAGTAGTAGTAGTACTAGTGTTTTGGACTTCTGTGAGCACTGCCACACAGTACGAGTCCAACCTATGGAGCTGTTTGACACAATTGTCGAGGAAAATCCTACCACAGATCGTTCTGCAAGTGCCGAAGGCAACAGCATTAACACTGAGGTGACACAGTACCTGTCAGGGCCACTTCAAACTCGACAGTCAGATCCAGTTTCATGGTGGCATGCCAATAAGCAAAGATTTCCAAGTATGGCTAGACTGGCGCAAGCATTTCTTGCACCACCACCTACAAGTGTGCCATCGGAAAGGCTGTTCAGTACTGCAGGAGACATTATCACTGACCACCATAGTAGTCTTTTACCACAAAATGCGGAGACGTTGATTTTCCTGAAATACAACTCGTCCCTTCTTGACTCTGAGAGTTCAACTTCACAGCTATAGTGAAGACTGACTGACTGAAATAGTTATCAGTTATCAGTTATCAGTTCGGGTATCTTCGTTGCACTCCGGACATGTCCATAGGTGCTCAGATCCTCCCCCCAGCATATGCATCAGCATCCGGTGGCTAATAGTGCCAGTTCTGTGTTCGTTAACGAGGCACCTTGTTTTCCCGATGTACCTCTCGCGTCTGGCCGTGCCGATTCTTACTCCCAGGTCTTTCATCCTGGACAGCGATGTGGAATCACTGACGTCAAAGTCCTCTGTTCTCGCCATATCTTTAAGGACGTTAATAACATCGGCACGATCCATGGGCTGGCCATCTACAGGGGGTGCAGAGCCAGCCAGTTTATCAGCTCGTTCATTTCCCTCGACTCCCGCATGTCCCGGGACGAAGATGAAGGTGACTTTACGGACAACAGACTTCCGCAGCGACTCAGTCCACTGTCTACGTACAGATCCAGCTTCGACCTTCTGAATCATGCTCATTGAATCACTTAGTACACACACGTTGGTATAATGCTGTGATTCCAGCCATATGAAAGCCTGTGTAACTGCCATCACCTCCATCGTCATGCTGCTCGTGGTCATAGAGTGGGCACCACTGGATTCTTGAACGGTTCGGCCCGCTGAACGGGCTGTAAATGCCCACGCACTTCTCTGCTGCTTTACAACAGATCCATCTGTATAGATGAGCACTTCGGGGCTATCTGAGTGTTCATAGATGAGCGCGTTAACCTCTGCATTGACAGCGGCAGGGTTCTGCTCTCTGCACCATCTGTCGAGTGTGATAATGCAGGAGAAAGTGCACTTAAAAGCTGGAGGCACCGGCATCCATTCCTTGCCGGGTTTGATACTGGTAAGACTGCAGACCTGTCTGACGACATCTTCCTGCCCGACCCATCCATGATTTGCCCCTCTTTAGCCTGTCACCCTTTTCTCTGAATATAGCGTCATGCAGAGGGTGCTGCTCATCTGCACTTATTTTTAAGTATGCACGAGCTCTTCAGATCTTGATCCTGTGTTCCATTGTCGGGAAGTCAAGGATGTATCTCATTGCTACACAGCTGGTGTCTCTCGTGCAGCCCAAAATGATGCGCATGGCTTCGTTTTGTACCTTTTCAAGTCTTTCAATCTGTGTAGGGCTGACAGTGAGGATGGCCAGGGCATAACTCGATGCGTGAAAGCACCAGTCCTTGGAACAGAAGTATTAGCAGTCTTTGCTCGATATTGGCAGGCGCCATGACTCTCATTGCTGACAAACCTTTTCGAGCTTTCGTTATGACATAATCGACATGATCTTTGAAGGACATGTTACGATCAAGCCTCACGCCAAGACATGTCATTGAGTGGGTTCTACTCAAAATGCTCCCATACATTCTTACTGCCGTCAGGTCTGTGTTTAGGGAGAACCATGCAACCGATGCCTTTGCAGGGTTGACAAGGGCATCGCCATCAGCACACCATGAGGAAATTCGATCTAGTTCGCCCTGCATATCATTGGCAACCGCCTTTCTATCTCGACCCTGTCGATACACGAGAATGTAGTCAGCAAATGACAGAGTCGTAACCCTCCCGTCCAACTGTTGTTCAGTGATCGGCACCGTATACGCGTTGAATAGTACTGGTGACAGTGGTGAACCCTGCAGCAATCCAGGACATATCGTTATCAGCTCAGAAGACCAACTCCCGCATCTTAGCACCACCTTCCTTTGGAGCAGAACTGCAGCTATCCATCGTACACGGTGAGGGTGCACCTTCAGTCTCGAGGAAGGTTTGCATCAAGTGCTCGAAGGATACTCTGTTATATGCGTCCTCTATGTCTATGGCGGCCGCACATGTCTCTTCTCTGACCTGAAATCCTTCGTAAACATCTTGAGCAAAGACCGCCGTATTCAGCCTTAACTCTTTGTTACGTCTGTATCCTCCAAGTGTGGGCGGGAAGCAGCTGAGTTATTCCAAGTCACAAGCAAGTCTGTGTGCTACAATTTTCTCCAGTAGCTTGCCAGCAGTGTTCCGCATCGTAATGATTCTGTAGCCGCTTATCTTGGAATTGTCTGTGTTCGGTTTTGGCAGCAGCAGAAAGTACCTGTGTAGCCATTCCTCTTTGATCTGACTGACTGACTGATAGTCAGTCTTCGTAGACTTAGATGGTGGGAGGATGGATGATGGTAGAATACCAAAGGACATCGTTTTTGGTGAATTACAGATGGGTAAGAGATCTCAGGGCCGGCCTCTACTACGATACAAAGATGTGTGTAAGCGGGCCATGATTGATCCAGGCATTGATAATGCACATTGGGAGCAAGTCGCCGCTGAACGTGTTGCATGAAAGGCAAACATCAGAAATGGAATAACGACAAAGGAGAAAATTATTGCAGATAAGTCACACACCAAGCGTGGGAGACGTAAAATGGTGCATGATGGCGGAAATGACCACGTGTACACATGCACCCACTGTGAACGAACATATACAGCGCGAACTGGCCTTATCAGTCACATTCACTACTGCCATGGGTAATAGTTATTATGCCTTTTTGAAGCACAAAGTATCGTCTGTCAAGACGGCAAGGTGCCAATGAAATGAAATGCTATGGCCTGTCGTAAGTTGTGAATATTGTTTAACCCCTACATTGCTATGGCCAGCCATGAGTTGTCAATACTGTTTAACTCCTACATTGCTATGGCCAGCCATGAGTTAGTGCTGTTTAACCCCTACATTGCTATGGCCAGCCATGAGTTGTCAATACTGTTTAACTCCTACATTGCTATGGCCAGCCATGAGTTAGTGCTGTTTAACCCTTACATTGCTATGGCCAGCCATGAGTCAATACTGTTTAACCCTTACATGTCTATGACCAGCCTGTGCATGACTTTTATGTTGAACAGTCCCCTTTGTTGATCAGATATTGATTTCCTGATGTGTGTCAGTTCAGACAATGGGATCTGATGTTGTACCAAACATGTAAGTAGTGTATGATACTGATTCCGGGCAGCAGAAATTATGAGCAGTTATGTAAGCAGAGGGAGTAGACTGAGATACTTGAGAAGGATCGTCAACAGAAGCCTGCCTTTCAGAGACCATGTGGAAGGAATTGTTATGAGATCTACGAAGGGACTTTGTGCACTAAAGATGGTGGCAGTGGTAGACATGGAGCAAAGAATTTAGTTCATACTCTATCAACATCTGATTCTCTCAGTACTTGAGTATGGATGGAGACTGCACACTATGTCAAAGAGTAGCCAAGTAATACTAAAGCATTAACAGAATGAAACTATGCAGGTGATCCTGGATTGCACAAGGAACACACCAGCAGCATGTGTGTGATACATCCTAGCTTGGCCAGCGGATGCTGCAGGCTAAGTCATATCTCCCAGTGATCACAGACTAGGAACACCTCCAGCATTAAGCCCTGTAGTTAACTGCAACACGCTGATATGAGGAAAGTCATGGATGGCTCAGGCAGAGCACTATCAGAGAAGAATATATGCTGAGCATTTGGAGCGGAGAGGAGAGGGTCAGAATGACGAAGGAAAAGTCAAACCTGTGCAGAGTTATAATCATATTGGACTGGGAGTGCAGGAACTGGCCAGCAGTCTGCACTGAATGGGCGGTGAAATAACTGATTTACGACAATCAGCACCCAGGCCATGTAATCTTATAGAGGGATGGCTTAGTGCTAAGAAGCAAAAGATATGCCTTGGGGATCATAGTTAGTGCAGGAGAGCCAGAAAATATGACACCTTACAGTGAAGTGAGAATATGAGTTGAAATGCTATGTAGAACCCACACTGTTATAATTGCTGGCTTCCAGGCGAGAGGCTTGTGGACACAGTTCGTGACCCCGCATTCAAATCACAGCTGCAGGCAATTTGGCAGCAGACCACCTTGTGTTGGTTTTTTATGAAATGGTTTGGGTTCCGTTCATTCAGAAAGCAATGGCAAACTAATGAATTTAAACTTGCCAAGAGATCACAATAGCAAATAATGCTGGAGTTGACTGCGACATCCTGTAAAGGATATGCAACTAAATTCTTTCACTGTTATAATCATGTCTGACACAAACTCTTTTGCACCAAAATGAGATTTGTCGTTGTCTAGGTTCTAATGCTTATACTATCTCACTGCAGAGTGGAAGCTGAGCTTGCCACCTATCTCACACCATACGTTACCGCAAGTTAACAAGAGTAAGGGTGCGCACAGACTATCCTTTAATTGTGAATGAACACGGACACACAACATATAAATCCAGGAACAATAATTCTCTCCGAATATATCTTCATCACAACTTAAACTCAAAGAACACTGCCTTCTCCAGGCCTACGGAATCTCCTCCACCACGACACTTTTACTACTAGCCACTCTTCTGGCCCGAAATCACTGGATCCAACCCACACTGGATCTAAGCCTCCGCTAACTATCCGACTCTCTTTAGGGCTAGGCTTCTATTCACTATGTCTGCTGATAACCGGGCTCAGTCTTTAATCCTTAGTCTCAGAATTCCCATCACTGAAAACCAGAGGGCAGAGTTCTATCACTAACTCCCCTCTCATTAACTTCGCAGACCACCGACCTACACTTGTCGGCTCCCAACACTCAACTGCCCCAAAACGATCCGACCCTCTCTCGGTCTCAACTTCAACTGTCCCCTACAATGTTTGTCACTGTCTTTTTAACCCTTCTGTGCAGCCCTCCCTAGGCTCTACACACACTACCCCACAGCTCAACTGTCTTGTCTCCAAAATCACACTAGCCAGCTGACTTCTCCTCACCTGCCCCTTCCATCACTGTCCTCTCATTTGCCCCCTCCGGGGACTTATTACCCGGCCCCATTTTACCTCGTGAACTTGTTTATGTGTACCATTGCTATCCAGGACTCTGACCTTACTGTCAGTGACCCCGGGCATGTGTCAATGTCAAACATGGACGATAGGCAAAGTGAAAACAAAAACATGTGATGGAAGTGGAAATGTGCTTGTGAGGACAATGCAGGGAATACCATTCATGAAAAGAAACATTAGTGAGACAGTCCTGCAGTAAACAAATGAAGATTGTAAATTGATTGGAGAAACTAGACTGAGACTGTCCTGCAGTAAACAAATGAAGACTGTAAATTGATTGGAAAAACTGGACAATGTCAGTCAAAGTTGAGTGGGCATGTTATGAAGAAAAAGGCACTTGAGGACTTGGTGATGGTTAATGTAGGGTTAAAGAGCAGGTGTAAGAAAAGAAGATAAATACCTGGATGGCTTGAGCACATGACATCATTGGGGAAAACATAGACCTGAACCAATATTCTGATGATCTTGTAAGACGGCAAATCATGACTGCTCATGCTTATAGGCCTGACACATTATGATGGTGATAATGGACCGTCTATATTTTACTCTCATATGAGAAATCTAGATATCCCATATGACTACCCTATAGAACAGAGGGATGTGTGATATCAATAGACATCAATGATTCTTTTAAACATTGCAAGCCAAAATTCAAACCTGAGCCTGCGGCAGACATCATAACCTGTCAACATTTCCCAGCACATGATATTTCTATACTGCCATTATATTACATCATTTGCTGTATGATAAATGAAGACTATAGTAATAACATTATCAAATAGAGAGTTCTCCTATTTTACGGATCCCTACATCAATCATGAATATTATGCTGCCCAGTTCCATTGGGCTTTTATTGCACTTATGGGAATGCTCTGAATGCTGTGATGTTGGTTCCTACATCAATCAATCAACACTTTGAGGGATTCATTTCCTGTCATAGAACAGGGAAGCTGGCATGTGAGGAAATAAATATGACTGTCTTTGTACCTATTGTTGGGGTATTTAACCCATTACTGATACACTTACTAGTCTGGTTAGTTTGATTAATTATTACGTTTAAATTAGATATTACCTGTTTGTGTACAAAACTTTCTCTTAATAACAGGTTTATCTGCTGTAACATAAACCTAAGCAGCGAGAGGATATCAAGCTTATAAAAACAATGACAATTTGTCTCAAAGCCGTGCCTCCTGTATCTTTGTGATGTGATAGGGCCATCACATGCAGATCTGTGATGTGGTAGGGCCATCACATGTAAGTCTGTGATGTGATAGGGCCATCACATGTAGGTCTGTGATGTGATAGGGCCATCACATGTAGGTCTGTGATGTGATAGGGCCATCACATGTAGGTCTGAGATGTGATAGGGCCACCATATGTAGGTCTGTGATGTGATAGGGCCATCACATGTAGGTCTGTGATGTGGCCATCACATGTAGGTCTGAGATGTGATAGGGCCACCATATGTAGGTCTGTGATGTGATAGGGCCATCACATGTAGGTCTGTGATGTGATAGGGCCATCACATGTAGGTCTGAGATGTGATAGGGCCATCACATGTAGGCCTGTGATGTGATAGGGCCATTTCATGTAGGTCTGTGATGTGATAGGGCCATCACATGTAGGTCTGTGATGTGATAGGGCCATTACATGTAGGTCTGTGATGTGATAGGGCCATCACATGTAGGCCTGTGATGTGATAGGGCCATCACATGTTGGCCTGAATGCACAGATGTTTGATCTTTCCCTCACTTTAGTAGGTGATGAGTCCAGGCATCAAACTCATGCCCGACTGTGCTCATGACATAATCAGCAGTCCCCTATCAACTCAGCTAATGTGCTCTATGATATCCAGTGTAAACCAGCATTATTTGTATCAATTTATTCAGGATGTGTTGCTTTCAGAGTTCAGCTGCCAACTGTTTCAAGAGCTGCAATTCAATGCTTGCAATTCTATATGGATACAAGTTAGTTGCATGTCTTTTATAGGATGTTGCAATCAACCCCAGATGACTCATTGTGGCTGTCCAAGAAGTTTTCAGCATTCTACTATAAAACCAAATCTCTAAAGCTTCCAGGGATTTAATAGATTGACAAAATTATGAAGCTTTGACAACATTATGAAGCTATGATGTATTGCATAAAATCTATTTTTAAAAGTTGCTAAAATATAAACCACAAGACAAGTACAACATATCCAACATGTTTGGAGCGTTCTGTATCATACTCGCTGAGGTAAATATCTATAAACAATACCCAAAAAATATAAACATGACAAATTAATATTTATTTCAATCATTTATTTCATTATTATTTACACAGTCAATATAAGTGAAAGTGAATTCAAGACAATAGACATCTGTAATAATGTTACTAATTAAATGTTTTGTTCAAAATACAAATAAAACATAGATTCTAAAGAATGTCTCTAATGAATTTCACAAGAATTATCATCGATATGACATTGTGTAGGATCTAAGGTAATGTAGAGGCAAACAATCCATCAGAACCTCTCAGATATTTACAATAAGATTTGAGATTTTAAATCAACACAATGTATTTTTGTCTTGAGTATCAACATGAACATTAGCCTGAATGTGTCTGACATGTTTCAGATTTATATTTATGTTGATGGGCTGTTGAAGAAAGCGGGAGAGCTGTTGAAACATAGCTTGTTTCATTCTCATCATCATCTCATCTGGTTCCTCTTGTACCTTAGTGTCGAGGTGAAGTATAAAGAGAGAAAGAGAGTGCCAGTTTATGGACTTCATATGTCAAGATTCCCATGGACTCTGTTATTCCCCTCTGCCCATCATTTCCATGGTTGGACTCTTCTTGTGGCTCCACGTGGTCTGTACATCATTGCTTGTTGTGGTTTACTGTCAGTTCGTAGCTTAGTCGTATGGCCAAACCATTTAACCTGACATTTAACCTGCCATTTAACCTGACATTTAACCAGCCTCGTAATTGACACATGCAATGTAACAGTCACAGAGCTTCCATACTTTATTCTTGATTTATAAAAATTGGCATCACAGAATTCTGGGCTAACTGACAGATGCTTCATCTGCCTCAGCAAATGTCATAAGATGTAGATGCTGATTGCTCCAGTAAAACACAAGATTCTTCTCCTCAGTCTCTCCTTGCTGGAACCACACTTAAATCCAAACTTAAACATCTTCAAAAATGTTGTTTCATCTGTTATTGCATCTCCAACTAGCAGTCATTCATTTGTCTTCATAACATCTCCCTTGTCCATCATAAGTGTTGTTTTTCTTCTTCTGTTTGCTGGAAATGTATTGTCTGTATCTGCAATGTTGTTGCTTGTATACACTTCATTGTCTTTTTTAGTTCACTCAGTGGTCCATAGAATTTGCTGTCCACTGTTGGCTTTCTAGGCCAGAAGATTTGCCTAAATATGGTTTAATCAGGACCGTCTTGGAGTATGTGACCTAGATATGTTGTAATCAGGGCTATCTTGGAGTATGTGATCTGCCAATTCACATGTGCAATAAGTATGTCCTCTAGTGGTACTCTTGAAGCCAAAATGTTCGCTCATTTCATTGCCTCAAATTCCAGCATCACCCAGAGAGAGATTTGAAGATTTTGTAGGAGAGGAGTGACTGAGACTGGTACCCACTCCTGTCCATTAGAGTTTTTACAAACTATTATGAATGATATCAATCAGCATTACAGATCAATGCTAGACCACCTTGCTGCCATACATTATGTCCTGACATGTTGTTAGTGTCGCCAAAATGCATTCTTGTTGGCTCCGATAAAAAGGCAGTTCTGTGGGTTATGGTTAGTTGTCATTATGTCTGTGTCACAAGGATGCTGATCCATAGTAGTAAGATGGAAATCTGCCATTACTGCAACGATCAAGGATTGTCCGTTGGTCAAGCTGGACACAAGACTTCCGAGCACCCAACAACAAGAGAAAGTGCGCCAATTGCCGGGGCAAGCATGGAGCAAGATACTTGGGCTGTCCATACCTCCAAAACATTGAGATGTTCTAAAGATCGCCATTACCACAAAGACACCATACAGGGCAGCAAGTCAGAGGGGAGAGACAGCCACAAGTATATCACAAGCTGAAAGAGATCAACTGCAAAACCAGATAGACGAGTTGAAGAAGCAAGTCAAGGCACTGCTGACGCCGACTCCGACCAGCGACAATGAGAAACTGCTGGCTGAAATAAAGGAGATCCATCAAAACATCAAACAAGAAGTGGAACATATGACACTGATAAAGGAGGGAGAAGAAATCCTACAAACCATTAAATCAGAGCGAGAACTGCAAAAAGCTGAAATGGAACTTATCCAAAACAAACAGAAGCCATACAAGACATCACAGAGAAAACGCATGATGAAAACCAAGAGACCTAGCCTGAAGACTGCAAAAGGAAACAGAAACTCTATATTGAAGGTGAAAAAAGATGCATGGACAAAAAGGACAACATTGAAAAGCTTCTACGGACCATACACAAAACAGGAGGCAAAAAGACCAAATAAAAAGTCCTTATAAGGACTGCAAGCAGTCAGGCCAGATGAGCCAGGAGTCTTCACCAACAAAGGAAATCACAAGAGGAGATGGGCACAAAGGATAGCTGCCGACACCCCCCCCCCCCCCATGTCATAGGCACAAACACTTATGCAACCAGTCTGAGATAGGACTCACCCGTAAAAGTGCACAAGACAAGAAACAGGGTAAACATACCCACAAAAACCATGGATCTCAACAATAACCAATGCTGAGGAGGCAGGTTTAACAATACCTAATTTGTTTTTTTTTTCGAAAATTGGAATTGGAACCACCCTGTAAATACCCACTGCTGTAAACATCATTCAACATTTTGGTTAATATATCTAATCCAAATTCTCCCAGTACTTCTAATTCTTCTATTGTGATTCCATCTGGCCCAGTTGTTTTTCCTTTCTTCATATGTTTAACAGCTTCAGCAACTT
This sequence comes from Cepaea nemoralis, assembly GCA_014155875.1. Classification (NCBI taxonomy): domain Eukaryota; kingdom Metazoa; phylum Mollusca; class Gastropoda; order Stylommatophora; family Helicidae; genus Cepaea; species Cepaea nemoralis. Next base: position 130,286 of record JACEFZ010002040.1, read on the forward strand.
CTTCTCTTAGAATAGGTGGACTTTCTAAGTTACTTTCTTTTGTTAATTCACCCCTTTCTCCATCATATAATTATGTTATTTACTCATTCCACCTCCTCAATATAGCACCTTCCTCCAATAATAACTTTCCTGTTTTTGATTCCAGGCACCCTGTATTTACTCTTGTTTTCTTTCCTGTGAGCTCACTGATTTGTCCGAGCATATTTGTTTATATCTGTACTAGAATTTAATTCAGTTTTCTTGCACTGCTCATTTAACCAACTTTCTTTTGTCTTCACACATGTATCTCTTATTTATTTTTCTTATCATAATCTTGTTTGTTATTTTTACTTTATGTCTTTTTGTCCATCAACTGCATCATTTCTTCAGTCATCCAGTTTTATAAACTATTCGGCTCCTCTCCAGTAATATTTCTTTGCTTGTTGATGAATGGAGACCTTAAATATTTCCCATTGCTCGGTTATACTTTATTTTAGCTATTTCATTGTACCTATTTTTCAGTCACTATGTATTGTTCTTGAATTTCTTTATCTGCTTTCAGAACCTTTCTATTAATAAGACATGTTCTTAACCACTTTATTTTCCTCTCTTCAGTCACCAGTATGTGCTCTGTTGCATCATTCTAGACCTGAACTAGCAGTAAATGATGCTCCACACATCACATTTGTATGGTTTCTCTCCAGTATGTATTCTTATGTTGTGTAGAATGCTATTATAAGAAAATGAAGCCCAACATACATCACATATGTTATTTTTATGTCGTTCTAGACTTGATCTATCAGTAAATGATGCTCCACACACTTCATATTTGAATGGCTTCTCACCAGTATATGTTAGTTTGTGTCGTTGTAGATGTGAACTAGAAGAAAATGAAGCCCTACACACATCACATTTGAATGACATCTCTCCAGTATGTGTTCAAATGTGTTGTTTTAGATGTGAATGACTAGTAAATGATACTCCACACACATCATATTTCAATTGAATGGCTTCTCACCAGTATGTTTTCTAATGTGTTGTTTTAGACTAGATCTGAGTAAATGATGCTCCACACACATCACAATTGAATGGCTTCTCACCAGTATGTGTTCTAATGTGTTGGTTTAGATTTGAAAAACTAATAAATGATGCTCCACAAACATCACATATGTAAGGCTTCTCATATAAGATCAAGAGGATAGAGGAGGGGTCGATCCGAAGAGAATGGTTGCTGCCTCTGGAGCGGTCTCGGCTGGCAAAGATTAGTTTCATCTTCGTGCCAGGGCATGTGGGAGTACAAGGAAATGAGCGGGCTGACAAGCTCGCAGGTGAGGCTACTGTGGAGGGCGGACGCGCCATGGACCAGGCTGACATTCTGAATGCTCTACGAGAAGTAAGACTTTTGTGAGAACCAAGTGATGACTGTGAATCTACAACAATGGCCAGACTGCAAGAGCAGCAAATTAAAAGAGGGGTGGCCAAACAAGAACACTACGCAGGAAGCCAAAGAAGATTGATAAACCAACACAGAACTGGCGTAGTTAGCCGCTACACGCTGCGGGATTTGATGAGGAGGGGATCCAAGCACTTATGGACTGAATGGTTCGATGTGCAATGAGGATGATCTGTCGACTAACTAACTAACTAACTAACTAGGCTTCTCACCAATATGTGTTTGTTAGTTAGTTAGTTGCAGTTCCAACTTCACAGCAACGGGTCGTCCCAATTATGCTCCCTTCATGTGCCAGTGAATATCACACAAATTGCTCCCCACTGCCCAATGTGAAAAGTGGAAAAGACAAGAGTCTCGACAAACAACAGCCCGCACAGATACACTGTGCATAATGCCGCCGCCAGAATGTCAACACAATAGTCCCCCACGAAACACAGTTCATCTCTGATGGAATCAGCAGTCATTTTTCCATCTGGATGTTTCCTAGATGTTCATCCACACCGTCCACGAAAATACAGTTCATCATCGATGGCAGTGGCAGTCAACCAGAAGCCCAGCAGCCACGCATTTCTGCATAAGGCAAAAACTGGTCAACTATGGGACATAGCCATCTGCCATCGCTCCAAACATGCAGTCACGTTCCAAAAAACCTCGGGAAGATTCAAAAGCATTTCACACAAAACTCACAGTGTCGCGCCATGCACTCACCCAGTAGCAGGGCAACGGAACCATCAAGCCTCCTTAGTCGCCTCTTACGACATGCGTGGTAGGCTACAGTGTTGCTATTCTTTGCTTCCCTTATGGGCAACACACGTGTGTGTTCTTTTGTGTCATTCTAGACTTGATCTGTCAGTAAATGATGCTCCACACACATCACATTTGTAAGGCTTCTCACCAGTATGTGTTAGTTTAGATTTGAACAACTAATAAATGATGCTCCACAAATAACACCTATGTAAGGCTTCTCACCAGTATGTGTTCTAATGTGTTGGTTTAGATTTGAACACTGAGTAAATGATGCTCCACACACATCACATATGTAAGGCTTTTCACCAGTATGTGTTAGTTTGTGTCGTTGTAGATTTGAAAGCCTAGAAAATGATATTCCACACACATCACATGTGTAAGGCTTCTCACCAGTATGTGTTCTAATGTGTTGTTTTATACTAGATCTATCAGTAAATGATACTCCACACACATCACATGTGAATGGCTTCTCACCAGTATGTGTTCTAATGTGTTGGTTTAGATTTGAACACTGAGTAAATGATGCTCCACACACATCACATATGTAAGGCTTTTCACCAGTATGTGTTCTGATGTGTTGGTTTAGATGTGAACACTGAGTAAATGATGCTCCACACACATCACATATGTAAGGCTTCTCACCAGTATGTGTTCTGATGTGTTGGTTTAGATTAGATCTATGAGTAAATGATGCTCCACACACATCACATTTGAAAGGCTTCTCACCAGTATGTGTTCTAATGTGTTGTTTTTTATATGAACACCTAGCAAATGATGCTCCACACACATCACATTTGAAAGGCTTCTCACCAGTATGTGTTCTAATGTGTTGTTTTAGACTCGATCCATGAGAGAATGATACTCCACACACATCACATTTGAAAGGCTTCTCACCAGTATGTGTTCTAATGTGTTGTTTTAGACTCGATCCATGAGTGAATGATACTCCACACACATCACATTTGAAAGGCTTCTCACCAGTATGTGTTCTAATGTGTTCTTTTAGACTAGATCTGTTAGCAAATGATGCTCCACACACATCACATTTGTAAGGCTTCTCACCAGTATGTGTTCCAATGTGTCGTTTTAGACTAGATATATCAGTAAATGATGCTCCACATACATCACATGTGTAAGGCTTCTCAACAGTATGTGTTCTAATGTGTCGTTTTAGATGTGAAAGCCTAGAAAATGATGCTCCACACACATCACATTTGAATGGCTTCTCACCAGTATGTGTTCTAATGTGTCGTTCTAGATGTGAAAGCCTTGAAAATGACACCCCACACACATCACATTTGAATGGCTTCTCACCAGTATGTGTTCTAATGTGTTGTTGTAGACATGAATGCGTAGAAAATGATGCTTCACACACATCACATTTGAATGGCTTCTCGCCAGTATGTATTCTCTTATGTCGTAATAGGTGGCTACTACAAGTAAATGAAGCCCCACATATATCACATATGTAAGGCTTCTCACCAGTATGTGTTCTTTTGTGTAATTCTAGACTTGATCTTGCAGTAAATGATGCTCCACACACATCACATTTGTAAGGCTTCCCATCAGTATGTATTTTAATGTGTCGTGTTATAGCTGAACTACTAATAAATGATGCTCCGCACATATCACATCTGCATGGTTTCTCATGTATTCTCCTATGTAGCATTAGATAATGATTATCAGCAAATGAAGCCCCACATACATCACAACATTTGTACAACTTCTCTACAGTATGTTTCCTTAAATGTTGTTTTATACTACTACTATAGCCAAATGAAGCTCCACAATCATCACATTTGTACGGCTTCTCACCAGTATGTCTTCTTTTGTGTTTATGAAGATTTGAAAAAGAAGTAAAAGATACTTCACAAACTTCACAGTTGTAAAGCTTTCCACCAGTATGCATTCTCTTATGTTGAATTAGATTATCATTATTAGCAAATAAATCTCCACAGATTTGTTAGGTTTCTCTACAGTATGCATACTCTTATTATTTGTTAGACTCCTTCTATTGGAAAATTATGCTCTATAAACATCACACATGTGAGGCTTCTCAACAGTATATGTTCTTAGAGAGTTAAATAACAGTAAATGATACATCACATACATGACATTTTCTATTCATAATCAAATGATTCAGTGGTAAAGCAGTGCTTACATGCTTTGGAATATTGATAAAATAAGGTGCCACACTGTCTTGAAAAAGTAAAATCACAATTATTTTATAGATGTGCCAAATAATCTAATTTGCTAGCATGTTAGTTCCTTATCATGCAGTGAATAATTAGTAATACAACAAACATTATTATACTTGTAAGAAAAGCAAATTATATACCATCATACTTTAACATCAGCATCTGGGTTTTGTTTCTCCTTTAATGAATGCAGGAAATATTGACTCACTTGGTTTCACCTGAGAAACAGAAATGATACAGGATGCTAAAACAATGTGTTTAAAATGTTACCAAATAAGTGTGAAAACATAAATAAGGATGTTTAGCATGCCAGAATATCTAAACTAGCAAGAACAAGACTTCCTAGAACATTAAATATACAAGGTGTGGTTGAGAAGTTTTGCTCTTTTGTATGAAGCAGTCAGGGCATGTGGCTGGAAATTGGTGGGAACTTTAATCATTCTCAAGGTGATGCACTTCTTCCATGTCTTCTTCACCAATCTGATGCCTTGATTGTAGAACTGGCCTGCCTGGGTTCAGAACTATATCTCCAGTTCAGTCATCAAGCCCTGGATGTTAGAAGAAAGATATCTATGAAACACTCTTCATGTCTGGAAACAGGAGGAAGTCCAATGAATGTGGTGGGTGTGGTGGACTTTCTAAGTTACTTTCTTTTGTTTTTTATCCCTTTCTCCATTATATAATTATGTTATCTACTCATTCCACCTCTTCATTATAGCACTGCCAAGGAGCAAAACGTTAATATATATATATGTTGTCTGATCCTCCTTGTTTGTTAAATGAAAACCAAAAACGGCCACTATAACCAAACCTTCACAAGACGACACTGGACAGTTTTTTCACAGTCCACTTTAATATGATGATTTTGACATGTCGAAACAAAAAGCAGTCGCTCCACATAAAGCTCCAAACTATACCTGACAACACACTATTTTAAAGAAAAGGCGGCATAATATTAGCCATGCTCTAGTGACAAGCAACCGTGTCCGACGCGCACGCCAGCTCAAGTCTAACTGACCTTATCATGACGTTTTCATGCTTGCACCAAAACGTCTTGCACACTTTTCATTCTTTTGAAACTAATGCCATGCAAAGTGTGTCTTACAATCCATAGCCTGATCCAGGTGTATGGCATTCACCCCCTCTACCTTTCAAAATGTTGAAAACATTTTGTTAGTTTATTCTGTTTGTTATACCTTGAAAGGAACAAAAAGTGGTGTCATCTGTCTGTCCCACTTAACAAAATTAACTTAATTTAAACTCATTAACTATCTAATAACCTATTCACATAATAATTATTATTAACAATCTAATAATACAATAGTCAAATAACAATATAATTCATTAAATCAGCAATGTTATAACAGCATAATAGTTTTCTCTGTGTAAACACCGATCAATAGACGAATCATATTTCTGTAACTATTCTTTTTGCTCCTTTAAGGATAAATCTAATGCTTTTCATTTCTTTCTCCAGCAGGATAAATCTTTTCCTTCAATCAACTGTTGTAATATGGTTCCATTGACCAATGATCACACATGTATGCAGAGAAGCTAACTCATAATGCTTTCATCTGTCCATTGGTGCTAGTAGAATGCTGATTTTATATAATTATATGACTTAGTATCCATAAAATCATCCGACGGTCATATCTCGGTATCATATAGACTGCCTTAGCATATTAGCTCAAAGAGAGTTTCCCCAAACCTCTTAGTCTAATGACGTTGGTTAGTCCACAGTATACCTCCATATTCGTCTAGAGATGTAACGCATATCTTGGTACAATTCTAGTGTACTGTTATATCTGTTTAGGGGAGTTACTTCTATCCCAGCACACCGCACTGCACCCTCACATTATGTGTGGTTCTCTCTGTACCCTTACTACCTATCGCTGCAATTACCCTTGATAAAAACAAATAGCAAACATTTGCGGATGATCAAGCAGTAATAGCAAAATCAAAAGCTGAATTACAAGACCACATGAATAGTCTAAATGAAATAAAACAGGGGTAATGACTAAAATTAAAGGAGAAAACAATAACAAATTACCCAAACGAATATCCGATGAAACATGTAAATACTTTCAAGTACCATACCCAGGAAGTATACTAACTGTTATCTGCAGTTACATTTTAAAATATGTATATATGATGTAAGATGTTCAAATGCTGGTTACATGTGGGAACAACATGAATTTCTTTTATTTGTGATGAGTGATGTAAATTAGTATATTATTTAGCATTCTTCAGATGCATTTGGTAAGGTGCATTCGACGACTGGTACATTTTTAAATGTCATTTGTATTTTAGTATCTTGATTCCATTCTGATAACAAAGTTCTCCGATAGTATCTCTGTATGTTTTCGCTCAATTTAAAAACGTTGTGTGTTCATAATCTGGCATTGGTAAATGAACTGTTGTCCATGGTTGACACAGAAGTTGGGCAGATTGTCTTCTAGTACCAGATATTCCAATATAGACAACGACTGAGGTGGAGATATCGACGGAGGAATCGAACATCCATATATAGGAGGTCACTGTGGGGTGGTAAATATAATAAATTAGGATAAGGACAAGTTTCGCTAGGGATATTCACTATGACTGGGGTCTAAATCCCAAACACGCTGCCATGGACCGATATGAGGTAGACAGCTGGAAACGGACAGAGTAAGAACATGGTTACAAGAGAAGTCGGTGGAGCAACAGATGATGATGAAGAAAGGGAAGTGACTCCAAGGAGTTGCGTATTCACGTGACATTAGTTGTGTAGCACACGGGACAGACGGCAAGACCGGGTCAGTCTTGCCAGGGTCTTTGTACAAGACGGTTGTGAAAAGCGAGTGCAGAAGTCAAGCGACATCAATTCAGCATTACTCCAGGGTCGTAAAGATACTTCAACCTGCGGCCAGAGTGCGTCACCCAAGTTGAGCGGCTGATTATATAAGTCTGTCACGCTCGACAATCTGTACGCCGAGCAAACGGCAGTCGAGCTCCGCACACGCCGATGTCAAGTCAAGGTCGAGCCAAGCCGTAAGTTGGTGATAACTATTGTGTAGGAGATTTTGCAGTATTGAACTTTAGATAGAGTGTTTTAGAATCATCGCATGTCAGCCCACACCTGTTGGTAATGAGTGTATAACGGCGGCGATGACTTTCGAGAATAAACACTGACTACAATGGCGAGGACATTGGTTTGTTTGATATTCTCCGTTGTTACATGTTCCTGCTTACAACTGTCCTTGTGGCTGAATATACGAGCCGGTAATCAGCTACTTGGCAAGTGGGAGGCTCGAATATAATAAAGCAGGAGCACCAAAAATAAGAGTTACCTTCAAGAAAATTCGGTAACATTCAGACAAAGAACAAGGAAGGTCACCTTGGACGCCATTTGCAATTTTGAATGAAGGTGTCAACAAACAAGTTCAACTATCAAAGCGTGGTGTGAATATTGCTTTATAATACAAACATTTAAGCCACAACGCTGAACACAACAAATGAAATATTAATTTTGCATAAATATTGACCCTGGCTGAGAAAACGTTGGAGTTGTGAACTCCGAATAAACTCTTAAATACATTCACGAGTGTCAAGAACTAAGTGTCAATAAGTCTAGAAAGAAAGACTCATGAATTACCGGGAGACATTCAACAATTGAAAAGAAAAAAGAGTCAAGAAAGTGAACCTACAAATACAAAGTCGGCACATGATCAGTTGTTCAAAGTGCTAACAGACAGTCCTGTCAACAGTTAAAACGCATCATATACGAGAATATATCAAACAACGATGATGGCTGAATTTTGACTGAAATCTCGCAACTACAGGTATATAAGTAGTAAGGAGTGCGACAACTGAGTCGATTTTGGGGACAATCAAAATTTCAATTGAATACTTCAAGACGACAAAGATAATCATAACTACATGTGGAAGAAGGGTAGAGACCATCTAGCAGTCGTATACCAAGTTATTTTCATCTGGATTTAAGAATCAGATTTTTTCTAAAACATTTTTCCAAAATTCAACTTTAGTCTCCAACCAACATGGAACAGTTTAAACAACCGAAATCAACATATCGATTCATTCCAGAACAATAACACGACATCACCACAGTGAATCTACATAATATTAAAGTTTTTCCATTCAAGTTACAGAGAAGGCCAGAATTTCTTGACAAATCTATCTGACGTTTGAGCTTACGTCAACTATCAACACTCAAGACCTCGACTACTGGAGGGAAGACACCGGACCAGTGAAGAACCGCACCGCAGCAGCAGCAACAAGGCATCAGGCGAGTGAAATTGTCTGACTGTGTTTGTATCATTTTGTGCGGCTGGTTAGAGTGGATATTTGGTTATTTTCTCCACAGGTTTTTGTCATTTTTCTCCATTACAGGTGTTGAGCTTGCATCAAGCAAAAATATTGAGATAATTTATGAATTAATTCAAGATCTCAATAAGAATTTTCAGTGACCAAAAACAAGATCCTCGAGCATCACACATATGTTCTAAGTGTTCCAGTATTGGGAAACTGAGATAATATACTTTATATACATATATTCTACCATTCATAGTAGACATAGCCCATCTTTTCTGGTGTAATATTTAAAACCTTGTGACACCGCGATAACGTTACACAAAGGTTACTTCGAGTTGTGAGTATCATTGAATAACGTCACAACGATCAACTCTAAATAAGCACACCATCAGTCACCACATAATCAAAGACAGCATAGGCTATATACTAGTTGATACCTTGAGCTACTAATACATCATATTCTTAGCAAAGTAGTTGAGCATATTCAATAAACATGCCTTCAATACAAGACTACATAAGAAAATTCTGTTACAGTGGAATTACACTATTAACATTGGGACAAAACAAACTCATAAAAGTTCGAAACCAGATAAAAGAAAACAAAGAAAAAACTAAAAAACCTAGAGAATCAGAAAATAAACAAAGGATTGGAAAACTATCTGGCGAAAAATACAAAACCAATACTGACAAGAGGAGAAAAATATCGATCACACAAGACAATAACATCAAACCAACAAAATGTCATCTCTGTCGTAGCTTTGGTCACGACGATAAAAATTGCAGACTGAAGCAAATAACCACAACAAACACACTAAATGAAAAGAACATAAAAAGACCTAAGGATATGAATCAGAAAGACGACAAAAATATAACAATACAAAACGTAAAGACAGCAAAGATCGATAACGGAAGTCTAAGATTCCAAAAGGCATTTGTCAACGGAATAATAACTACATGCCTACGAGATTCCGCAACATCGCTAGTCGGGGTAAAACAACAACTAGTTAAGACCAAAGACTACACAGGAGAAGAAATTAAGTGTCGAACTTTCGGTGGAAACATCGAAACGTATGACATAGCATGGATCACAATCAATAGCCGATATTATACAGGCAGAATAAAAGCAGCAGTACTACCGGACCCGTGCGCTGGACTAATCATAGGCAACATACCACACGTAAAAGATACAGTAGTGAATGCCGTGACCAGAGCACAAATATCCAAAGAAAAAAATGAAGGTATCGAACTCACTCGACAAGCGACACCAACCGCCAAACCTAAAACAAACGAGAATAATGACCAGCAAAAAGCGGCCCACCAATACTCAAGTAACGACGATGACAGTCCAGACACAGATAACTTACTTAAACGGCTAACAGATACAAACATAGACGGGAAGTCACTATCCGTCCGAGAGGAATTAAGCAAGGAAGAAGACAAAGTAACCTTCGCAATAGAAAAGGTTAGTAAATTGAATCCATCAGTTAGTAAAAGCACAGTAACATTAAAACAAAGCAGAAGTCCATATCTAAAAGAGAAAACAATCAAGTGTGGAAATACAAAAACAGAAAAAGCACAAAACGGAGTTACATGTGCTACACAAAAATATCTCCCAGATTCAGGGGATAAATCTACCTCACCTTCTGAGGAAGAAGATCTACCTCAGCCAGTAAAATCAAAATATAAGGTGACACCCCGACAAAATGATACAGTCGACTATACTGTATCAGGGTGGCAAGAGAAGACCCCACCAAAAATACCTAATACATGCTACACCAAAACTGACAGACCAAGTGAAACCGGACAAAGTCAGTGATATCTAAATCAGAGATAGATACAAGAATACAAAAAATTAAAATAACAAACTGGGAAAGATATTGGAAAGGTATAGGCTTAACAAAAGATGAAATAGAACACAAAAGACAAAAATTAGATAAATATGACATCAAAATATAACGACAAAAGACACATTGAACTGCACAGAAACAGCCTACCATCTACACAGGTCAATAGCAGTTCAATGGAATGACAACATTTATTCATTTATACATTTGTGTTATTTTATCCCATTATAAAACTGTGATAATAATTAAAGTAACTTCCATGGATATTCTATAAATATCTTATGATTTTAATTAGTTAGTTTAGGATACAGAAAACAAACAGCACTACCACACACATTGAGAACACAGTAGAATCACAATATAAGGATATCACCTTGTTAACAAATAAGAAAAGAAACATCTCTTTACATATACATTCAACATTCAAGTTACTTACCATCTCAACCTATCTTGTTATGCACCTAGACACATACATATACAACTAAAGACAGTACTATTCACTACATACATACTCCACACTACATACACAATAAATACAACAATTTTTTTAAATTTCAGTACATAAGAAAGACACTATACGGGAATGAGATAATTTAAAACAAGTATAGTCAGAGTACATTAAGGGTATCAAGGAGACACAAATATCCAAATATTACTTAAAACTCTGAACTGCCGTATAGAATGAGTACAGATACCAGCAGTCAATTTGACATTGTACTTAATTAATTAGTGAGAGTCAGAGATGTACATATTTTTCCATTTTTATTAATTACCAGAATGCACAGAAGATGAATGAAAGAGTTGGAGAACCGTGCTAGCACCACCGTAAATCCATCCATATACCTGGAAAAGATACCGTTCCTGGTCTACAATCCTAGGGCGCCAAACCAGCATAAACCAGCTAGCTGAAAAGACCAGCCCAGGTTAAACAAGTATGACAAACCACACCCACGGTTAAATAACTGAGGGAAAGTAGGTTTATTGATGGGTAATATGAATTCATCTGTCATACTGCATATTCCATCGGTCAAATGTAAATTATCACATTCCATATTCCATCGATCAGGTGTAAATTATCACATTGCATATTCCATCAATCTGGTATAAACTACCATATTGCATATTCCATCTATCACATGTAACTTATCAGATTGCATGTTTTATTCATTATAAGTAAGCCATCAGCCAATACAGGTATAACATCCAAGGTTCAGATACCAAGTGAGAGAAACCTACGGTATCGAAAATAGAACATACCACAGCTGAGAATTGAGAATATGACAACAGACGACAACAATATCAAGCACAAGTACAACGAGAACACTGATGTCATCAAAGACCTAGTGATATCGACACAAACTACTGTGATTAGGTCCAAGGTAACGGCAAGCCATCATAGACCATGGTATAATCACCGAGAAACATATCATCACACATATTATAACGATGATAACAAGATATCGTTGTGCCATTGTGATATATAATTTTTCATACACATTATTATTCATGTTAAAATTTTCTTACATATGCAGAGTGTGGGAATACTTAATAGTTGATCTTTTGCAGCAAGAACACAAGACAAGAGAAACACCAACCAAGACTAAGCAAGAGACACAAATCATATAGTATAATAACGGTGGCAACAAGAGTAACATAAAATGACACGGTCAAGAAACAAAGTTGCAACAAATGACACGAGTGAATGGTAGTAGTTAATTTTAATATTGATACTACAACATATAAACACATTGATAATGTAAATCAATGTCACATTTTTAATTTGCTGCCAGTGTATAATATTGCATGAATATCTCATATATGTCAATGAAATTTATTGATGATAATTTTATTCATTGATTGACATATTCCATAATAGAGATGACCATGCATACAAATGTACATATATATTAAGGTACATCTCCATTGTTCAACATCTGAACGAGTCTAGCATACCAACTTAAGGGCTAAAAGACGGCATTGGACCGGCATGAAGAATGCAAATAACAGAAAGCGGTTCAACATCAACCAACAGGGAAGATAGAAGATCAAAGTATTATAAACTTTGACAGACACAAAGATATTGGTCAATGAGTCTACAAGATAGATCTATATCGGCAATAAGATGAACTTGCGGTTATAAGACGAAAAGACATCTTTCACGAAGAAGAAGTAATCACCCTAGACAACTGAAATATAAGTAGACCGCAAGCAGACAAAGGCTTATGCAATGACCCCATCTATGAGTATTAAATTATTACGTCACATGGGAAACCCAAATGACAACCGAGAAATACAGCGGTACACAAGTCATGTACACATTGCTCATGTTCCACGATACCATATATAAACAATAATATAGATGGTAATGGTACCTATTAACCACGCATATCCCCTCATTCGGACGTAATGGTCTTGATAGGTTTGAGGTTGCTTGTCTTTAGGGCAAATGAGGGACTACTATGGGAAGGCCACGGGACCTTATGAAGCTCATATTATGTTAGAATAACCCCCCCCCCCCCCCCATAGGTTGGCTACACGTCGCCTGCGCGGAAAGTAGGTTGATAGGGCGTGCCTGAACATAATAATAATTTTCTTTTCATTTTCTGCAGTGGTTAATAGAATGCCATGCTATCATATTATCAGACATAATAGGGTTGTGGAAGTACAATAGTATAGTATAGAGTAATGAACTTCAGGACATCAAATTGGCGAAGAAGAGATAGGAGAAGTGCACTGTCTTGGAGAGTGAATACATAGAGAAGGACTGCATACCACTTTCTTGGTACACACCTTGACTTCTTCATTCTAAAGTGCAAAGCTGTTTGACCTCCGTTGATTTACGGTGTGTTCATCACAACTAGTCAGCTTGGCTCTTAGCTCCATTATTAATTCTACCTTCCTCTGTATTCTCTTCATCTATGACAATCTACTCAAGGTTAATAAAGAACATTTTATTTTCTCTAGTAAATGTAACAGAAGAACAAATACTGTTATAAATATATTACACAGATTTTTGCTAAAAAGAAAAAGATATGGCAAAAATAAACTGAAGATAAACATGGGCTGTCATGGTTCACCATCTCACATGATCACCAGAGTTGTTGATCAGGCCTGGGTTCTTGTCACCATTTAACATGTGGTCAAGTCATCCAGGTGTTTACAGCTGGTATTTACCAGGACTTGTAACATGTGGAAATATCAATGGAAGAAGAGACAGAGGAAGACAGGAAGAAAATATTCTTGACAGCCTCTCATCATGACAATGAAGAATAGAAGAACAGGCATTGTTCTGATAGCACTTATGCAGATACTGTGAGTTAAAGAAGCCTAATTATCCACGTTAGCTGGTATGTCACTTGATGATGTTGATTTAATTGATTAGTTTTCACTTAATAGTTTTAAAATGTCTGGTTATGTTTCAAGGTGGCTTGGGAATGCTGGTGAAAACTTGGTGCTTCACTCAACTACTGCATGGTGAAGTTACTTTCATGTTCTTTACAGGTCATCACAATCATACCCAGCATTTTAGCTCTTTGTGATTTACAAGGCAATGCTAGTTCAGTAGTTGGCTATTGCTTTCTGAATAGGTGATGTCTCATACCATCAAAATCAACAGTAAGTGGTCTGTTTCACATCAACTGTGGCTGATTTCAATCCATCAACTTGGCATGATGGGGAATTATGAACCACAATTTCACTATCTCCGAAGCCACCGTGGGGGTTGATTGATTGATTGATTGATTGATCTAGGAACCGACATCACAGCATTCGGGACATTCCCATAAGCGCTCCGTCTCCATCCTCAGCAGCCAGCGAAGAGTTCCAACACCAATAGTTCCAGTAGCAATCTGATTATATGTCTGTCTCGCCTTTCGTGGGGGTTCACTACTGCATGATGGGGAATTATGAACCACAATTTAACTATCTCTGAAGCCACCGTGTGAGTTAACTACTGCATGATGGGGGAATATTACTGGCATCCTAGTCTCCTGATGCTGTGACCAGACTTGTCCTCATGTCTCTTTCATTACTTCTGTGAGAAACACGGCAAACCGAACTGTCAGGGGTTCATAGTGAGCAATAGGTACAGGGCCTCAGTCACTTATCTATTGGTCTGGGAAACTCACAAAGAGAAGATCTAGATTCCCCCATCTTCCTCGAGCGAAGTAAATTCCCAGTGGCCTCGGCCTGGCCCCCTTGTTCGCCTGCATTCTGGCTACATACACTATGGCCACCAACTCAGTCAGGACTTTGTTGTGGCAGCATGTGAATCGGCCTTGGGTTAGGGCTACTTTACAAGCGGACAATATGTGCTCCGCTGTCTGGACCTTTTCACAGAGGGGACAGGACGGGTCGGTGGCTTTACCCCACTTGATCAGGTTGGCAGCTGATGGCAAGACATCGTAGTGGGATTGGACAATGAAACTTAAGTGAAGTGGTGCCATACGCCATATCTCATTCCAGGTAAGAGACCTCTGCATTATCCCTTCGCATGACATCCAAGCTGGCCCTGCTGCGCTTGTTGGGCAGCCATTTGCACTCTCTCATCATCCTCTCCCTCGCGGATCTCCTGAACAACCAAGTCTCTGTGTTCTCTAGTCATCACCCTAGACTCACATCGGATCTCTGTCATGGTAACCGAACCCCCTTCTGTCCGACTGGGTGTGCCCCATGACCTCCTTCAGCTGGAGTGCTCTCTGGGCATCTTCGACCACACTGACGACTTTCCACTTCCTTCCCGTTCTCATGGGGGGTTGTGGGGCACTGACTGCTTCATCTGGAGACCAATGCAGCATCATCATGAGCCTGGCTTTTCCGACTTTGAATTCTTCCATGAGGGACCGGAACGGGATGACGAGCTCACTCTACTTACAATATAGTGCGACCATCGTGAGGCATGGTGGTGCTCCAAACCACTTCCTTGTGTAATTGCTTATTTTCACTTTCATCGTTTTCACTGTGGTCATGCCTATATCACATATAAGGGGCGTTCATTTGAAATGCGTTCATCCCGCATGGCGCATAATTGCCTACGTTGAACATGATCATGTCATAGTCATGTGATAAGTACTGACCAATGAACAAAAGAGCATGTGCTTATCATCCCATGATGAGTGGACATTCATCGAAGAATTCAGGCACCGTACGGTAACAAATGTGTCAAAGACAACAGTGACAGACTGAGCACGAATGTTTCGGAAAGGACGTCAGTTCACGACAGATCTTCGACGGCCGGGTCAAGCGCATATTTTTGCAACAGAAAAAATCATTGCCAAAATTGATGCAGCAATACAGATGAACCGTTGTTGAAGAATACGTTTGCTAGTGACAGAATTTGATGTGTCAATTGAGACAATTTAAAAGGTCGTTCATAAGAAGCTGTAATATCGGAAAGTATGCTCACAGTGGGTACCACGGATGTTGACCGACCCCAAAAAGAGGAACGCATGGGTTGGTGTTTGAACCACTTGCTGCGTTACAGAGTGAAGGGTGATGCATTTCTCTTCCACATAGTGGCAGGTGATGAATCATGGTGTCACCACTTTGAGCCAAGAAGCAAAAGAGAGAGCATGCAATGGAAGCATGCTAGATCACCGAAAGCCAAAAAATTCAAGTTACTGGTTTCCACTAGTAAGATTATGCTGAGCGCATTTTTTTTACCATGAAGGGCAATTGTTGGCCAACTTTAAAGAACCTGGTGTCAACATCAACTCTACGAACTACTTGGAAACACTAGACAAGCTGCAAAAAGCTATCAAGACTAAACAACCTGGCATGCTTTCTTGCGATGTGATTTTGTTGCACGATAATGCTCGTCCGCATGTCACAAAGATTGTGCAGGAAGCATTCGCAAGGAAGAAGTGGGAAATTCTGCAACATCCAGCCTATAGTCCTGATTTGTCACCATGTGATTTTCATTTGTTCGGACCTCTAAAATGATGGGGCAATGATTTCACACAGATGCAGAGATAATGAACGCAGTAAACACTTGGGTCATTGAGCAACTACAATCCATTTTTGCGGACGGCATATGCCGCCTACCTAAGCAATGGGATGCTTGCCGGAATGCCTACAGCAACTTCTTCTTACCAACCCATGGTGCATAATTCATTCAAAATGAATGCTTCATTTAATTCTACCACACCTGTTAGTTTCTTTCATGCTTTTGAAATAAAGCCATTGGAACGGGTTTCAAATGAACATCCGTAACATCAACAGCGGCCACAGGAGTTTCAGAATAAGCATGAATTGGAGACACCAGATCTTGAATTTGCCTATCAGGCTGCTTCGATCGATGGTGCGCCGACCTTTTGCCAACACTTCTTGTATTTCTACCACCGCGTTTCGGTCCATCAGGGTTGAATCGTACACATGACCAAAACTCTTTACCGGTTCCTCCATCACCATGGGAATTGCTTGCCTAGCAACCATGAACCTCATTTCCGCTGCTCTACCCTTCACTATCGACAGGCTTCTTGATTTCTTGGGCTTGAAGCTCATCCTGCACCAGCAAATCATTTTGTCTAGTCTCTGGAGGATGCTGCAGGCATCACTCTCCCTCAATGTCAGGATAGTCGTATCGTCCATGAAGGCCTTCAGTGGCAGAATGTTCCGTTCCTTGCTGAGTTTTGTACTGTGTGTGTAGCCAGATGCCGCATCCAGGATAAACTGCATGGCCATGACGAATAGTATCGGCAAAATCAGACATCCCATGGCAATACCCCCTGCAGGTCAATCCAACATTTATATGCAAATAGGTTGTCACAGACCCACGATATTACCTAGCATAGCCAAGGGCAGTGCTGACTAGACATGGGACAGTAGAGACAGGTCAGTTACAGGGACTGTAAGGTAGCAACGACAGGCAGACAGGTACACTAAGAAAGGTCAGGGTTGTTTGTTCTAGTACAGGTAAACATGTACTCGGGCCGGACTCGAGTCCATCAGACCACACCAAGCATCATGGGATTCACGGGATCCGTGATCTGGATGAGCGTCCCTGAATTAGGCAGATGGGTTAGGAGACTGCAACACAGACGGCCGTAGGGTTGTGGCTGTGATTCCTGAATGTATCGCTTTGATAGCAGGAGTGAATTAACTTATAGATTTAACTGTGATTGAGATGGCGAGTATGAACAGCAAATGTGTACTGATAGTCAGTGAATGCTTTGTACATAAAGTAGGGGTGTGAGAACGAGGTTATATTTTACTGTGATTGTTACGTGGTGATAAAACGCAATCTCTGCGAGATTGCTAACATTAGCATCGATTAAAAGTATCTTAATATTGCGATGACTGTTCGTACGAGTGCTATCTTGTAAGTGTGCACTTGTTTACCTCTGTCTCAGACTTCGAGCCAATATTTATAAGTATGCAAGAACATGATAGAGAGTAAACGTGGGTGGCTCTCTGGTGGTATGATTTGAACTGCATGAAAGAGAGTAAAAATTGATTGACTCTCCGAGTGAACAGTATGAGAAATAGAGAGTAAAAGTAGACTGCTCTCCGACTGAACGAGGTGAGCAAGAAAGAAAGTAAAATCTGTTATTTCATCCTCCTGAAGGATACATTAGAGAACTTATCATAAGTAACATCATAACCACAGAGGCGAAATGTGCGTTATATCATCTTACTGAATTACAACACGGGCGGTATGAAAGTATCACATCCATAAACGGCAGACTACATACAAACCTACACACAGACAAATCGGCTGTATACACATGACAGAATTACATAGAAAACATACTAATATTTTTCCTTCCACAGCAACCAGATATGTTCTGGTAAATAATTACAGTACCATATGAATCCATCACCCCGATCAACCTCCCTAGTTTTGAAATTCAAGTCAAGGACAGCTCTGGACATCACCAGCAGCAAAGTATTCCTTTATTATTTTTGCAAAAAGTTAGGTCTGAACTTTATTTTTTTGTGTTGTACAAATGTATATTATTGTGTATTAATATATTGATTGTAAATTGAATGCATATTGTAATTTTTTTTATCATATTGTCATTGTAAACATACCTGACAACAATTATGGCTACTCTAAATGACTTCATAGAATCAGGCATGAAATTTGGATATACAGGAAAAGAATTATCAGACTGGAGTGACAGTAAATGGAAACAGGTTGAAAGAGATGAAAGAGCGAGTGACAGAGAGTTAAAGAAAGCTGAACTACAATTAAAACAAGCAGAACTTGATAGCAAAGTTAAAAAGGCAGAAATTGACGCACAAACTAAGACAGCTGAATTAGAAAATCAAGCTACACTTAGAGAAGCAGAAATTAACGCCAAAACTAAGACAGAAGAAATAGAGATGCAACTCAAACTAAAACAACTAGAAATAGAAGCACAGAACAAAATAGAAAGTAAAGAGAAGGAAAACAAATTTAAGAAATATCAGGGGATTGTTAAACATTTCACCATAGGTGATTGCATTTTGGCATGGACTCAAAATTTTGAGACTATTATGAAACAATACGATCTTCCATTATCAGACTGAAACATAATTTACATGAAAAGTCTTTCTGGTGGACCACTAAAAGTGATAGAAACAATCCCTCCTCCAGAATTAAGAAAAGACTGAATACATTACGACCCGTATTATGCAACATTTTTTTAGATGCAGCAGGATATGGTGTTCAATTTTCAAAACTATCCCAAAAAACCTTCACAATCTTTCCTGGACTACGTCTCAGAAGTGCAGGATGTTTTTAGAGCAAATGGCTCTCAGCAGGTAGAATAAACAATTTTGAACTTCGGAAAGATCTTATCTTAAGAGACAAACTAATCTCTTCATTACCTATACCATTTTCAAAGTTTTTGCAAGAAAATGAGTGTAAATCTGTGAAAGGGGTAGATAAGAAAGGGCCCACATACTACACAGCAAACAAAGATATTTATTCTAGCCTAGCCAAAGATACTGAGTAGGTAGCAGGGCAACCTTTAACAGTCCAAAAACAGTTACACTAAAACAAGAAATTCTATGAATTGTACAAACTATCAGTGTAAATACTGTCACAATAGGCACAAAGAAAATGAAATGTGCAACAAGAACCCAAATTATCAATGTTACTTACAACTGATCATAAATAAAGAGGAAATCAAATGTAACCAGTACAAAAGGTTAACCAAATATTACTTTTGTAAAGCCTTTGGGCACTGGAGAAGAATATGTGAAGGGACAAAGCTTGCAAGAAGAGCAAATGCAGCAATTTTTGATAGCTCATCTTCTGAAAATGAAGAACAAGAACAAGAACCAGTAAATGCGGTACAAAGTTTTGATGTATTTTACTTAGGCAAATGTACCACATGTAATCAATTTCATACTGAAGGTATTTTAAATTGTGGACATAGCATGCCAATTACATATGAAGATACAAACGCAGTTATCAATTCTAAAGGGGAACTCAAAATCCATCAGGGTTTTGTAAACAACTGATTAGCCAGTATCCTACGTGATAGTGGTTCTACATTGATAGGTATGTGAAAAGAATTCCTACAGCCATCAGACTATACAGAAAAATTTGTCACATGTAGAAATTTTTTTGAGAATGTTGAGAAGTACCCACTTGCCTGGGCATATATTCAAACACTCTTCTTACCAGACAAAGTGAAATGTGCAGCGCTTGACAATCCATGTTGTGATTTGATCATTGGAAATCTACCAGAAGTAACTGATATGTCACAAGAAAACATAATTGCCTGGAATAATAACTTTATACCAGCCAACGCAGTTACAAGAGATACTGCAAAAATAGAGTCCGGGAGAAACCAAACTGAGACTCTACAACAAGTAGTTAAGGCTTTTTCTCTCTATTCCATATCATTTAATTTCCTGGCTGCTACCCCTACTCATCGTCCGTGTTCCTGTTGTCAGTTTTTTAGTTTATATATCCATTATTTCATGTTTACCGACGTGTAGCCGATCATGCCTGCTGACAGACGGACTATGTCATCTCTCCACCACACCATCTCCGACATATTTGCCCTCATACCCCAGGACATGTCCCGTGCAGCTATCAGCCTCGCGCGCACTATGTTTAACATCACTCGCTTCTCCTGCCACTTGAATTTCCTGAACAACTGTCTCCGGCTTAAAATTACACCCAAAGGCTTCCGGAGCAACATTCATCTCTCGTTAGGCAAACTGGTTCCTGCTGAGACACGACTCTTCAATCGCCTGGCACAGGAGCAGTCTGTCAAGTACATGAAGCTGGCAGTAACTGTGCATCAATGACATATCTCCGAACTCAAGGACACCAAGCAAAACCTGTACCAGACTCTGCATCTACTGACGCTCAACAACCAGCTTGCTTTCCATTTGATCACCTCCATCATTCAACATTATAATAGAGAACTATATAAATGTCTATCTTCACGCAAGAAAGACAAAATTAGCCATCTACGTCCCCATGTCCCTTCCCCCATTTTGACACCTATCAACCACACCAAAGTGGTATGCATACCGCCTGACCTACCACTGTCTCCTGAAGAACATGCTGTGTTAGGGAAAGGTCTCAGTTTCGTCCCTCTATGCCCCCGCATGGACAGTCGCGCCATTTTGGAAGACGTCTCCAACTTCCACAGACGACTCCGCCTCAAGTACCACCACAAAGACAAGCCTGTCCTCAGTCCCACCCCATAGCTTCCAGACATTTTTCCATCTTCAACCAAATCCCGTTCCACATGGACCCCACCCCCCGGAGTTTCCAACGCGCTTGACCTCTACATAGCCAACACACTCCATGAGATCAAGCAACTTTCTTTCCCTCGCTTGAAACGCTCCAACCTAACCCCTTCCGAATGGCGTGCCCTGTCTCAACTACAGCGCAGACAGGACATAGTCATCAAACCGGCGGATAAAGGGGGTGCGGTAGTTGTTTGGCAAAAAGATCTATATGTCGAGGAAGTCATGTCTCAACTTAATAAACCTGACAATTATTCACCCTGCACCGAAGACCCCACTCTCTCCTACAACCGGAAGATTCAAAACACCATCAAACAGCTCATACGTGAGGATGCCTTACCACCCAGTCCCACTTCACTTCACATCCATGACTCCGACTTGGGCAAACCCACCCTCTACATGCTGCCCAAAATACATAAACTTAAAAATCCTGGACGTCCGATAGTTTCTGCCTGCTCGTGCCCGACTGAACTGATCTCAGCGTTTCTTGACAGGATTTTCCAACCTCTAGTTGCGAATCTCCCATCATACATCAAGGATACAACGCATGCGTTACTTTCATTCAACTCTCTCCAACTGACTCCTGGGAACACATACAGACTATTCCTAATAGATGTATGTTCCCTCTATACCTCCATTCCTCACGCTGATGGCCTCAGGGCGCTACAGTTCTTTCTGGATCAACGCACAGATCAAGCCATCCCTACACGCACACTTGTGAGACTCGCTGAATTGGTCCTCACCAACAATTCATTTGAGTTCAATGGCCACTACTTTGAACAAATCAGCGGTGTCGCCATGGGCACTAAAATGGGACCCAGCTACGCATGTGTATTTATGGGACATCTGGAACACCAGATTGAACTCAGCTATGATGGTCTTCTCCCTTCTTTTTACCGACGCTACATCGATGACGGCATAGGTCTCACTGACATGCCAGAGGCGGAACTGAACCGGTTCATTAATTATGTCAAGAACTTCCATCCATCGATCCAATTCACCTCAGAAATTTCCACCACCTCTGTCAATTTCCTTGACACCACCATCAAGTTAAACCCTACAGGCCTCACGACCTCCGTGTACTATAAACCTACTGATGCTCACGGTTTCCTCCTGTACAGCTCATCCCACCCCAAAAGCTGCAAAGATTCCATCCCATATTCCCAGCTACTCCGCCTTCGTCGCATCTGTCAGGATGATAATGACTTCCTCAAGAGAGCCCACGAAATGCTGGACTTTTTCCGCAGACGGTCCTACCCAGAGGACGTCTTGTCGACAGCTCTCTGTCGCATAACCCAGGTCTCGCGGGAAATTCCCTCGCCAAGCATACGCGACCTCAGAACAATGAACCCAAGCTTATCCTCACCTTCCATCCACATGCCTATGCCATCAAGCACATTTTCCTGAGACACTGGTCCATCTTGGAATCGGATCCTACCACTCGTGAGGTATTCTCAAATGGCCCCAGGGTAATTTTCCGCCGTAACCAGAGCCTCAGAGACCACCTTGTGCACAGTCGCCTCCCCACGGTTACCTCATCCGTGGGCACCTTTGAATGCCATCGTAGGAACTGTCTGACATGCCCATACGTTGTTCAGACACCAGAAATTGCATTTCCCCGAGGCACCTTCACCTTGAAAGATTGTTTCACCTGCACATCCCGCAATCTGATTTATGTTATCATCTGCAAACGATGTGACATGAAATACATTGGCCAAACGGGCAGATGTCTTGCGGATCGTTTTAGAGAACACCTCAGAGACATCAATCAGGGCGCTGACAAACCTGTCCCCAACCATTTCAATTCCTCCAACCACAACGGAGCCGACAATGCATGTGTCACCGCATTAAAACCCTGCTTCTCAAATAGCTGTGTCAGACTTAGAATTGAATGCCAGCTAATCAACAATCTGGGATGCATCCACCCGGCAGGAATGAATACTGTCGTGGACGCTACAGTATAACTGTGGCATCTTCCCCAATTGTTTACACTACCTATTACCGTGCTGTTCTCTCCCCCCCCCCCCACCCCCGCGATATCTAGACTTAATTGTCCCCACATTTCTATGTTTTCATAGCAGACTGTTCACATATTTTTGGCTACTCAAATCCTTTTTGGCAACCCATTTTCAATTCTGCGCCACGTGTTTTCGCAGCTGGCCTAGTCACATTTCCTGCCCCACATGTAAATATCAGGTTGTGCATCATAAGTGATAGGTCGTGTGCTTGTGTTTCTGTCGTTGTTTATCTGTGTTGTCATTGACAAAGATTCTTAGAATCGAAACGTCTGTGTATCTATTGTATGCGTTCGTGTGTATTTTATCTTATTTTATTATTCATTTTTATATATTTATTGAGTGCTTCTGATTTCGGATTTTTCACCTGTATTTTGCGACACGTGGATCTCCTTGTAAGGTATGTGCAATGTTTGTTAATGTTTAGTTCGTTTTTTTCTCGCAGGAATTTAAAATACCTATTTGTTTCCATTTCATACAACAAGTAAGCTCAACTATAGCCCGTCCAAACATTATGAGGGAAAATTTCATCAAATTACATAAATCTGATGTGTCACTTGAAAAATAGTTTAAACTTGTAGGCCAAAAGCCAAAAGTGACAGAAAATGCCACTTGGCATTTCAGTCTGAAGAACGGTATCCTAACCAGATACTATACAAGAAATTTTACCGCTTTAGCACAGACAGTGTTACCCACCCAACACCATAGAAAAGCTCTTTCAATAGCACATGATTTACCCTCTGCCGGACACATGGCCTATGCCAAAACATGGTCACGATTACTGACCCAATTCTACTGGCCTAAATACTGCAGTGAAATTAAACAATACTGCAGATCATGTGAAGTGTGTCAGAAGTTAGTGAAAAGGGGCAAACACCCTCAAGCTAAGTTACAACCAACAGATCTAGCTTCTAGAGCATTCGAAAAAGTGTCAGTAGATATTGTTGGCCCATTGAACCATGTCTCATCAAAAGGCAACAGATTGATTTTAACCATGACTGATCTATGTACAAGATGGCCAGAAGCTGTGCCTCTTAAGAACATTACTTCCAAAGATGTTACAGAAGTATTTTTTCATTTATTTTCTAGAATTGGTTTCCCAGACACTATTTTATCCAATAGATATAGCCAATTTATTTCAGCAGCCACCCAAGCGGTCAGTAAAATGCTTGGGATAAAGCAATGCTTTAACAGTCCATATCACCCACATTCCACGGGAATTATAGAAAAAAATCAACGGGGACCTGAAACACATGTTAGCTAAAGTAATACAGGAATGCCCCAATGACTGGGACACATTACTTCCAGTGATACGTTTCACTTATCGAGAAGCATCGTATTGTAGTACAGGTTTTTCACCTTTTGAACTTGTATATGGGGCTAACCCATGTGGCCCATTAACCATATATAAAGAGCTATTAATTGGGAAAAGCACCGACAGTAAAACCTTGTCAGCCTATCAGTTAATAGAATTATAAAATCTTGTGTAATTGCTAAAGAAGCATTATGTCAGACAGGTGCTATCTACACCAATAGAAAGAACAAAACATTGACATTGACACCAGGACAAGACGTACTATACCTACCAGACAACAGAGACCTACTTGCAGTTGATTGCAAAGTTTTAGTCAATGACAAAAACAAAATATATCACATTAACATGCTGAACCCTACTACAGCAGAGACAAAGACCATGATGAACAACAACACGAAACAGCCGCAAACAAAACTATACTCGACCACACAGACACAGACAGTACAGACGATATACCGGTACCAACAGATGACACAACACTCACAATACAAGACATCAAACTGTCACCAAAACTCTCTAAAACCGACCAAGACAGCTGCACATTATTACTAAAAGAATATTCAACCATTTTATCAAACCAACCAGGAAAAACTGACCTGCTAAAACACCACATCATACTTAAAAGTCAGACACCTATAAAATGCAGACCTTACTCTATACCACTACACTATAGAGAAAAACTTCACCAAGAAATTTTAGACCTTGAAAAACATATCATTAGGAAATCACATTCACAATACTGTTCTCCAATTGTCATTGTCAGGAAAAAGGACGGTTCGACACACCTCTGTGTCGACTACCGCAAATTAAATGCCATCACCCAATTAGTCGCAGAACCGATGCCTAATGACAGACTCCAGACTTTTTTTTTCTAAATTTGACATGACGAAAGGGTACTGGCACATACCCATGACAGATGATTCTATCTACCTAACAGCATTCGCCACACCATGGAGCTCATACGAGTGGTGTTACCTTCCTTTTGGGTTAGTCAACACCCCAGCGACCTTAGGATGACAAGACAACTGTTACAGGGCATACCACACGTACAATCATACATCGATGGCATTTGCATACACACAAACAATCTAACAGAACACCTAGCGATGCTGCAGCAGATTTTTGACCACATCAAACAACATGGTCTGACTATAAAACCCAACAAAGTCGAAATTGGATTCAAAGAAATAAACTTTTTGGGTTACAAGATCTCTGATGGCAACATCTCAAGTGACGACAAAATTGTGTCCAAAATTTTGAATTTAAATACCCCAACTATGAAGAAAGAAGTATGAAGCATGTTGGGTTTATTAAACTACTACAGGAAGTTCATTCAAAAGTTCTGAGAGTAAACAGAAATTTTTACCAGCTTGTTGACTAAACATCAACCCAAAACTATTGTAAAAAGTTTAGACCTAACAAACACTCTTGCAAAGATAAAGATGTTCTTTTCAACACCTCTGATTCTCAAACTTCCTAATATTAAATTACTCTTTACAGTCAGAACTGATTCAAGTGGCATCGGCCTTGCAGGAGTGCTTCTACAGACGTACGACAATATCTTACAACCAGTATTATATGTGAGTCACAAGTTAACCCCATGCGAGAGAAGATACAGCACACCACAGATGGAATGCCTGGCACCGATTTTCACTGTTACGAAATTATCTAAATATCTCCTTGGCACACACTTCATCATAAAGTCTGATAATAGTCCACTCAGCATTCTATGCCAAGGCAAACCATCAAACCATTGGAAGATGGGCACTTCTACTTCAAAACTACAGCTTCGACATACAACACAGCAAAGGGACAGACAACACAATCGCAAACCTACTGTCCAGACTTCCGGTCGAGAACCCAACCAGCGTGCCAACTATGCATGAGCGCAAGTGATGAACACTGCACATTATAGCGCATATAACACAGTCACATACTAGCACAATGAACTAATCCGTCACACGATAGTGCTAATATGATATATTATTTAAATTTAAACATTTTCTTTTAAATTAACGTCACATACATTTTAAAAAGTGATAAATGTGTCGAGTGAGTTTATTCAGATGGAGACAACAACACTTGTGAGAGCACTTAAATGTGTCAGAGACTTTAAGTTACTATACAAACTGTGGTAGAGTTAGTGACTGCCATGACCCTTATGATGTCATGGCATCGTTAAGCCATAGCCCAGGTCAGAGAGTAGAGGTTATGGTTGTGTTCAAAAAGGAAACACCAAAACGTGAAAAGTGGGTACTTTCCACGCAACGTGAAAATGTTGCGACACACTTCCCAAGTGACAGGAAGTGGGGTCTGGACAAGCAGTCTGCGTTCAGCCATCGTCCAGTATGGACAACGTTAGATGTATACAGAGTTATGGCCAACACTGAGCCACTCTTTTATATAGTGCACATTTAGATACTTGTGATATAGAATTATTGTGGAATACCTGTTTGTGCAATGGTGTTGTCTACTTTAGTTTGCATAGAAGATTATACACCTGACACTACAATTGGCGTTTGAGTCGACTACTGTGTGAGTTTAATCCTGTGTGAGTTCACTACTGGTATGTCAAGTAGCGTTTGGAGTGAGCAGGGTAAGATGTGGAAAATTGTAGAATAACTATCAGCAAGTCATATGCTGAGAGATGACCATGGTGCCGACTGCACAAGAAGTTACCTACAGTCATTACCCCTATGAAGGAGGGTGCACTAGATAGAGCTATTATCATAGATGCTGCATGCTAGCAATGAACTTATAAGTCACACTCAACAAACCATTAGCAAAAGAGCAGTCGGACTATGGCAACGACATTGTCTTCACTTAGAATCGTGTGAATAAGCATCTGTAACAGCACGTAAATGTGCCAAAGACTTTAATTTAGTATAGAAACTGTGTTAGATTTAGTGACACTGGGTTCCTTTATATTCTGATCAACATGTTATTTCTGGACCGCACTTTCATGTGCCAGAGACTTGGTTTCGCTTCGGTCTTTTTGATTTAATTTTGACCGCGTGAGCAAACTTTCGTATCACCAGCAGACGAAATTTAGTATATTAATTAACATAATCCCCGGGAAGGTTAACCCGGTCAACAAATGCCCGCAGAAGTCGGATGTGTCGGCCTAACGGCGCAAGAACGCAGCTCTGCTGTAAACAGGCACAAAGCAATCACATCCGGAAAAAAACTCCGGATGAACGAAGAAGAAGAATTAACATAATTGTATTTGCAGCAAAGAACCTCAATGGCTCGGTTAAATATTGAGCACATGAATGCGATCGGCGTTGCGCAGTAGTGGGTTGTGCTCAATATTTAAATTTCAAATCCCGAAACAACCAAATAATCAATTTTATCGTTGCTCACTGGATTTAGGAGGCCTGGTGTTCCTTGCCAGTGAGAAGTCCTGATCGTTCGGGTCCACATCGATTGGGCAATCTTGAGCATGGCCTACGATGGGTAGCGTTGTGGTATTCCGGTGTGATAATTTGGCGTGTCCAGTGTGTGCTGCATGGTTACTCACCCGCTTCACACGCGTGATCCGGGGCTTGTTTCCGGATCCGGTCAGGGATATGCACTACTGACGAGCTCAAATGAGGGCGAAACTCGAGTATGGTGCTTCCATGATGTGGATAGGCCTTAGGTTCGTGCCGGAATGCGATCGGCGTTGCCAGTAGTGGGTTGTGCTCAATATTTGAAATTTAGTATATTAATTAACATAATTAGTTATGTATGAATGAAAGTATAAATGAAACATATAACATTAAAATTTGCATACAAGAAATTGAAGGAAAGGATACAAATATTGTAATGTAAGAATCATCGTTAGACGTCAAGCATTCAACTGTGCCACTACTGTCACAATTTTGAATGACGTGAGGTCAAATATTTGACGCTTAGACTAGATATACAAATGCAACATAGTTAGTATTGTAATCTGAACATGTGATTGCACTCAAGGGAAGCAATCCACCCAAGGTAAAATTGGTTCACACTATAGACTACTCAAAGTGTCAAATGACTAGTGCATACCAAATATGTTCATCTAGATAGGGACTATAGGTACTGAAATTTGACTGGACCAGGAGTTGGATACCTATCAATTATGTCCAGGAAACCTTTCCTGATGCTGTCACACAGCATGATAGCATGACGTCTAACATGTTTTTTGTGAGAGGGAGGACGTAGCTTGAAAGATAGCGTAAGTCATCGATTACTTCCGGTCTGTGCCGAGTCCTATAGCCAAACAAAGTACCAGTCCAAACAGAAGACTGTACATGATACTAGCTGGCCAAATGACAGCAATGAACAAGTCATGTAGTTTACACCAGTTTACTACGAAGGCAAGCACCGTGCCATCATAAAATCTTACTAGACTGAATACAAGTAAATAATACCGGTGGGTTTTTGACAGTAAATCAGAATGTAAATATAATTTCCCCAAACAGAATTAAAAGTGTACCACTTTCATAGGGGAGAGGTGGAGAGTGTCACAGACCCACGATACTATCTAGCATAGAGACAGGTCAGTTGCAGGGACTGTAAGGTAGCAACAACAGGCAGACAGGTACACTAAGAAAGGTCAGGGTTGTTTGTGTCTAGTACAGGTAAACATGCACTCAGGTCGGACCCATGGCCATTTAACTACACCAAGGATCATGGGATGTAGGGATCCGTGATCTGATTGAGCATCCCTGAATTAGGCAGATGGGTTAGGAGACTGCGACACAGACGGACGTAGAGTTGTGGCTGTGATTCCCGAATGTATCGTTTTGATAGCAGGAGTGAAGTAACTTATAGATTTAACTGTGGTTGAGATGGTGAGTATGAACAGCAAATGTGTACTGATAGTCAGTGAGTGCTTTGTACATAAAGTAAGGGTGTGAGAACGAGGTTACGATATTTCACTGTGATTGTTATGTGGTGATAAAATACAATCTCTGCAAGATTGCTCATGTGTATATTAGCATAGATTAAAAGTATCTTAAAATTGCCACGACTGTTCGTACGAGTACTATCTTGTAAGTGTGCACTTGTTTACCTCTGTCTCAGACTTCGAGTCAAGATTTATAAGTATGCAAGAACATGACATAGGTGGCACAAAACCGGGCACCTCATCT
Organism: Cepaea nemoralis; assembly: GCA_014155875.1. Taxonomy (NCBI): domain Eukaryota; kingdom Metazoa; phylum Mollusca; class Gastropoda; order Stylommatophora; family Helicidae; genus Cepaea; species Cepaea nemoralis. The sequence continues at coordinate 159,963 of JACEFZ010002040.1, forward strand.
CTGTCCACTGTTGTAGATGGTATGCCAGGGTAGGTATCAGCCAGGCTAAATTATATCAAGGTTAGATTAGGACACAGAAAACAGATGTTCAATATAAACAGGTACTCACCCAATACCATGCACACACTTGAAGCAATGTTAATCTTGCTGAATGACCTGTAGGTGTTAAGGCATGTGGTAAACTCCTCCCTCATTCAGTATCAATTCCTCTCTCATGAAGTTTCTCTATAGTTTCATAAGTACAGATACCTGTGGCTGTAAATGACACAGGAATATTTTCTATTGTGGAGGGATATGTTATAGTAGGAAATACAGCATCTGCATGTATGTATCAAACAAACAACACTATAGTGACACATCATTGAACTCTTTTGCTTTCTAACATTGTTGTTTCCTCATCAATACAATTTTAATTTATATATACAATAAATCATCTGCTAAATGCTGTCTTCTCTTTCAAACCTTTTGTACCAAGTCTATAAAACATAAACACAAAATATGACTAGGAAGGCTAATGACAGGAAAACCACACAGAGATACAGGCCAAAGTTTTTATCAAATTCTGTAACAACGAACAAATAATAAAAATCAACCAAAAATATATCTTAGAAAAAAAAACTAAACTAGGTCTGATCAATTTACACCCTTCAGATCCCAAGTTAAGCAATTTTGTGTGTGTGTTTTATTTTTGGTGGTTCTCTCTTTCTTGTAATAAATCCAGGCAAGGCATCAGTTGTGTGGTATTCCCTGAATAACCGAATCATGAAGGTAGATGTCCCATATATTACATTGAATGGACATCCTCTCAGTAGAGAGAGTAAATTGAAGTACTTGGGAATCACCATTGACAGATGTATGGCTTTTAAGAATCAGGTGAACACCTACAGTAAGTGCAGTCTAATACATGAACAATTACTGCATGTCACAGACATTTACATGCCTTATTATTTCTATTATATATGAAATCAGTACTTGCGATGCTCCTGTCTGGGACATTGTCAGTACTATAGACACTACTTTCTGAACTTTGCAGCCAGTGTAAGGTCACCATACAGTTGATAGCACCTCACTGTGGAGTACCCAGAAATAAGAGAGCTGATTGATTAGCTAAGAAAGGGACAATCGAAGACCAGCCTGATGTACCCGTTACATACCACCAAAAGAAAAGAATTATCACATCTGTTAGAAAGCCAAAAAAACATGAACAAGATGAATACCACATTATTCTGTACCTCAGAACAGGACACAATAGATTACACAACCACATGTATACACAATTCAAGATTGGCAAATCAGCCATGTTAACATGTGAATTGGTGACACAGACAGTGGATCACATACTCCAAGACTGCCCAAAACATGACATATCTAGGCAAACCTTCTGGCCTAGAGAAACAACAGTGGAAGATAAACTCTATGAACCACTGAATGAACTAAAAAAAGACGAGTTACATTCATACAAGAGACAACGTTGCAGTTAAGACAAATTTCAAGCGAATGAAAGAGAAAAAAGAAATCAGGGAACTGTGATGTCACAGTGGCTCCAACAATGTCCCAGGTCAACCCAGCCTAAAGCAGACACAAGGTCCCAGGTCAACCCAGCCTAAAGCAGACACAAGGTCCCAGGACAACCCAGCCTAAAGCAGACACAAGGTCCCAGGACAACCCAGCCTAAAGCAGACACAAGGTCATGTCTGGGAAGTAAAGGAGGCTGTGGTGATGTTGAGCAGGTCACCCACCAAGTGCTGATTGGTCGAACCAAATATGGAAATAGCACCATATACCTGACATGTGGCATGGTGTGACCAGGATTCTGTACCTGTTTATATCAAGTCACATCTGAGGAGCTGATGATGATAAACAACATTTACAACAGTCATAGGCTAGAGTATCATTCTCTTGTCTCAAAGACACTGTTGTGAAACAATCTATGTGGTTGTGTTAAAGGAAATGTATCCTTCTACATTTATGTCTAGGAAATTTTGATGAAAGGAAGTTTGATGAAAGGAAAGAGATATACAAGCACACATGTCAATCAGTCATTATACTATTATTTGCTCTAAAGTCGGCAGTTTATTTATCAATGCAATTAGATTGAAACTTAAAATAGTATACCGTGCATGCACAGAAGGATTAATTATGTCCCCAAAATAAAGGCTATGAAATGACCAGGCTGTGCATGTTTCTGACAGCATCCATTCATTCAAATATCATGTGACAATAACAAACGCCCTCTTAGCTTCAGTAAAATAGGCCAGTTTAACATTCTATGCATTGCCATTGGTTGATATCTTCTTCTTCTGCGTTCATCCAGAGTTTTTTTTCCGGACGTGACTGCGTTGTGCCTGTTTACAGCAGAGCTGCGTTCTTGCACCGTTAGGCCAAGAAAATAATAAAAAATAAAAAACATATATTCCAATAAAAAACATATATTGGAAACAACAAGCTGCCATAAGGATTGATAATGAAGTGGGACAATATCAACCTATTAAGAGAGGTGTTAGGCAAGGATGTGTAATGTTTCCAGATCTTTTTTCCCTGTACAGTGAAAGTATTTTCAGAAATGTAGAAGATATAAATGGAATCAGCATTGGAGGACGAAACATCAATAACATTAGATATGCAGATGATTCAGTATAAATTGACTGCAGACAATGCACAGGATGTACAACAATTGTCAATTAGTAGACGCGGTTGTTGTACACAGTGAGCAGCTGGGGGTTGGAATTAAATTGGTCGTCGCTAGGAAGAACGAAGTACCACAATGTAATATACAAGTAAATGGGAATATTCTTCAACAAGTGAATCGGTACAATTATCTAGGAACAGTCATAACCTCTGATGGGAGATGCCTTGAAGAGATTAGAACAAGAATTGCCATGGCGAAAGTAGCCTTTAGCAAGATGAAAAACATTCTGACCAATAAAGAGATGTCAACTGAAACGAGATAAAGAGTGTTGAGGGGATACATAGAGCCTGTTCTTTTGTATGGATGTGAAACTTGGACAATAAGCAGTCAAGCTGAGAAACATCTGATGGCTGCAGAAATGTGGTTTCTGAGGAAAATGCAAAGAATACCATGGACAGACAGAAAAACTAATGACCAAGTACTACAAGAGACAAATGAAAATCGTAGATTGATTAGAGAAATTAGACGTAGACAGTCAACATTTTTTGGACATGTTATGAGAAGAAATGGATTGGAGAACTTGGTGACAACTGGCAAGATCGAAGGGAACAGACCAAGAGGAAGACCGAGAGGAAAATACCTGGATGGCTTGGCCACATGGCATGGACGAGACAGGAACACTGAGCTGATCCACGACTCTGGTAATCGTGTGAAATGGCGAGTCATGACCGCCCACACTTTTCATGGCACATGATTGATATCCTTATTATAACTCAGCAGTTTGAGCAGGATATTAATTGACAAATACCAATACATAATCACAAACTTATTGACTGTTGAGTGGTGATCTTCGCTTTCTAAAGGGAACAGTTTCTTTGGTTTCTGTCACTGTCATAATATAATAATAATAGCGTGTTCCATCGTGCCATTACCCGAAGTAAAAACAAAAGTCGTGTACGGAGTCAGATCGCCATTGAAAATCTCGTCCCGGAAATCGCTGTCTAATTTACCATGCATTCTTTCGACGTCATTCATTCATTCAAATCTCACGTGACAATAACACACGTCATCCTGGGCTTTCCAGGAAAGGTTTGCTTAATATTCCGTGCACGGCTATTGGTTGAAATCATCATGACCTTTTATATAAATAAAGATATATTTTATACTTACCGTAATTAATTTTTTTTGGTGCTGTTTATAGAATATCACCAATTATAGATGTATTTTTGAATTCTGCATACAATTTTAAATATATCTGGAAAGTTTCATCGCCGACTTTGCTTAAATTGTGGAGAAAAACATTTTCTGCGAAGGCGTGTTTTCGTTCTTTGTGCATATTGATCCGACTGGCATGTACACTTTGTAACACTATTCTGGCGCTGTTTAAAGAAAATCATCAATTATAGATGTATTTTTGAACTTTGCCTACAATTTTAAATATATCTGGAAAGTTTCATTGCCGATATGCTTAAATTGTGGATGATAAACAACATTTTCGGCGAAGCGTGTTTTTGTGAATGGAGAAACGCATGGCATGCGCCATGGCGACTGCGCATGCGCGTATCGATCGCAATGGCATGTTACACTTTCACTTTAAAACACTCAAAACATGCAATCTGACCTACTAAAGTTAAAGAGAACACAAATTTAAAGATTATTAATAATTTATTTGTATACTTGTACTATTGTTTAATCATTTAACATGACGGAACATATTTTTGAAGTCAGTTTTCATAATCCGCCTATGACCCGTTTGGTTGCGACCAACCTCGCGCGCGGAGAAAAATGGAAGGCACGCTGACACGTAATTCATTTTTTTGTTCTGTCGCTTTCAATAGAAAACCATCAATTGTAGATGGATCTTCGAATTCTGCATCAGATTTTCAGAAATGTGGAAAGTTTCATCGCTAACTTGCTTTAATTGTGGTTAAAAAACAGGCGAAAATGTTACGATCATCAAACCCAAAACGGCGGCTTTACTATATAAATATCTTTGCAGAACAAGCATTGTGTGCTCGCTAGCGTAAGTCGTAAGCAGCCCGCCTGTCACGCGGGAGGTCGGGGTTCTGTTCCCGGCTGGACATGTATTTTTTTTTTTTTTAATTTTTCACAAAATTATTAGGTGATATAATAGAAACTATTAAACATTACAAAGTAAAATATTATACAGAAATAAGAAACTGGAAGTTTGTGAATAAAGTGTGCTCTATGGATCTGTGCAAGCTGCAGACTGCCGGGGAGCAAGCAGTGGAATTATCGCGTATCGGAATCGATGAATCCAATAGATGTCTTTGTTTAATGTGAATTTTAATTGCCGTATAAAATATCGCCCCTGAATCAGCAAAGTTTCATCGCTAAACTTGCTCGAATTGTGGTTGAAAAACAGATTTTCTGCGAAGATGTGACTTTGTGAATTGGAAACCCACGGGTCATGACGGCCGCAGCATATCGATTGCGCTACACTTTTCAACACATAAAACGTGCGATTTGAACTACTAAAGATAAATAGAACACAAGTTTAAAGATTATTAATAATTTATTTGTATACTTGTACTATTTTGTAATCATTTAACATGACGGAACATATTTTTGAAGTCAGTTTTCATATGACCGTTTGAAACAATCTCGCACGCATAGACGCGCAGACTCCAGCGGGTGTCGCTGGTTGGAGGAAAGGGACACACTAGAGAGTTCTCATTACGGGTGAATAGAATGAGAAATCGCAACTCGTCTCACCTTCGCCTTCACAAAGATGTGAATATCTTCACTTATAAGTGACATACACTCCGTGACAGGAAAGGGTTCAGACAGTTCGCCATTTTCCTGCTGTATTTACTATTATTATATTGAATAACGAAGACACAAACAATAGATTGCACGATTTATTGCCTGGCATATTTCGCTGCATCTCGTCAGGTACATACTGCAGAAATCACACAACTTACGTGAAATTAACTAGATAAATCCTTCAAGTTGAAATATACACATATTCGCACAGTAATGTCACTTATCTACCACGGTAATTTTAAGCTGACTAACATGTCTTTCTGTTTACACAATTCTGGCTTGCGTTGATAGATCATAATTGCTTCTGCAAATTTTAACAAGCGAGTATTTTGTGTTCTAAACAACACGCGAAATGCAGTCTCTCTGGACACAACATGGCGACTGGCGACAATGTGCCTGCCGATTGAAGACGCCGGGAGCTTCCGGTGTGTCGGCTCCTCGTGGCTATCATCTCCTGTGTGTTGTATCTTGTTGACCCATTGAGGTATGTGTTCTGACACCCGTTTGTTAAGCTGTCTCTCCGTTCGGCCAATGTAAACGGCCTGGCATCTACATGTGAATTGGTAAATACAATTGTTTGTGGCGTACAGAGGAACAGGCTCTTTGACTGTTGGTGTAGGAATGGGTACGGTTTTACATCTAATGACTGGAGTTGCCGCACAGAATGTTCGACCTACTGCTGTAGTAAGCCGGTCTTGTAGACGTTGCATTACGTAAAACCGTACCCATTCCTACACCAACAGTCAAAGAGCCTGTTCCTCTGTACGCCACAAACAATTGTATTTACCAATTCACATGTAGATGCCAGGCCGTTTACATTGGCCGAACGGAGAGACAGCTTAACAAACGGGTGTCAGAACACATACCTCAATGGGTCAACAAGATACAACACACAGGAGATGATAGCCACGAGGAGCCGACACACCGGAAGCTCCCGGCGTCTTCAATCGGCAGGCACATTGTCGCCAGTCGCCATGTTGTGTCCAGAGAGACTGCATTTCGCGTGTTGTTTAGAACACAGAATACTCGCTTGTTAAAATTTGCAGAAGCAATTATGATCTATCAACGCAAGCCAGAATTGTGTAAACAGAAAGACATGTTAGTCAGCTTAAAATTACCGTGGTAGATAAGTGACATTACTGTGCGAATATGTGTATATTTCAGCTTGAAGGATTTATCTAGTTAATTTCACGTAAGTTGTGTGATTTCTGCAGTATGTACCTGACGAGATGCAGCGAAATATGCCAGGCAATAAATCGTGCAATCTATTCTATTGTTTGTGTCTTCGTTATTCAAATTCACTACGGGAAAACATTGTTTTGAATAATTAAATGAACTTTAAAAAAATGGATGTGAATATGTCACTAGGAATGTACTCACTTTCTAATATTGTAAATTATTTTTCGTCTGAAAATTGGGTCAAAATTTCGATTCCGTAATCTAGGGCCTCAATTTCCTCCAACCTTGCGTTATCTGAGCCGAGTGCCTTTCCTTTCTTCACGCGGCGTTGTGTATCTTCAACTGCCGTCGCACGCCATGTTGGGCCGCCGCCATTGTCTGCAATATCCACATCCGGTCTCCCTTACAGTGAAGAAACAGGGTCGCCTTCATTGCACCGGGTATGACCCCTTGTGGCTCGGTCTCTTTATGCATGGCGGTCTGTCGATAGCCTCGCTCTAAAAGCGACCCCCAGGAGTCTGCGAGAAAAATTGGACCCGTGAACCGAGTGACGTAGCTCGAAATGGAACCCACAACCTTAGGGGCGCGCGGCTGGAGGCGTAAGCACTACACCATGGAGAGTCCCTCCTTACCATGGGATCCTTACAGTGGCTGTAATCCTCATTATCATCATCATGATCATCATCATATTTCACTATTGATTTCAAGCGTCGTGAGGAGAAATAGTTGATGCTCCAGCGCCCGTTGGGTGGTACTGGATAGTGTTATTCCGTGTGACTGAATAATTTATATAATGTCTTTGATGTCGACAATTCATTTTTTTTCTCGGGCGTCCTCTTGTTCTCGTATAAGATCTTCTTTGATGTAGGGCCACTGCTGGTGTTGCAATCTTTGATGTAGGGCCACTGCTGGTAGATGATGGTATTGCAATCTTTGATGTAGGGCCACTGCTGGTAGATGATTGTATTGCAATCTTTGATGTAGGGCCACTGCTGGTAGATGAAGGTATTGCAATCTTTGATGTAGGGCCACTGCTGGTAGATGATGGTATTGCAATCTTTGATGTAGGGCCACTGCTGGTAGATGAAGGTATTGCAATCTTTGATGTAGGGCCACTGCTGGTAGATGATGGTATTGCAATCTTTGATGTAGGGCCACTGCTGGTAGATGAAGGTGTTGCAATCTTTGATGTAGGGCCACTGCTGGTAGATGAAGGTATTGCAATCTTTGATGTAGGGCCACTGTTGGTAGATGAAGGTATTGATTGCAATCTTTGATGTAGGGCCACTGCTGGTAGATGATGGTATTGCAATCTTTGATGTAGGGCCACTGCTGGTAGATGAAGGTATTGCAATCTTTGATGTAGGGCCACTGCTGGTAGATGATGGTGTTGCAATCTTTGATGTAGGGCCACTGCTGGTAGATGAAGGTATTGCAATCTTTGATGTAGGGCCACTGCTGGTAGATGAAGGTATTGCAATCTTTGATGTAGGGCCACTGCTGGTAGATGATGGTATTGCAATCTTTGATGTAGGGCCACTGCTGGTAGATGAAGGTATTGCAATCTTTGATGTAGGGCCACTGCTGGTAGATGAAGGTATTGCAATCTTTGATGTAGGGCCACTGCTGGTAGATGATGGTGTTGCAATCTTTGATGTAGGGCCACTGCTGGTAGATGATTGTGTTGCAATCTTTGATATTTTGTCTTTCAGTATGTGTGGCACAGGGCGTTAATCCCACCGTGTGTCTGATAGCATTTCGTAACCGGGCTAGGATAGTTATGTTGGCAGCTCTCCTCAAACATTTCCTCTCGCAGGTGTTCATTTTGCGTAGGTGTGATCTGAATAACGTTTCACATTGGTAGCATGGGTTTGGTATGCCTATGTAAAATATCTAGAAAATATGATCATAAAAGATGACAGAATAGACAGTAAATTAAAATCGTATGTCAAAAATTAAGAGCCCTTGTATGTCAACTATCTCCCATACTGAAAAAATCCAAACATACCTATGTCCGCAAAACGACATATAATGGCTGTAACCAATGGCTTTAGAGATGGTACAGCGCGGAAAAGTATTCACAAGCGTGCTTACTGAGCGCCTCATGAACGTGTTGGTCATGCGTCAAAGTGTTGTTCCTGCAGCGAGGCGATGTCGTCATTTGGAGGTGACAGGTTCGAATCCCGGTAGGTAACTATAGCTTTCAATTGTTATGTTGTCTAGTGCGTCCTTTGGTCTCTACTTCTTTTCTTCTACTTCTGTGAACCGTGAGAATTGTATGGATATTTTGCCCTGGCCATGCGGGTGTACGGGGGAATGAACAGGCTGATAGGCTAGCAGGGAATGCACCTCTTGGTGGAATTTTGCCTATGGACAAGGGTAGTAGTGTTCTTGTGGTAGTGCTCTTGTGGGACCAGGTGGAGAAGGCGGGGGAACAGATTGAGAACCCATATGTGGAAAGAATGGGATTGCGGGGGATCGGCAGGGGTTCTGGAAGAATCTCAAAACTGAGAGGGAAGACCAGGAGAACTTTTAATCAGATAGTAGATAGTGGTGGGAACGATTAGTAGTATAACTCTTCGCTGGCTGTTGAACGAGGGGACGGAGCACATATGGGAATGTCTTGAGTGCAGTGATGTCGGTTCTTAACTCAACTCAACTCAACTATGTGAACCGACCAATAATTTCTTTGGTTACATGTTCGTTAATATACAGGACACAGCATTACGATGAATGTGTGTGTTTTTTATTTAACCTATGCTGGTTTAATATACACTTCTGGGGCCTATGGTGCTATCTCAATGGTTAGATAAGAATGATGTCCATATTCCACAGTTGTGGGTTCATGTGGATGATTCATCCATTCAGTAGCATGTCCTTTGCAGAACCTCGCTCCCATAACAACCTTCCGGAAAACTTCACCCTCATTATGGCTACTGAGAAAAGAAAAGTGGATGCACGGTGTCACGTGTGGATGATAGACCTGCCTAATGAAGACACATTGTTTTAGTGGTATCTAGTTGGCCACTCGTCGTATTACACGTGTTCTTGCAGTGAAACCCTGTTGCCATTTGGAGGTGACAAGCTGGAATCCCGGTCGCCTAACTCACACAGAGAACTAGTTGTTCATATCAGAAGAAGACAGCCTACATTCTGTGTCTGTGGGCACGTCGCGAGAAGGGGAAGGCTGGAGTATGTCGTCACAACGGGGAAGTTGGAGAAGAGAAGAGGCGGGGAGAGACCAAGAGAGGAGATACTGGACAGTTTGACATCATGGCATGGAGGATCATCGGTATCAGAAATTAATAATTATTGGCGGCACAAGAGACAAACAGAACACTGTTACAGACATGAGCACCAACGTCACGCGGCATAAGATGATTCGTATTATTATTATTATTATTATTATTTTATGAAAATTATATGTGATATTCAAACTTTGGTGAGCCGTAGTTTCATCAGTGCTTGCTTGCTTGCTTGTGTTCGTTGGCTTGAGCTCCAACGCGAAGTCCTGTATGTCGGATGAAGGCATCCTGTTGTCCAACATCAGTGTGATGTCCTACAGGACCTGAGTTTTGCGTGAGTATCCGTTGTCCCATGTCTGGCTTATTGGTGTGCAGACTGGTGGTTCCTCGCCGTACAGGCAGACACTCTCCGACTTCGGAGGAATCGGCGATCCTACTGACTTTAGCCAGGACCCCGAAGGGACCTGTTGCCCAGGACGCTCGACGAGGACGCGTCAATAGGTCTTGGCCAGTATATAACCCGGCCCTGGTGCCTTGGAAACACCTCTGCGTCCCAGTTTCATCAGTAACTCCTAGAACTCTGCTTTTTTTTCAGTAGGATTTTAATTATGTATCTAATTCAATGTCGTTTTCACATTCAGATCCCGTTTACTTCACCCTCATTATGGCTACTGAGAAAAGAAAAGTGGATACACGGTGTCACGTTTTCAATGAAGAATATGGAGTAAAGCACTTCTTTGTGGAAACAAAAGACCAGAAAACCAGTTGCGTAATATGAAGCCAATGTGTTGCCGTTTTGAAAGCATACAATCTTCGGCGTCACTATGAAACAAAACATCTATCAACAAATTCAAAGTTTTCTGGAAAGTTACGATCTGAGAAATATGAGCCCATGAAACGTGGTCTCGAAACACAAAGATAAAGTTTGCTGAAAATGAATCCATCACTCGTACAAGTTACAAAATAGTGCATAAGATGGCAGAACGAGGACACCAGTTTATTGATGGCAACTTCATCAAAGAGTGTATGATGGAAGCAGCAAATGACTGTGTCCCGAGAAAGCCGATTTGTTTGGAGCTATAAGTCTTTCAGCAAGTTCAGTTATGCGGAGAACAGAAGAACTTCGAGAAAACATAGAATAGTGCTACAGATACGCGAAAAAGCCAGGAACTTGTGGTATTCGCTGGCGCTGGATGAGTCTACTGATCTCTCGAGTACGTCACAACTCGTCTTCATTCGTTGTGTCAATTTGGACTTTCAGATAACAGAAGAGCTGGCATCCGTTTGCAGCCACATGGTGCAACAACTGGAAAAGACATGTTCAGTGGAAGTGCACACAATTTTGCAAGGCTATAACATTCAGTAGAATAAGCTTCGAGGTGTTACAAGGAAAAAAAAAAAAAAAAAAAAGAAACATGGCTGGAGACAGGAAGGGTCTGGTTGGGCAGATCAGGACTCAGTTGGAAGATCTGCAAATTCCGGGCGCTCTGTAAGTCTGTTCATACACTACATCATACACAAGCAAGCCCTCTGTGGGAAAGACTTAGATATTTCTTGTGTAATGAAATGAGTCGTTTGTACTGTTAACTTCATTCGGGACATGCACTCAATCACTGTCAGTTCCAGGCTTTTCTTGAGGAAATTGATTCTGAATTCTGCGACTTACCTTATCACACAACAGTGAGGTGCCCAGCTGTGGTAAAGTCCTGTTTCGTTTATACAAGCTCCGAAACGAAATAAATGGTTTCCTAATGAAAAAGATAGAGCTGATCCACAGCTGTCAGATACTACCTGGCTGTTAAAGTTGTAATTTTTGGTCGACATCACTTCCCACATGAATGAACTGAACTTGAAGCTACAGGGAAAAAATAACCTCGTCTGTGATCTCTACAGAATCATCAAAGGATTTCTGAAAAAGCTGTCATTGTTTGAAGCACAATTGGAAGGAAAGAACTTTTAGCTGTTTCAAAATGCTTTGCGCTACAGTCGCCGAAGATGTCAACCTCGATTTTCCGAAAAATACTTAAATATTATTCGTGACTTGAAGAAGTATTTTTTGAGATGATTTTCAGATCTTGACAGAACTGAGAGTGACATTCTTCTATTCCAGAATCCGTTTGATTGTAACCTTGATGATGTGCCAGTTGAACTACAGTTTGAGCTCACTGATTTGCAAGAAAATGACTTGTTGAAGGAGATGCACAAAGAAGGAAAACTTGTTGAATTTTACGCTGCTTTCCTGATGTTGAGTTTCCGAAACTAAAGAAATTTGCTGCTGGTATGGCATCAGTGTTTGGAACAATTCATGTCTGTGAGCAACTATTTTCAATAATGAAGTATGTGAAGTCAACACATTGAACGAGATTGACTGATGAACATTTGAAGACAACTCTCTTGACTGGATGCAGCAATTCCAAATCAAACATTGATGGTATCTTGAAAGACAAACGTCAGTTTCACAAATCTCACTAAACTTTTTTGCTGCTTAGTTTGTGAGATTCGGATATGTGCACACTAGGTCTGATGTAACTATCCTTTTGCTAACGTCGCCTTCTTTGATAACTATTTTCAGTAAATATTGTTGTCTTTGTGTTTTGTGCACTGCACGCCACTCACCCGTGATTAACATGGAATGATAAACTTAGTTTACCGTTTGTTTTTTGTCCCCAGAGCTTTCGCTCTGGCTTACAAGTATTATATAGAATGATTATGCAGCCTGCGCTTGTCATTTTATCAGGTAGCTGGCCCACTGTGAAAAAAGTTTGGTGACTCCTGTAAAAGGGTAAGGTAGAAGGCAAGCGAGCAAGAGGTACACAATGATACAAGTGGGAAGATAACATTAAGAGGTGGACTAACAGCAGTCTGGCAGAATGTACATTCAAAGCAAGAAAGACAGTTTCAGAGATCCATTGCAGCCAACCTTCATTGTGGAGATGGCGCTTGATTGATTGATTAAAAAGGCATGCATCTATTTAAATAGTAGTAGTTGTAGTAATAGTAGCAACAGTTGTTGAAGTTTAATTGTCAGTGTCTGCTTGTATGTAATGGCACATATTTTATGTTTCGTAACACACCCCATATTGGGTAGATAATTTCTGTGTCTCATTCACACACAGACAGAAAAGAAAACACCCAAAAACAAATTCACATTATGAAGCTTGTTTTGGAAATCATGTTCTTGCTGACATGGCTCTAATGGTTTACAAACAAATATGGGTTCTGTCTTAATACCGTGGTTGCCTGACTCTGGCTCCCACTAATCTTAAATGCAAATGTCAGATCTAGTGTATATTGGCTGGCTCCATGGCGACGGTGTTATGGACAGCAGTTCATAATCACAATACCGCATTCAAAACACTAGCTGCGGGCGATTTGGCAGCATTAGTTTTTGTAATGAAATAATATGAGTGCCAGTCATTCAGAAAGCAATGGCAAACTACAGAACGTAAAATTGCCAAGAGACCACAAACAACAGAAAATGCAGGGGTTGACTGTGATGTCCTGCAAAGCAAATGCAACTAACTTTTTAGTGTATGTTGGGTCATCTGTATTTCTCACCTATGATGGCATAAATATTACAGAGGCAGGCATTTGATGCAGAGCAAGTGGTGCATAGGGCACTTTAATATAATGATGATGATGATACACTGGGTATACGCATCGGAGAAGTATCAAAACAGCAAGGTGCTTGTTTATTCGTGGATGAAGAAAACATAAAGTCAACGTTATTTCTAGTGTTATGTTATTCTTCTGAGAACAAAACAAACCAACAATAAATACCATATTGCTTTCACCTATGGTTTAATACCGGTTGTTCCTTGATAAATTCATACAAAAGTATTGATAAATTAACATGTCACACAAAAGCATCAACAAATGACACATCTCAAAGAAAAATATTAAGAAATTATTATTTTCAAACAGAATTATCAACACAATACGTGATATATCTAACACAATTATCAACACATGATAAATCTAACACAATTATCAACACATGATATATGTCACACAAATATCAACACATGATATATCTAACACAATTATCAACACATGATATATCTAACACAATTATCAATAAATGATATATGAAACACAATTGTTATGTTGTTTGTCCATCAAGAATGATGATAACCATTCATTTCATCCAGTGGGGTTGAAAGTATGGAGCCGTGAGTTCTAAGATGGCTGATAAGGCCTATTTTGGCTCGAATTGTTCTTTCACAATGTGGGCAAAGAATGCTTGACGTTCCAGGAGGAGGATCTCCTGCAGTGGTTTCTCTGTCCAGCCTTTTCTTCACAGCTCTTGCAGTCCTGGCTGCTTCACAAGTGACTGCACCTTTATGTAATGATGTACGCCACGAATTACGGTCTTTAGCAGCAGTCTTCCAGGTGTCAAAATGAATTCCAAAAGCTTTCAGTGCGATTTTCGGAGTGTCTTTAAAGCATTTCCTCTGGCCATCTTGGGAGCGTTTACCACAATGCAGCTCACTGTAAAAAAATTTGTTTAGGGAGCCTGTGATCTGGCATACAAGTTAAGTGACCGGCCCAGCAATCTGATGTTTCATTAGAAAGTGTGGATACTGGGCATGGACACTCTGTCAAGAACTTCAGTGTCTGGGATCTTGTCTTGCCATTTAATCTTCAATAGTTTCCCAAGGCAGACTGTGTGGACGTGGTTTAATTTTCTAGCATGTCGCTGATAAACAGATCAGGTTTCACAAGCATATAGAAGTGTGGATAATACAACTGCTTTATAGACTTTCAGCTTTGTTTGCAGGCTTATTTCATTTCTGTCCCATACATTCTTGTACAGTCTGCCAAAGGCCGCTGCTGGCCTTGGAGATTCTTGCATTCACTTCGTCATCAATTGTGGCAGCTTGTGACACAGTGCTGCCAAGATAGGTGAATTTGTCCACAACACTTAGTCTGTGACCGTTCACTTTGATATTCGGCATGGTGTGATTTAAGGTCACGTCAACTTAAAAGCCCATATCAATTAGAAACATCCGAGAATCTATGGGTAGGAAAATCTAAGCATAATTCAGGAGCCTGCCCCCTTCTCTCAGGAGCCAGTATTTGTATTTTAAAATATGAACTAAGAAATACACGCAGACTGTGTCAATGGGGATTCAAACACATGACCACAAGTCAGCAGGCAAGCATACTAGCCTGTATTACCTTTGCTCCTGAACATGGGAGGAACATGGACAATAATCACAAAACTTGTAGGATTATCTCCTATTTATGATCTCTCATGTCATTCAAGATAGTAATTTCAAAGATACACCATAAAAATACATTTGTTAGGCGCCTCTTCTTTGTGTGCTTGCTTGCGCTTCTTCAGAAAGTCAGTGTCAGTGAAATGTGCACTACAAATATATCAATGTTTCCTGTATGTGTACGATCGTGGTGTTTCAAATATCTCTGTATGTATCCATCTGTGGTGCTTCAAACTAAATGTGATATTAAAAGGGCATAATAATAATCACAACTATTAATTTCCTCTCTGTCAGGGTGCTACTATTGTAAAATGGCACTGATTTGTCCTTGAAGCATTCCTGGCAACAATTCTGGCACTCCACACATCAATGAACAACAGTGTCAGTCATATATTCATGTATTCTACTAACACATTCCTCAATATGCATAAATAAGAACAACGACCTAGAACACATTGTTAAAACTATTCTAGTATCTAGGACACAACACTCATTGGTCTGTCACAAATAGCAAACTACATGAGCATTTGGGCTCACCAATCTCCTGTGGGAGCCCCAGTAGAATAGTGGCTAGATACTTGCCTGCCGACCTGGTAATCATGGGTTCAAATTTCATGTGGATGTGAACATTGACCTGGGCTTCCAGATTGATGCAGTCTAAAATGGGTGCCAGAAAATGACTTGGGAAGTAAAGGCAGTTGGTGTCACATTGACCACATGACCTTGGAGTGCCAATTGTCTATACAAATATGTGTCTAGCACCATATGCCTCAAGGTGTGTACAAGGGTCATTGACTGACTTGACTATTACTTCCCTATACAAGGTGTGTACAAGGGTCATTGACTGACTTGACTATTACTTCCCTATACAAGGTGTGTACAAGGGTCATTGACTGACTTGACTATTACTTCCCTATACAAGGTGTGTACAAGGGTCATTGACTGACTTGACTATTACTTCCCTATACAAGGTGTGTACAAGGGTCATTGACTGACTTGACTATTACTTCCCTATACAAGGTGTGTACAAGGGTCATTGACTGACTTGACTATTACTTCCCTATACAAGGTGTGTACAAGGGTCATTGACTGACTTGACTATTACTTCCCTATACAAGGATGTGTACAAGGGTCATTGACTGACTTGACTATTACTTCCCTATACAAGGTGTGTACAAGGGTCATTGACTGACTTGACTATTACTTCCCTATACAAGGTGTGTACAAGGGTCATTGACTGACTTGACTATTACTTCCCTATACAAGGTGTGTACAAGGGTCATTGACTGACTTGACCATTACTTCCCTATACAAGGTGTGTACAAGGGTCATTGACTGACTTGACTATTACTTATCTATACAAGGTGTGTACAAGGGTCATTGACTGACTTGACTATTACTTCCCTATACAAGGTGTGTACAAGGGTCATTGACTGACTTGACTATTACTTCCCTATACAAGGTGTGTACAAGGGTCATTGACTGACTTGACTATTACTTCACTTCTGTGGCTCCATTGAGTGCCCAGTTGCAGAATAATCCCATGTCAAACATGATTATATTCTGTCTATGGTTTTCCCGGCTCACTCTATCATGGGACTTATGCTTTCCTACTCATATACCATCACAGTAATCCATGGGAAGATGAGTTGTAAATACTCACAGAGACTAAGCTCAATAACTCATCATCTTGTTACCCATTCACATATTGAGGTTCTTACCATACTTTATATGTGTTCTTTAACAACAGGGGGCATAGTGGTTTTGAGGTATGGTGTCCGCCTCAAGTGCCTGGAGTTCCCAGGTTCAAGACCCATTGAAGACCGGGGTTTTTTCACGTGGACTTCTAGTAACCAAATTTCCTCTGGCCTCTGGGTAGTGAGATCGGATGCCCGTGTATGTTGTGCACGTAACGAATCCCTTGGCAGCTGGAAATTGAAAAAGAGTAGCCTAACAGCGCTGCCTAAGCAAAATTTCAAGTTAAAAATCTACCCAAAGTATTTCAGGATCCTCGCCGGTGCTATGGAGTTCATGCACTGAGTTGAGATTCTCTGGACTCAGGCTTGAATTAGGAGTAGAACGGAGCACTTATGGGTTACACCAGTGTGCCGTGGTGTTGATCCATTGAATAAACTAAACTTTTACAACACTTCC
Organism: Cepaea nemoralis; assembly: GCA_014155875.1. Taxonomy (NCBI): domain Eukaryota; kingdom Metazoa; phylum Mollusca; class Gastropoda; order Stylommatophora; family Helicidae; genus Cepaea; species Cepaea nemoralis. The sequence goes on from JACEFZ010002040.1 coordinate 177,179, forward strand.
TACTGCAAACTGGAATAAGAGGTGCATCACATTATCACACTGATTATATTTCTATCCTGTATGTGTTCTCTTGTGAGATTTCAGAGATTTGACTTAAGCAAATAACAAACATGTGATCCCACATGAAAACATTAACTTAATAGGGCAACCTATAAAAAACATGAAATGCAAAGTTTCTCTTGAGGGAAAATTAATAAATACATTTATCATAACAATAGGAGAGAGTTAGGGATGCCTTTTGTCATCTGTATTATTCTTCCTGATTACAGACTGGTTTATGAAGACAATAACTACTGCCTGAAATGGATTTCAATGACATCTGACATAGAAATCAAATGATATAGACTTTGCTGAATACAACAATCCTGTCCCACACACACAATCAGATGCAAGATAAACTAACCACACTTGATGGGAGACCACAGCAACTTTGTCTACAATTCGTAGGCAATAGACAAAGTTAATGAGAATAAACCAAGGAAATGATAATCTGATCTCCCTTGGTGAAACCTCAACTTCAAGAGATAGAATCATAAAACTATTTGGTTAGCAATGCAGACAAGGTGGGGAAACAGATAAAGATATTCAAATAAGAATACAAAATGTCAGAGGAGCTTTTATAAATAGGACAATCGTGAAAGTCAAAGGAATGAAAGCTCCAAGTTTAGACATTTTAATTCTAATGTTTCATCACGACTAATGCATGGATCTTTAACATCTGTGGTGTGGGGGTAGTGAAGATATCTTCACAAGCCCAGTTACTGAATTCAAAGTGAGTGATTTGGGAGCAGGTGACTTTGTGTTACTTTTCACAACGGTATGGGGATCAGACATTCACAAAGCAATGGCAAACTGCTGAACATAACAATGCACAGAAAATCACAAACAGCCAATAAATGCTGGTGTTTATTGTGATGTCCTAGCTTTATAGATGTCCTAGCTTTATAGATGAGCTAACTTTACAGATCATAAACAAGGACATGATTAAAACAATAACTAGTAAACTACAAACATTTATTGGGATGTCCTAGCTTTATAGATGAGCTAACTTTACAGATCATAAACAAGGACATGATTAAAACATATGTAACTACCTAATGTACTTTTAACTAAAGTAAAAAAGGCATGATTAAAAAACTGAAAACCTTATTGGGAGTAGAAGATGACAATAGTAAAACAGACATGATTAAAACAATAACTAGTAAACTACAAACATTTATTGGGACTAAAGAAATTGAGGTTGAATTCCAAGATAAGAAAAGGTGCTTGCAGTATGGACTGACCTAAAGAAAACTTTTAACAAAGTAAGGAAAGGAGGTCTGATGAAGAAACTGAAAACCTATAAAGTGAGTAGAAGAGTGTACAAATGGGTGAAAACACACTTGCACAACAGAAAAGCCCTAGTACACATAGACATACTAAAGAGCAAGAAAGTTCTACTGCATTAAGCATTAAGTAATCCTGACCCCCCCCCCCCCCCCCCCCCCCCCCCCCCCCCTATTTTCCTAATCTACATCAATGGTGTTGGAATTAAAGTGGCAATGCACCTGATGACCTGGTCCCGTGAAGCACAAATGGACATGCATCAGTGACTACCAGATCACTACAAAGAGATATAGATGCAATAGCTACACAGAGAAACAGATGGTGTGTCAGCATAAACACTGACAAGTGCAGCACTACTCTATTTACCCACTCTCCTAAACAAAACCAGGCATCATCCACATAAATGGAATACACCTAAAAGACGGTAAAGAACCAACATAACCTGGAGTAACATTTGATGGCAGGCTGACATGGAGAAAGCACATCAACAAAGCAGATAGTCAGCTTGAAAAAAAGACACGCTACAATCATGATACTTGTAAATCTTATTTTCTGTATGTTACGCTTCAGAAATTCAACTTGGGCAAATAACACACCACAATCATCACATTTGTAAAGTACCCCTCATGTATGTGTTTTCTTATGATTCCTAAGATATTCAGCACGAGTAAAAGATGCTCCACACTTATCACATTTGCATTTCCCTCCTGTATGTGTTCTTTTGTGTCGTATCAGAATGTTAACAGAAGTAAAACATGCACAACACAAGTCACATTTGTAAGGTTTCTCTCCTGTATGTGTTCTCCTGTGGCGTTTCAAACTGCCAACTTGAGTAAAAGATGCACCGCAATCACATTTGTAAGGTTTCTCTCCTGTATGTGTTCTCTTGTGGCGCTTCAGATTACCTTCCTCAGTAAAACATGCACCACAATCATCACATTTGTGAGGTTTCTCTCCCGTATGTGTTTTCATGTGGCGTTTCAAATGTGCAACTGCAGTAAAAGATGCACCACAATCATCACATTCATGTTTCTCTTCTATATGTGTTCTAATGTGGAATTTCAAAATGCCAACTTGAGTAAAAGACATACTACAATCATCACATCTGTAAGATTTCTCTACTGTATGTGTTCTCTGGTGGAGTTTCATACTGTCAGCACGAGTAAATGATGCACTACAATAATCACATTTGTAAGGTTTCTCTCCTGTGTGTGTTCTCTTGTGAAGCTTCAATTTGTCATGACGAGTAAAAGATGCATCACAATCATCACACTTGTAAGGTTTCTCTCCTGTGTGTGTTCTCTTGTGGATCTTCAAATAGCAAGCCTGAGTAAAGCATGCACCACAATCATCACATTTGTAAGGTATTTCTCCTGTATGCATTTTCTTGTGGGGCTTCAGACTGCCAGCACGAGGAAAAGATGCACCACAATAATTACATTTGAAAGGTTTAATTCCTGTGTGTGTTCTTATGTGCTCCTTTAAACTGACAGAATTAGTAAAAGATGCACCACAATCATCACATTTGTAAGGTTTCTCTCCTGTATGTATTCTCCTGTGGCATTTCAGATTGCCCGCTTCAGTAAAAGATGCACCACAATCATCACATTTATATGGTTTCTCTCCTGTATGTATTCTCTTGTGGCGTTTCAAACTGCCAACTTGAGTAAAAGATGCACCACAATTATTACATTTGTAAGGTCTCTCTCCTGTATGTGTTCTCTTGTGGAGCTTCATACTGTTAGCACAAGCAAATGATGCATCACAGTCATCACATTTGTAACGTTTCTCACCTGTATGTGTCCTCTTGTGGAGGTTTAAACTGCCAACCTGAGTAAAAGATGCACCACAATCATTACATTTGTAAGGTTTCTCTCCTGTATGTGTTCTCTTGTGGAGCTTCATACTGTAAGCATGGGCAAATGATGCATCACAATCATCAAATGTGTAAGGTTTCTTGAATGTATGTGTTCTCTTATCGAGCATCAAAGTGCAATTTTTTGCAAAACTGCACCACAATCATCCCATTTGTAAGATATCTCTCTTATATGTATCCTAATGTGGTATATCAAATAGCTGCTTATGGAGAAGAAGTGTTATTTTATTTTCAGTCACTCTTGATCCTGTGTCTGTGTGTCCTGCCATGTCTTCAAGGCTACAACAATCTTCCATGTCTACCATGTTATTGAATCTGGCATGTGTTTTGTAATCATAGAGCACATCACAAACTGAAATTTAATGTTATCAAATGCCATCTTCTCTATTTGTGGCGGCACTTATATGAAATAGAAAGTCACTACTCTGGCAACAGTGGTGTATTTCTGAAACACACAAACAGTGAACATTTAGTTAAACATGTGACTCTTGTAATCATAGAACACATCTTAAATTTGTTGCTTCATAAACTAAACATTAATATTATCAAACACCATCTTCTCTATCTGTGAAATAGGATAACTGTAGTGTAATTCTGAAACACGTGAGATGTGAACACTGGGTTAAATATGTACATGGCAGGCAACATACAACAATAAAATGTTGAAGTTTCTTATGTCACTATCATCATAATCATGTAACATGTCATTGGCACTCTCATCACACACCAGCAACAAGTGTCATTATCTCTGCCAGCAACAAGTGTCTTTATCTCTGGCCACTTCTCCCACCTTATTGGCACTCTCATCCCATGCCAGCAACAAGTGTCTTTATCTCTGGCCACTTCTCCCACTTCATTGACACTCTCATCACACGCCAGCAACAAGTGTCTTTATCTCTGGCCACTTCTCCCACCTCATTGGCACTCTCATCACATGCCAGCAATAAGTGTCTTTATCTCTGGCCACTTCTCCCACTTCATTAGCACTCTCATCACACACCAGCAACAAGTGTCTTTATCTCTGCCAGCAACAAGTGTCTTTATCTCTGGCCACTTCTCCCACCTTATTGGCACTCTCATCCCATGCCAGCAACAAGTGTCTTTATCTCTGGCCACTTCTCCCACCTCATTGGCACTCTCATCACACGCCAGCAACAAGTGTCTTTATCTCTGGCCACTTCTCCCACCTCATTGGCACTCTCATCACATGCCAGCAACAAGTGTCTTTATCTCTGGCCACTTCTCCCACTTCATTAGCACTCTCATCACACACCAACAACAAGTGTCTTTATCTCTGCCAGCAACAAGTGTCTTTAACTCTGGCCACTTCTCCCACCTTATTGGCACTCTCATCCCATGCCAGCAACAAGTGTCTTTATCTCTGGCCACTTCTCCCACCTCATTGGCACTCTCATCACACGCCAGCAACAAGTGTCTTTATCTCTGGCCACTTCTCCCACCTCATTGGCACTCTCATCACATGCCAGCAACAAGTATCTTTATCTCTGGCCACTTCTCCCACTTCATTAGCACTCTCATCACACACCAGCAACAAGTGTCTTTATCTCTGCCAGCAACAAGTGTCTTTATCTCTGGCCACTTCTCCCACCTTATTGGCACTCTCATCCCATGCCAGCAACAAGTGTCTTTATCTCTGGCCACTTCTCCCACCTCATTGGCACTCTCATCACACGCCAGCAACAAGTGTCTTTATCTCTGGCCACTTCGCCCACCTCATGAACCCCACTGCCCAAGTTGTCTGCAATGTCCTGTGTCCATTTCTGTACTGATCGACCCCTGTCATCTCTTCCAAGAACCATGCCTACCATCGCTGTTCTTCCCAACCCACAGTCATGTTTACTATGGCTGAAGTATTTTAGTTTCCCAGACATGATACTGTTTATGAGCGAGTTTTCTTCGATGTTCAGATCTGGTAGAATGTCAGTATTGTTATTCTCTGGGTTCACAATATTCTAAGAATTGTTCAATCTCAATCTCCCAGTTTTCATCTTTAATTATAGTGGAATGGTTCATGTTGCCACACGAAAGATGCATGTGCAACAGAGATTAAGAGCAGAATGCACCACAATGAACAAGACCTGCAACATTTAGTATATGCAGTTGTTGCACACAGTGAACAACTAGGGTTAGAATTGAACTGTAAGAAGACACAGATTACAGTCGTCACTGGGAAGAAGGAAATACCACATACAAGTAAATGGGAATATTCTTAAACAAGTGAATTCATGCAGCATCATTTCTCTTGGTCTGCCTCTGCCTCTCTTTCCCTCGATCTTTCCAGTCGTTACGATGTTCTTCAATGAATCTCTTCTCATCACATGACCAAAGAAAGCTGTTTGTCTCTTTCTTATTGTAAGTAATGTTCTAGTTTCATTAGCCTCATTCAGGCAATCATTGTTAGTTACTTTGGAGTCCAAGGAATTTGCAACATTTATCTCAGGAACCACATCTCAGTTGCTTCCAAGTTCTTCCTAATTTGTTCATTTACATTCCAAGATTCACTGCCTCACAGCAAAACAGGTTCAATATAGCATTTCAGCACTTTCTTTCTTACATTCAAAGATAGTGACTTATTGCATATAATACTCTTCAATTTCTGAAATGCAGCTTTTCCTTGCCCTATTCTGTTCTTAATCTGTTTTGCACCTTCCATCTGATGTTATAAATGCCAACAGGTATTTAAAATTCTCCACTTGGTTAAGAATGTTCCATTCTATTTTCATTTCACATTCTGGTATCGCCTTTTTCTTTGAGGTCACCATTGTTACTGTTTTCTCTCACCCTGTGACATGGCAAGTCCTTTCTTGGCACTCTCTGTTACTACAATGTCCAACAACTGTTTTGAGTGTTTACATTATCCGCCACCAATACTGTGTCATCTGCATAGTGTATATTGTTTATATTTTAACCTTCGATTAGTATTCAAGGCTTCTCTTTGATCTCTCTCATTATTACTTTGCTACAAGGGGAGAATAGATCCGGTGACAAGACACATCCCTATCGCACTCCTAGCTTTATTTGTTCATAATTGCTCTTTTTATTTCCAATTTTAATGGCTGCTACTTGGTTCCATTAACTAGTCTTAATTATTCTGAGAAAATTCCCATCAATGTTAATATCTTCCAACATTTTAATCAGCTCATCATAATATTCATGCCTTAGTATAATCTATGAAGCACAAATATCTGTATTTCTGTTTCTCTATTGATCTTTCTATTAGTGCCTGTAATGTATATATTGCATTGTTTGTACCCTTTCCTTCCACAAATCTATACTGTTCTTCACCAATTTCCATTTTTTTCTTCTTTCTGATTCATATCATTATAATTCTGAGTAGAAGCTTATGCAATAAATCACTATTATTTAATATATATGTGACTATATTCAGCGCTCACATCGGAAACACACAGAACAAGCACACAACAACAGCTAAAGTACGAAACATACAGAAGACACTCGGCACTTGGAGTGTTAGTGGAAGGTTGTTATGGGAGCGAGGTTCTGCAAAGGACATGCTACTGAATGAATGAATGAATGATTTTAGCTGTGGTAGTACTCATCTCATTAGTAAATACCTAATTTGAAAAACATCCAAATAATGCAACATTCACATTTAAATCTTTCTTCTTCTTCTTCAGCTTTCCGAGCCATTGAGGTTCTTTGCTGCAAATACAATCCGTCTCCATTCGTCTCTCTGGTGGACCTTCTCTTGCCAGTCGTTGATTCCAAGTGCTTGTAGGTCTGTACATGTATTATCTCTCCACCGCCTTCTTGATCTACCTCGGGGTCTACGGTCATTTATTTCCTGAGTGTAAGCGAGTTTTGTTTCCCTATTATCTTCCATTCTTTCTATATGCCCCAGCCATTGTAGTCTATTAGCCCTCATGATACCAGTGATTAGCGGGGACTTAAACAGATCATAAATGTCTTTGTTACTTCTTCTTTTCCACTCTCCACTTTGTGTATCCCTAATGGGTCCAAAGATGTGTCTTAAAATTTTGTTCTCAAAGGTTTGTACTACTTTCGTTGTACTCCAGGTTTCAGAGCCATACAGCACAACTGGTCTGATCAGTGTTTTGTATATTGTGATTTTGGTGTTACGAGATAGCGCCTTTGATTTTAGTAGATGTTGTAGTGCATAGTATATCTTATTTCTAGAGTTGATTCTAGTTTGTATTTCTTCCCTTATGATGTTGGAGCAGTTGAAGACTTAGTCTTCACAAATTATCAGGCATGATGTCACCATGAAACAAATTATCAGGCATGATGTCACCATGAAACAAATTATCAGGCATGATGTCACCATGAAACAAATTATCAGGCATGATGTCACCATGAAACAAATTATCAGGTATGATGTCACCATAAAACAAATTATCAGGCATGATGTCACCATGAAACAAATTATCAGGCATGATGTCACCATGAAACAAATTCACGTTCTGAGTATGATGGGGTTCTGTGTTTCTTTTTTGCGCTCGCTCACCTTGAACTTAAGCGTAGTGCATACACACTATTTATAGTAGTGATGGACTGAAATTTGCGTGTGGATTAGCTTTCCCTATTAACAGTGTCCCTCGCCATCAGGCAAATCCTCTCCGACTTCAGAGGTACTTGTGATATACGTCAAGGACGACAGGTCAACATTTTAGTCCAGCTATCCAGTGTAGGGGTTGAACCACTTACCTCAGCATCAGCGCAACGGATCTTACCCATTCGGCCATGTGGATCTGCGAGTTCAGTATAATAGAAAAATTTGAATAATGAAGACAGAAACAATAGATTGCATGATTTATTGCCTGGCATAATTCGCTGCATCTAGTCAGGTACAATACATACTACAACATTCACACAACATCTAGTCAGGTACAATACATACTACATCATTCACACAACATCTAGTCAGGTACAATACATACTACATCATTCACACAACATCTAGTCAGGTAGAATACATACTACAACATTCACACAACATCTAGTCAGGTACAATACATACTACAACATTCACACAACATCTAGTCAGGTACAATACATACTACAACATTCACACAACATCTAGTCAGGTACAATACATACTACAACATTCACACAACATCTAGTCAGGTACAATACATACTACAACATTCACACAACATCTAGTCAGGTACAATACATACTACAACATTCACACAACATCTAGTCAGGTACAATACATACTACAACATTCACACAACATCAAGTAAAATAACTAGATAAGTCCTTCAAGCTGAGATATACACATGTTCGCATAGTTGCATTACACATAATAGAAAAACATTAGCTAAGGAGTGTGATCCTGCAATGTACAGTTCAGTAGGGTATTCGATCATGCCGCAACCCAAACATAAACCGGAAGTGATATAAGGCGCCACCCCAGCGAGACTCATTGTGTCCCCAAAATGGCTGCTGTAAAGACCATTCATGCTTTCGAAGTCATTCATTCTTTCAAATATCACGTGACAATAGCAGACGTCACCTTAGGTTAAGCAGAAAAGGTTAGCCCAAATATTCCGTGCACAGCGATTAATTGAAATTATCATGACCTTTTAAATAAATTGAATTACTTGGCAAAGAGTAAGTAAATTTAAATTCTAAAGCTTGATTATTTAATATTAAGATATTTTTAGATGGATATTCAAATTCAGCACCAATTTTTATAAATATTTGGAGAGTTTCATTGCTTATATCGCATTAGAAGTTATAAAAAGAAAATCTGACTGCGAGATGTTTGAATGGAACTCCAAGATGGCAGCAGCCAGCCCTGGAAAGTTTTAACTTTCAAACGTGCAATTTGACCTACTAAAGTTAAAGAAAACACAAGTTTAAAGATTATTAATAATTTATTTGTATACTTGTACTATTTATTTATCATTTAACATGACGGAACATATTGATGAAGTCAGATTTCATATCCATTTGAGACCATCTCACACACACAGACCGGTAGTGGAGGTAATAGACACGCTAAAGAGTTCCAAAATGTATGGGGAACATGGTAAAGTCTTGGCCATAGAAACCAAAACTCATATGTGAATATCTCCGTTTAGAATTGACATACGGGCATCATTGAGGTACCATTAGATTTTTTTTTTCCAAGGATTTTGTTTTTTGTTTTGGTTTAGATTTTGTTTTTTCTACTGTGGTGGTCTCATTAGTAAATACCCAAACTGAAAATCCTGATGGAACCTGCTATATTCTATGATATAGACTATATAGTATAGTATAGTAATTTACTAATTAGTATTAGTATTAGTGCCGGTCTCTCTGGCTGTGGGGTTACAACACTTTCTCTCTGTAATCCCGTTTATCACGCATAGTCTCGTAGCGGAGCGAGAGCTGAGGCGGTTCGACCCCCGCTCGTGACTTGCGGGATACTGAGCCGGCCGCTCAGAAAGCAATGGCAAACTACTGAGCGTAATCTTGTCAAGAGATCAACATACAGCTGAAAGATGCTGGTATTGACAGCTAAGTTCTGTAAAGGATATGCTAAAAAAAAAAAAAAAATAGTATTAGTACAGTTTAGCACACAAATGTACATGTTTTTTTTTATGTTATGAGTATTCACAAAAATTCTACACTTTAATATTAAATTTAAATGACAAAAAAATTTGAAAGAAACGTGTGGTCCGATAAATGATAAAAATCAAAGCGAAATTATGATAATATTAATATAATCCGAATCGTGACAGTGACAGTGTTGACAGGAATCGCATGAGACGTCGCCCTAGTAGTTAGTTAGTATTACAACTATTACATTACTTACTTTACTTATTGGCATAAATGCCGACATCGTGATTGATAGATTAAGATAGTCACAACCACTGTCACAGGGTGAGAGCAATTATTATGTGGCCCACTACTTACCATCAAGCAATTACTCAGATGTAGAAACTATATTCAGCATTACTAACAAACTGAGTGTAGCCCTAACATTCGTCAACAAGCAGCCATATTTAGAAGATACAGAAGCTTCATGAACACGGAAGTCAATCCATCCATCATGTGCCATGCCGGTAAACGTTGGGGGTAGGGGGTGATGTTCTGCCATCTGACTCGATCACTACAGTCGTGGATCAGCTCTGTATTCCTCTATCGACTCCGCTACGTGGCTAAGCCATCCAAGTATTTACTTCTCGGTCTTCCCCTTCGTCTCCTCCCTTCGATCTTACCAGTTACCAGTTGTCACCGAGTCATTTCTTCTCATAACATTCCCAAATATTTTAGGCTGTCTACGTCTAATTTCTCTAATCAGGTTACGATCTTCATTTGTTTCTTGAAGGACTTGTTCATTGGTTTTTCTGGCTGTCCATAGTATTCTTTGCATTTTCCTAAGAAACCACATTCCCACAGCCATCAGATGTTTTTCTGCTTGATTGCTTCTTTTTCTTCTTCTTTCGTTCGCTTGAAATATGTCTATATCTGCAATGTTGTCTCTTGTATGAATTTAACTGTCTTTTTCAGTTCACACAGTCAGTGGTCCATAGAGTTTATCTTCCACTGTTGTCTCTCTAGGCCAGAAGGTTTGCCTAGATATGTTATATTTTGGGCAGTCCTGGAGTATGCGCTCTGCTGTCTGCGAGGCCAATCCACATGTGCACATGGCTGTTTCACCAATCTTGAATTTTGTATACATGTGGCTGTGTAATCTATTGTGTCCTGTTCTGAGGCTCAGAATAATGACTTGTTCTGGTCTATCCATAACGTGGTAGTCATCTTGAGCAGGTTTTGGTGGCTTTTTGACTGATTTGATCATTCTTTTCTTTTGGTGGTATGTAACGGGTACATCAGGCTGTTCTTCTTTGGCTCCTTCCTTAGCCAATTGATCAGCTCTGTCGTTTCCAGGTACTCCACAGTGTAATGGTATCCACTGTATGGTTACTTTAATGCCCGCCCCTAAATTCCCCCGGGGCCTTTCCTTAAAAAACTCAAAATTTCCCAAAAACAGACGCCCAGTTCTATTTTTGCAAACGTCAAAAAGCAACAAAGGTTTTACCGCGGAAGTAATTTCTCTTTGCTACTTTATTCCCTTTTTGCAAACCCTATTAAAAAACATCTCCTTCGGTTAATCCAGCTGTGCCCTTAGGTTAAATTTTTTGGGGAATTTAAATTAAAACTTTTCCGCCCCTCCTTTCAAAGGTTTTTGTCTTTTTTCCATTCCCCTTGGGCTCCCCCGGTTTTCCCCGAAATTCCGTAGGTTTCCCCTTTACAAGGAAACCTTTTTAAATCCCTTTTCCTAATTTACACTGTTCCGTTCTTTTTCCTTTCCTTTTTTCAATTTTTGTCCTGGATTTGGGAAAAAATAAGGGCTTTCATCTTTCCATGTTCCCCTTTTTGGAAATTAGTTTTTATAATTTTTTTTAACCTGGGGGAAACGTGGTTTCCCAATTTTTAAATTTAAAATAAACAATACCTTTTTTACCCCCCTACTATTAAAAAAAAAAGCTTCATAAGGGGGCCCCCGGCCAAACCCCCCGGGAAATTTTTCTGCTTGGGTAGGCCCTAAAAAACTTTTCCCAACCTTGGTTTTTAGACTTTTGTCCTTCCCATTTTCCAATTTCCATAAAAAGGGGTTTTCCATTCCCTTTGTTTTGGTTTACCCTTTTGTCCCTTTTTTTGGACCTTCCCCCTCTTAATTTTTTTTGAAAACCCAGGGGGGTTTACCCGTTTCCGTTTGGTCCTTATCCTTTTTGTTGGAATTTTAAAATTTGCTTAAGTATTTTCTTTTTTCCCCATTTGGTTCCACTTAGCTTTCTCAGGATGGCTATTTTCCTTCTGGCTTTTGCTACTGCTTTGTTGATGTGCTTTTTCCATGTCCCCTGCCATCAAATGTTACTCCAAGGTTTGCTGGTTCTATATCTTCTCTTAGGGGTGTTCCACTTATCTGGATGATCCCTGCCTTTTGTTTTGGAGAGAGGGTAAATAGAGTGGTGTTGCAATTGTCTGTGTTTATGCTGACACACCATTTATTTGCCCATGCAATAAATGTATCTACAGCTCTTTGTAGCAGTCTGGTGGCCACTGATGCATGTTAATTTATGCTCCATAGAACCAGGTCATCGGCGTACATTGCCGCTTTAATTCCATGCGGTAGATTAGCAACGAGATCATTGATAAAGATTAGAAAAAGCGTGGGGGACAAGAATCTGCGCTTGGGAACACCGTGACTCAGTAGTATTTTCTTGCTCTTGAGTCCGCCTATCTGTACTTGGGCTCTTCTGTTGTGCAAGTATGCTTTCACCCATTTGTACATTCTTCCGTTGACTTTGCAGTTTCTCAGTTTCTTCACCAGACCTTCTTTCCAGACTTTGTCAAAGGCTTTCTTCAGATCTATCCACGCAGCAAGCACCACCTTCTTCTCTTGGAATGCATCCTCAATTTCTTGAGAGAGGTAGGTTGTCTGATCTTCCGTAGAGTAGCACTGCCTAAAGCCAGCCTGCTGTGGCACAAGGATGTTTTTATTTTCAATGTACCACCGCAGTCTGTGATTGATGATGCGCTCCAGTGTTTTGCAGAGACAGCTGGTGAGGCTAACTGGTCTGTAGCTAGAGGCAATGGAACTATCTTTCCCTGATTTTAGGAGGGGTATCATGATTGCTTCTCTCCAGGCTTGTGGAACACTGCCTAAGGTCCAACTATTATTGAAGATCTGCAACAGCTTTGCTTTGGCCTCTGTTCCTAGGTTCCTGATCATTTCATTGGAGATACCATCAGCTCCTGGTGACTTTTTCATTTCCAGTTTTGATATGGCTAGCGCCAGTTCGCTGATTGTGATGGGTGCCTCCAGAACCTCATGTACTATTTCCTTCTGTCCTGTATGTTGCCGTTTCTCTCGAATCTCTTGTTGTTTTTCTGGACTAATTTTGATATTGTTATCTTGTGCGAATGAGTCCGCGAAATGGTCAGCTGCTTGCTTTCTTGTTCAGATGTTTCCGTCTTTATATAGTGCAATTTTTGAGTTTCTCCCTGTGCCCTCATCTTTAAGTTGATTTATTAGCTTCCAAAATTTCCTTGTGTCTCTTTCAAAGTTCAGTGACTCCGTTTTCTCCTGCCAGCTTTTCCGTCTAGATTGCAGCTTGGCCCTTTGAAATTTGGCTTTTGCGTGCTAGAATTTATTGTGGTGCGCTTGGCTGGGTGTGACGGGCTCCTCTTGGTACTGTTTCTCGTGCTGCCTGTAGTATGCATTTACCAAACTGCTCAACTACTTTCTTTATGTCTTTCTCAGTGTTCAGGTTTCTAACCAGTATGCTGGTGCGATTCTTGTACATTGCCCAGTCTGCTTTCTTGTAGTTTCACCTCGAGAGGGTGCTGCTTTCACTTACAATCTCATTTTCTACAGTTAGAAAGACAGCCCGATGGTCACTGCCACCAAGTTGTTTCCCAACAATTCGTGTAATGTCCCACTCCAGGTCTGGTGAATGAAAAACCAAGTCAGGTGTAGTTGTAGTGTGCCATGATCTCGAGTTGAAAGTATGTGGGTCGGACGGCGTGTTAATCAAGATGAATATATTCTCATCCTGCCAGTCTTCCAGTCTCTCTCCTCTTTGTTCCATGTGATCATAGCCCCAGCTCTGCGAATGGCTGTTGAAATCGCCACACACAATCATTTTTTCTGTTAATGGTAGTGTGTCCAATACATGTGGGCGGTCACTTGGACAGTTATCAGTTATCAGTTATCAGTTGGGGTATCTTCATTGCACTCCGGACATGTCCATAGGTGCTCAGATCCTCCCCCAGCATATGCATCAGCGTCCGGTGGCTAATAGTGCCAGTTCTGTGTTGGTTGACGAGGCGCTTTGTTTTCCCGATGTACCTCTCGCGTCTGGCTGTGCCGATTCTTACTCCCAAGTCTTTCATCCTGGACAGCGATGTGGAATCACTGACGTCAAAGTCCTCTGTTCTCGCCATATCTTTAAGGACGTTAATAACATCGGCACGGTCCATGGGCTGGCCATCAGGGGGTGCAGAGCCAGCCAGTTTATCAGCTCGTTCATTTCCCTCGACTCCCGCGTGTCCCGGGACGAAGATGAAGGTGACTTTACGAACAACAGACTTCCGCAGCGACTCAGTCCAGTGTCTACGTACAGATCCAGCTTCGACCTTCTGAATCATGCTCATTGAATCACTTAGTACACACACGTTGGTATAATGCTGTGATTCCAGCCATATGAAAGCCTGTGTAAGTGCCATCACCTCCATCGTCATGCTGCTCGTGGTCATAGAGTGGGCTCCATTGGATTCTTGAACGGTTTGGCCCGCTGAACGGGCTGTAATTGCCCACGCACTTCTCTGCTGCTTTACAACAGATCCATCTGTATAGATGAGCACTTCGGGGCTATCTGAGTGTTCATAGATGAGCGCGTTAACCTTAGCATTGACAGCGGCGGGGTTCTGCTCTCTGCACCGTCTGTCGAGTGTGATAATTCAGGAGAAAGTGCACTTAAAAGCTGGAGGCACTGGCACCCATTCCTTGCCGGGGTTGATACTGGTAAGACTGCAGACCTGTCTGACATCTTCCGCCCGACCCATCCATGATTTGCCCCTCTTTATCCTGTCACCCTTTTCTCTGAATATAGCGTCATGCAGAGGGTGCTGCTCATCTGCACTTATTTTTAAGTATGCACGAGCTCTCCAGATCTTGATCCTGTGTTCCATTGTCGGGAAGTCAAGGAGGTATCTCATTGCTACACAGCTGGTGTCTCTCGTGCAGCCCAAAATGATGCGCATGGCTTCGTTTTGTACCTTTTCAAGTCTTCCAATCTGTGTAGGGCTGACAGTGAGGATGGCCAGGGCATACTCGATGAGTGAAAGCACAAGTCCTTGGAACAGAATTATTAGCAGTCTTTGCTCGATATTGGCAGTCGCCATGATTCTCATTGCTGACAAACCTTTTCGAGATTTCGTTATGACATATTCGATATGATCTTTGAAGGACAGGCTACGATCAAGTCTCACGCCAAGATACGTAATTGACTGGGTTCTGCTCAAAATGCTCCCATCCATTCTTACTCCCGGCAGGTCTGTTTTCACAATATGGTTGTTTAGGGAGAACCATGTAACCGATGCCTTTGCAGGGTTGACAAGGGCATCGGCATCAGCACACCATTGTCTTGACACATGCCGACGCATCTCAACTCCAAGACACAAAACTGCTCGTAATAAACAACGGATTAATAAAACAGCTCACCTCGATGAAACAGACGCAAACCAGCCGTTGGCAATTTCGGCATTTATTACATGCTCTCTCGCTCAATCTCAGCTTCATGTTCCATCTCAAGTGTCTTGACCTTTAGGTTGCCTTCAACCTCCTTTTCCTTCCAGTGTGTCTCTGTTGCAAGCCTTTCCTTATCAAAAGCCAATTGTTTCTCCTTAAGTTCTGCCTCTGCGGCTATCTGCTTCGCCTTCATCTCAGCCTCTGCGGCTATTTGTTTTGTCTTCAATTCTGCCTCTGCGGCTATTTGCTTCTCTTTCATTTGCATCTCCATAATTAACTTCTCACGTTCCAAAGTTAATTCTTTTTCTCTAGCCTCCATTCGTTCACGTTCCAAAGCCATCTCTTTTCTTTCAGTTCTCTCTCAAGAGCCATCTGAAGTTGTTTGGCTTCGTTTTCTGCTGCTAGTCTTTCTTGTCTTTCCTCCTTCTTACGTGTAGCTTGAAGTTGTCTAGCTTCCTTTTCTGCTGCCAGTCGTTCCTGTCGTTCCTCTTTGTCATGTTTTTGTTGTTCGCTGAACTCATGTTATGCCCACTCTCTAAGTTCAGTACCAGTTAAACCAGTCTTCTCACCCATTTCCAAGAAATATTGCAGTGTAGACATCTTGTCCAACCTGTAGAATGAGCTATCTGGCTGAAATAAATAGCGACGTAGGCAAGAGAAGAAAAGAATCGACAAAATTGTGATAATGTCTCAAGTAACTATCAACTCAGATAGTAAGTATCGTAGAATCAAAGTTGACCAACTATAATTAAGTAAATCTCTCTAATGAACGAACCACATATAAAGTAGAGAAAATAAATATGGAGAAATATGTTCAATATAAAATATATGTAACGCAAGACAACTAAAAATCATAAAAGACGATTGACGTGTGACGTAAATACATATTACTGTTTACAACCGATAACAAAATTTATCCACAAATTTTTAACGGAGACTGAACTTACTATACTACTACAATTGTGACAGCACAACAATAATGTGTTGACACCCGCAAGATCAATACAAAAATAATTCGTAATGACCTGGCGACTTCCAACACAAATCACTTTTATGAAATAATCCCACAAAAAAATATTGATAAACAGTGCCTTATTAGTATTCAACGTCATACTAATCAACAACACAAGTTACTGGCATTTTTTCGCAGATAAAAATTCGAGTCGCTCGAAAATTGATATAGAATAATTGTGTGTCGATCAGTGTCAGTTCAATAAAAATGATCCGTAATCAGCAATCGAGTATTGGTATGCTGGTTTAGATATAAAAGAGGAGCTGTGTATACAACAGATTGTTGCTCCTGATTTGAACGATAGTACAATTAACTTGTACTCTAACCCTGGACCAACGCGGCCCGTGACCGACCCATGTGAAAACGTAATTGGTTTGGGTATAACGTTGAACCTTGAGTTTATTACTTCAGCCTTAGTCTGGAACCTCTAGGCTGAATGTCCGCTGTGGGTATTGGAATGACTAATGCCCACAGTGATGTAAGTAGATCCGCTCGTGTACAGTTCTGGTATATAAAGTCCACTGCGTGAGCAAGGTGACCGTGTCTGGTATCACGCTAAAATGATAAGTGACAATCCGTGTGGCGTCTTGATGCGTTCCAGGTGACGTGTAGTGTCCCGTAGTATCTTGAAGTATATGTGTAGTATCCTTACATGGTGATGTGTAAAATGTCCTTTAATGTCCCGACATAGTCAATATAACTGTCCCAATGTGGATCGTTATCGATTAAATACCTTGAACAATTGGGTACCGTGTGACATTAAAGTCTATATGTATGCTTCGACTTCCAATCCAGTGAGTGTACATGTGTTAGATTTCATTTTCTGCATGCTGAGGTGTGATGATGATGTGTATCCATGTTATAACTCGGAAATATATGTTGCAGTTTCCCGTGAAAAGTAAAGTTTAAAGTAATGAAGTGGTACTGTGTAAAGTTTGTAAAGTTCAATGCTCGTATGTGACAGTAGTGAAGATTCAGTGAGGATCGTTGTTGAAAATTACTTGCATCATGGTGTACTGTGTCAACTTAATCTTCATATGTGTCCCCCTATTCTTGATACGCGTATGTTAAATGTGTGGGTACTGGCAATATCGTACCATCCTTGTGTGTAGCTATATCAGTGTCATAAACGTGAAAGAAAGTGTTCTTTCTCCTATTATAAGTTTGACTCACTGCTATGGTTAACAGAGTGGAAACGTCGTGTAGGAAGCTAACGACTCCTTCTTCTGTACCAACAACACATTATAAGTCGAGTGTGGACTCAAACGATCCGTAAACCAAATATATCAGTTGTGTTTACTTCTCCATTACTGTATTGTGCTTCAGTTTCCCAAACTTGGACAGTATTATGATCGTATTTAACTATTTACTATTGACTCAAAAGACAGCATATAATTTGCTGTTATTAAATACACGTAATGTTCATTATCTGTTTCTGCTCGTGCGCACTATGTATGTAGATCAGTTAATATAGCATAGTGTAATCTTTATTTCTTTCTTTCCACTGATAAACTTCTCAAACCGTGGCACTTATGAAGGACTAGTTTAATTAAATTATTTAGTCACTTTACCTGCAGATAATCGTCAAACAATAAGTATGTTGGCGTCACTCACGATCTTTCGGCAACTGCCATGTTGGCGCGTAACAAGCGATCTTGGTGCTGCATCGTGCTTCAGGAATTGATCCTGGTGTGCATTATCCTTTGTTTACTTAGCGATATGGCGGGAATCTTCGTTGTTTACATCCACACGATGCTTTCTGGATCAGAGACCCCACATTGTCTTGACACAAGCCGACGCATCTCAACTCCAAGACACAAAACTGCTCGTAATAAACAACAGATTAATAAAACAGCTCACCTCGATGAAACAGACGCAAACCAGCCGATGGCAATTTCGGCATTTATTACATGCTCTCGCAGAACAACAAAGAACGCTACTCCATATGATAACCTGCCCCTAAATACGGGGACGGGCGGTTATACAGTTATACAGAACCAGCTTCCAAATTCTGCCATTGCTTCAGGAAGGACGCTCTTTTCCCAAGGATTTACCAGCCGCGTTTAACTCGTCTAAAGGTTATTCCTGTCCCGGTCCCATCACTGTTTGCATGTGAGACAACAGACGATTTCCTCGCTCACTAAAAAGATTGCGCCGACCAGATCATATCCTCTCCAACACGGAGCCCATAGAAAACACCGCTGTCCTGATGTCTTCTCTCTAAGCGTCTCTCGTTGCCGTCCTATGACGTTGTCCACATCGGCCTTAGTTTCTCATATGGTCATCTAGTTTTGTGACTTGTCTGGGAATATCCCTTTTTCCATTTGGTGGCGCGTGCCGCTATGTGGCAACCATGAGGAAATTCGATCTAGTTCGCCCTGCATATCATAGGCAACCGTCTGTCTATCTCGACCCTGTCGATACACGAGGATGTCATCAACGAATGAGAGAGTCCTACCCCTCCCGTCCAACTGTTGCTCAGTGATCGGCACCGTATACACGTTGAATAGTACTGGTGACAGTGGTGAACCCTGCGGCAATCCTGGACATATCGTTATTGGCTCAGAAGACCAACTCCCGCATCTTAGCACCACCTTCTTTTGGAGCAGAACTGCAGCTATCCATCGTACAAGGTGAGGGTGCACTTTCAGTCTGAGGAGGGTTTGCATCAAGTGCTCGAAAGATACTCTGTTATATGCGTCCTTTAAGTCTATGGCGGCCGCACATGTCTCTTCTCTGACCTGAAATCCTTCGTAAACATCTTGAGCAAAGACCGCCGCATTCAGCCAAGACTCTTTGTTGCGTCTGTATCCTCCAAGTGTGGGCGGGAAGCAGCCGAGTTGTTCCAAGTCACAAGCAAGTCTGTGTGCTACAATTTTCTCCAGTAACTTGCCAGCAGTGTTCTGCATCGTAATGATTCTGTAGCCGCTCATCTTGGAATGGTCTTTGTTCGGTTTTGGCAGCGGCAGCAAGTAGCTGTGTAGCCATTCTTCTTTGATCTGACCCCTCTGGATAATGGTGTTGAATTCTCTGGCCAGTTCTTCCATGTCATCCTCTGATATCACCAGTAAGTCACCATATCGGATGCCGTCTGGGCCTGGGGCGGTGTTAGGTGATTTCTTGAGCATCGCATGCACTATCTCAGCTGTGATTATCCAATCTTCGTCTGTCCCGACCCCCTCGCACAACTGAGAGAGTGTCGTTGTGGTCCTCTGTCTGGCGGGCTCGTCTTTCTGGTCAGTCTGTTCTATGTAGCGTGCAAGAATAGCCTTACCTTTATCCGCATCCGACTTTTTCCATGTGAGGTCTGTGCCTTGAAAGTCTGGAATACCCCTACGTTGTGCAGCACCGTTCATGCTCTTATGGAGGCACCAGAATGTCGTAAGAGATCGCTCGGAGCACACCTTCCTGCAGAACTCGTCCCATTTCTCGGCCTTGGCCTGTTTGGCGCAGGATTTGAATAAAGTCATCGTCCTATCGACCTCAGACTTCAGGTTCGCCAACTCAACCTGTGTCATGTTAGCCTTTCTGGCCGTTTGCCAGTCTTTGACAGCCTGCCTCTTTCCCAGCCATGCCTTCTCGACCTCTCCATTCCACCATGGTGGCTGCAACCATCTTTCTTGTCTCCTGCGGGAGGAAGTTAGTTTTCTTCTTCTGATCTTGCTTATGGCGTCTTGACCAGTGTTGTCGTACGGGAAGGCATTTGTGTTGTTTCTTTGACTCATGGCCCTGTCTTTCTTGATCAGGATGACACAAGGGTAGTGGTCACTATCGTGGTATCCCAGTGTGCCCCACCGGCATCTTGGTGCGATGGTGGGTGATACCAGAGCCAGGTCAATGACGCTGTCAGAGTCCCCTGGTCGAGTGGCTATTCTAGTGACCTTCGCATCATTCAGACAGATTAGGGCAGCAGATGCCAGGGCGACCTCCAGATCTTCTCCCTGTCTATTCGTGATGCAATTCCCCCATTGACTGCCTCTGGCATTGAAGTCCCCACAGTAGATGATATGCCTTTCATCCATATCAAACAAACTCTGCCATTGTCGCACGAAGACCTTCCCATTTCGCGCATAAACGTTCACGATTACAAGCTGCACTGGCGTCATTATTCTTAATGCCTGCACTTGCAGGGCATCACTGTTCCAGGAAGACATATCAATCTCAGACACTAGTATGTTGTCGCGGACCAGAATGGCCTGTCCGAGATGCCGCCTGTTAAAGAACCCATGAAATCCCGTTGGACAGTAGTAATTGATCAGATGTAGATCTGTATTGCCTTCTTAAGTTTAAGTGTCTGATACTCAGCCCCTTCCATGTAGACTTCCATTTGGAAAGCAGTGATGTTATTTATTTTACAAGGGTCAGTATCCCACCTTTTCGCCTGTCCTTTCGGTCAGCTTGGTAACACTGATAGTCTCTGATTTTGAAGGCTATAATTTCGTTGAGGTGAGTTTCTTGCAAGCAACATACGCTTACTTTTTCTTGGTCCAAGATGTTTTCTAGTTCTATTATTATTTTTATTATTATTATTATTATTATTATTATTATTTTGTTTTGCTGACTCACTCCGCATTCCAGTGCACTGTTTTAAGTCTTTGTTTAGTATGGCCAGCCGTTCTATTCTCATGTCCCCTGGCTCCACAGCACATCTGAGAAGGATCACCAGTAGTTGGGGTTGGACCCTTTCGAGACATAGGGCCCGGCACTGCACCTGCCTGCGGGTCCAAAGCAGGGCGAGCACCATAACATTTAGCAGTAGTCGACATATTCCATTTTGCGTAATTGCGTGGCATCCTGATTTCAGTGGTGCGCTTCCTGGCTGGTTGCCTCCGTCTTCAACACCTTTTCTTTGCTAGAGCAGACTGTGGTCTCACTCGAGTTTAGATGTGTACGCGCGCACACACGTGTCTGCGCATGCATGTACGTGCATACACATCTAGAGCATACTTGTTATTTTTCGGTGCCAGAAACTCGCCGTCGCCCCTTCTCCTGTTAGTAAAAACAGTTCCGCCACGTGAAGGCCAGGAGTTGGACTTTTGCTGCAGAGGTTATGTATTCGCGAGCCATTTGGGGTATTTAAGCTTATTGTCCACGTTTCACATCAATGCAAAAGTAAAGGTTCTATGTAGCACCTCAACACTCTTTTTCTCATTTCAACTGAATCATTTTATTGGTCAGTATGTTTTTCATCTTGCTAAAGGCTACCTAAAGGACAATGAGCAGTCAAGCTTATCACGATGTTCTTTATGATACTGTTCGATGTTCTTGATGATCTCTGCGTGATAGTGGTCGTTGTCTAGGTAACGATACTGGTGTCTTGCAAGATAAGTTATCACTCACTCCCGCAGTGCACATTCACCAGTCATTAAACAAGATTCAGTTGGCGCACATAATCCTTTATTACAGAAATAACACAGACTCACGGAACATATTTATATATCCAGAAAACAATATATATAATCCACAGAATATCCTCCTCCTAATTCAACACGCACACATTACTGCCGTCTCAATCTAACTTCATATCAAATCCACAAGACATTTAATCCAACTACTATGCACGGCTGGATCTCCCACAATACGACCCACCCACTGGGTCGGAGCCTCTGCTCTCTATGTAACCCACTCTGGGTTTTAGGACTGCCTTCACAGCTCGGAGAATCACACAACACCGTTCTCCGTGGACTACCGACTCCTTCGGTATCTCAAACTCCACTCTCTCTGAAGTCCCTTGACTTCACACACAAATACACTATCTCTCGCCCCATCCGCGCTAGGGGTATCCACTCACAACCGCCCCATTATTTCTCAGGGTTGATTGTTTTCCTCGTAGTCCCGCTACACAGGTCACTCATCTCAATGTCAATGACCCAGGCATATGTCATTATCCCCCCCCCCCCCTAAAATAAAACATCGTTTTCAAATGTTGGGAGACTAATCCTTATCAAATATGTGACCCAGACATATTGCCTGGGTAGTCGTAAGTATAAATCCCACTTACTTTAGCTACCACACTCAATAATACATCAAATGTTCATAGTACACTCCCATATTCCCCACACATCAATACCAACACTTTACATCTAGTGTACCAATGCATGAGCTAAAACATCACATAATAATAATAATACATCATAGGAAAGCATTATACTTATGTACCCACAGGTCTCTTACTACTTCACGACCATACAATACTATTTGTGTACCGACCCTATATCAGGTGGTTCTGTTCTTGTATTACCCTCCTCTGATTCCTGTCGATGCTGTGTCTACCTTTCATGTACCCATGACTCATGGTACCTCTACAATTACAACATCTGTTTGCTATCCCTAGCCCTGGGTCAGTAATGTCGCGAACACTCTTTTGACCTGACTCAACTTTCCTATCTGCATATTGCACCGTTACACTTGAGTCTCTGTTTAGTCTGAACTCTTTGTTCAATCTTGGCCCATATACCTGGCACCTTGCTTTCTGCTGCATACGCCTTATGCCTATGTGCCCTGCACATGCATTATCCTGAGCTGTTCTAGTATATCGGTCTCTATGTACTAAAGGTACGGCTCCTTGCCCACGTGCAGTTCCACTATCTGAAAAGCGGCGAGTGAGAACATTGTTCTTCCTCTCGAAGCACCATCTACCTTTCTTTGACTGCCTATGTTCTACTCTCCTACACCCTTGGGAACATTTGTTCAGGGTAGTATCTTGTCTCTGGGAGCCACTAGCACTATATTTGGGATCCATTCTCATCTGCTCAGCTGTACTATCCTTGTACTGAGTTCCTGTGTCTACTTCAAGTGCCTCTTCTACCTCAGCTATACTCTCTAATTTAGGTTCTCTTGTGGTAACTACCTCATTACTGCTTACACTATATTTTTGGTCCCAATAAACTACTTCCTCTTCTGTACAATCTTTAACTCCTATAACATTTCCTATGATCAAATCAGCCACTGGTGAGTCCAAAACACACGCTGTCACTCTTCCAGTGATATATGGTGTTTTTACTGTTATTATGGATATGGGTAGAACTCTACTTGAATGTTATGCATCTAATCTTTTTCCCTGTATAATCCGAGGGATCTATTAAACTTTTCCTGACTCCGATAGACGTACATCCGGAATCCCTAATTGTTAACGCTGGTCTATCATTGACAAATCCCTGATGCAGCTTCAGACTTCCTCCTTCATGCACTGCTGATCCTGCTTTCACTGTATGACCACATATTAGGACTGGCTGACTGTCTTTTTCAAAAAGAGGTTTGCACCCACTACAATCTTCATTATTCAGCGTCTCAATTACTTGCGCTGCCTTTGAGTGCTTTGTTTCTCTCATCGTACATTGATGGCTGACATGCCCCTTCCTTCCACATTTGAAACAAGTAATCTCCCTTTTACTGTTGTTCATTGGTCCATCTGATGGTTGTGCATCACACCGTGCTGCCTTGTGTCTCCAGCTCCCACAATTCCAACATCCGGCATAATTTGGACGTCTCTGGAAGTTCCCTCTTCTATATGGGTACCGTCCTACTCTACCAACATTGTTTCCTCGGAAACCATTATCTTGAAGTTCTTGCTGCTCACCTTTCTGTGCTGAATCCACACTTTTCGCCCTTGGTCTGATGACTGGATTCTGGTACTGTTTAGTGTACGCTGCACAGACTATTTCCTCACTCATTAGTTTCCCAATAGAACTGTTAGGATGTGCAGTCATGTAATTTTGCCCTAACTGAGACATTGTGTCTATGTCTTTGGCTTACGTTCCTCAAAGAAAGCTACTAATTTAGAATTGCATGCAGATACTACCTTGTCTCTTAACATTAGATCTACTAATTTATTAAAATCTTTCCCTACCTCTGCAAGCTCCATCCATTTGTTAAATGTATTCTTTACAGTGTTAACAAAATCTGTGAAATCTTGATTTGTCTCTGGCACTAACTGTCTAAACTTTGTCCTATATCCATGCTCAGTGAGTTGGAACTTTGTCAGCAAACGTTGACGTAAGATAGTGTAGTTGTTCCTTTCTTCTACAGGTAAATTGAACATGGTGTCTAGTGCCTTACCCGTAAGAAACTCGCCAAGTCGCATCGCATCGCTTCCGGGATGCCTAGAGTTTTCACAGATGATTCGAATCTCGAAAGATAGGCCTCAAGACAATCCCGGTCCGTAAAGTATGGCAGTTTTAATCGTTGTGATGACTGTGAAGGTCTTCTGCTTTCCTCACTTTGACCTTTTGATATTTCTAATTTTCTGAGAGCAATGTCAGCTTCCATCTTAATCTTCTCTTTCTCAATTTCCATTTTCATTTGTGTCTCTTCCTGTAGACGCTTGTTTTCTATTTCAGCTAACTTTACTTCCTGTAGACGTTTGTTTTCCATTTCAGCTAGTTTTACTTGTGTCTCTTCCTGTAGACGCTTGTTTTCCATTTCAGCTAGTTTTACTTGTGTCTCTTTCTCTTCCTGTAGACGCTTTGCCTCGCGTTCATTATGCCTCTCCTCTCTTTCCGTCTGCTTTTGTTCTTTTGCTTCTGCATACTCCTGTAACTCTTTACCTTTCAGGCCTATTCGTTCACCTGCTTCAATATATTCCATTAAAGTAGGCATCTTATACTTGTGGACACGTTGCTGTCTGTCAGCCAACTATAAATGTGACGAATCTGCTGTTAGTCTTTGTGTCACTTCCCTAAGTACACCAAGCACTCCCTGTGTACGTAAATTCGTAGTGCTAAAATATCAATCTGTACTCACCCAGTCACTCTATAAGCACTAGGTAGTGAGGGAAAATATCCTCCCTCGCATATATCTATAACAAATAGTTGTATAACATTTCTGGAAATATTGTTAAACATACATATAAATACATATACAAACAAATGGATGATAACAGTAAGTGTTTTCTATAAACGCTAGACTCACAAGCCAAGTACACGGAGACGGTGATCACAAAGAAATAAACCACAGTAACAACCACAAGCTTGTGTAGGGACGCCCACAGTGCACGTAATATATAAATATAAACTGACAAAGACCACTAGACAGCAGACATGACGAAAGATCACAATAATAACATATATCCGACCACAACAAATATCATATGTAAATATAACGAAAAGAAGAAAGAGAAAAAAAAATTATAGCATCAATTTATACACAGATCTGACGTTAAACACAAACTGGCACGTTATATAATTCAGGACCGTCCCTGCAGAACCAAATAAACCGACCTTTCGATTTTCTTCCCAGAAATTATATATGGTGCACCTCAGAAAATAACTTTTCGCCCTGTCTCCCGGCCTTCGAGAAACAAAGGCCTGATAACGATAGTAGAACAGTTCAACAAAGACGAAACATAAAGTCTGGTTTTCATTCATAAACAAGTTGTTTATCCAGTTCTCTGGAAAATCTCAGTAACTTTCCACTGTGCCCAACCGTGACCCGCAGGTCAACTTCAGTAATCTTTGTCACAATAATACACACTGTAAACTGACCGGACACTTTTCCCGTTATACAAAAACACTTTCCACACAACTTCTCAGCCCCGACCCGGCTGTGAACAAAGTAATGTCCGGAAATTTTCCGTTATCCACAACGACACCTGCCGTGCCCCAACCCCTGTATGTCACCCTTCCCTGTGAACAGCAAATGTCAATTTTCTAAGTGTATTCTGTTGTTGTTTGTCCATCAGGAATGATGATGACCATTCATTTCATCCAGTGGGGTTGAAGGTGTGGAGCCATGGGTTTTAAGATGGCTGATAAGGCCTATTTTGGCTCGAAATGTTCTTTGACAATGTGGGCAAAGAATGCTTGACGTCTCTGGAGGAGGATTTCCTGCAGTGGTTTTTCTGTCCTGCCTTTTCTTCACAGCTCTTGCAGTCCTGGTTGCCTCACATATGACTGCACCTTTGCGCAATGATGCCCGCCACGAATTTAGGTCTCTGGCTGCAGCCTCCCAGGTGTCATGAGGAATTCCAAAAGCATTCAGTGAAATTTTCAGTGTCTTTAAAACGTTTCCTCTGGCCACCTTGGGAGCGTTTACCACAATGCAGTTCGCTGTAAAAAATTCGTTTAGGGAGCCTGTGATCTGGCATGCGAGTCAGGTGACCAGCCCAGCGAATCTGATTCTTCATCAGTAGAGTGTGGATACTGGGCATGGATGCTCTTTCTAGGACTTCAGTGTCTGGAATCTTGTCTTGCCATTTAATCTTCAGTAGCTTCCTTAGGCAGACTGTGTGGAAGTGGTTTAATTTCCTAGCGAGTCGCTGATAAACAGTCCAGGTTTCACAAGCATATAGCAGTGTGGATAATACAACTGCTTTGTAGACTTTTAGCTTTGTTTGCAGGCTTATTCCAGTTCTGTCCCATACATTCTTGTACAGTCTGCCAAAGGCTGCACTGGCCTTGGAGATTCTTGCATTCACTTCGTCATCGATTGTGGCAGCTTGTGACACAGTGCTGCCAAGATAGGTGAATTTGTCCACAACACTTAGTCTATGATCATTCACTTTGATATTCGGCACAGTGTGATTATTCCCTGGAGCTGGCTGGTACATAACTACAGTCTTCTTCAAGTTGATATTGAGCCCAAAGTTGGCACAGGCATGTGAGAAAGCTGAAACATTATGTTGCATGTCCGCCTCTGAGTTGGCGTATAGAGCGCAATCATCAGCAAACAGGAGCTCTCTGTCGGTGCCGCTGTTAATTTTGGTTTTAGCTTTCAGCCTTCTGAGATTGAATAACTTTCCATCCATACGGTAGTTGATGTCTATTCCAATGTTGTCGTTCTCGAAGGCATTCACCAACATGGCTGAAAACATAAGGCTGAACAGTGTTGGTGCCAGGACACATCCTTGCTTCACTCCATTGGTGACAGGAAAGGGTTCAGACAGTTCACCATTTTCCTGTACTCTTGCCTGCATGCCGTCATGAAATAGCCGCACTATTTGGACAAACTTTCGTGGACAGTCATATTTTGCCATAATCTTCCACAGTCCTTCTCTGCTGACTGTATCAAAAGCCTTGGTAAGGTCAATGAAATTAACTCTCCCCTTCCCGGGAGTTCAATGTTCTCGTAAACAGCGCTGACCCGAATTGTCCGTGTAGACTCACAATCTCCACCTGCACTGTCTCTTAACTCCGCCCCACCTCGTCTTTTAACGGCGTCGACAAATCTTGACCAGTCAAAAAGCGACCACACGGTGCGTTCCCTCACCACACACACCTGTCAATATCTTTGATTCCCAATCCCGTCTTTATCACCGACAGCGATGTCCTACACACACCTAGGACTGACTGCTATTGTCGCAAACACGTTTTTGTCCACGCGACATTTCACCTATGCTGTCTCTTGATGTATAAACACATGCGCCTGTCGTCTCAACCACGACAGTTTTTGTCTGTGCGCTCTTTGTACCTAGTGAGCAATCCCCGTCACTCCCCACTCTCCGTTGACCTGTGCCTTGTGTCGTCAACACGCGCTGGCAGTTTTTTCTTCAATGTGGCGTCTTACACACACACACGATTGATATTCTTACTCCTTTCTGGATTAATTCTGGTTTTTCCGTGCCCCGTCTGCTAGCCTGGGTCTTCACTTTGTCTGTCTGTGTTTATCTGGCGCACACAAAAAAGAGTTCGCATTAATTTCTTAAACAATAATATCCAACTTGTCAAGGGTTTGTTAGTTTGATGGAACGAAGTCACCAGATACTAACTCCTCTCTCAGCGAAGAGCCCACAGATAATTCATTGGGTTTCTTGAATGGACGAAGCCTCCAGATTATCACGATGTTCTTTATGATACTGTTCGATGTTCTTGATGATCTCTGCGTGATAGTGGTCGTTGTCTAGGTAACGATACTGGTGTCTTGCAAGATAAGTTATCACTCACCCCCGCAGTGCACATTCACCAGTCATTAAACAAGATTCAGTTGGCGCACATAATCCTTTATTACAGAAATAACACAGACTCACGGAACATATTTATATATCCAGAAAACAATATATATAATCCACAGAATATCCTCCTCCTGATTCAACACGCACACATTACTGCCGTCTCAATCTAACTTCATATCAAATCCACAAGACATTTAATCCAACTACTATGCACGGCTGGATCTCCCACAATACGACCCACCCACTGGGTCGGAGCCTCTGCTCTCTATGTAACCCACTCTGGGTTTTAGGACTGCCTTCACCGCTCGGAGAATCACACAACACCGTTCTCCGTGGACTACCGACTCCTTCGGTATCTCAAACTCCACTCTCTCTGAAGTCCCTTGACTTCACACACAAATACACTATCTCTCGCCCCATCCGCGCTAGGGGTATCCACTCACAACCGCCCCATTATTTCTCAGGGTTGATTGTTTTCCTCGTAGTCCCGCTACACAGGTCACTCATCTCAATGTCAATGACCCAGGCATATGTCAAAGCTGAAAAGCATCTGATGGCTGCAGAAATGTGGTTTCTGAGGAAAATGCAAAGAATACCATGGACAGACAGAAAAACCAATGACCAAGTACTATAGGAGACAAATGAACATCGTAAACTGATTAGAGAAATTAGACGTAGACAGTCAAAATTTTTTGGACATGTTATGAGAAGAAATGGATTGGAGAACTTAGTGACAACTGGCAAGATCGAGGGGAACAGACCAAGAGGAAGACCGAGAGGAAAATACCTGGATGGCTTGGCCACATGGCATGGACGAGACAGGAACACTGAGCTGATCCACGACACTGGTGATCGAGTGAAATGGCGAGTCATGACCGCCCACGCTTTCCGGCATGGCACATGATTGATTTGATTGAAAGGCTACCTTCGCAATGGCAATTCTTGTTGTAATCTCTTCAAGGCATCTCCCATCAGATGTTATGACAGTGCCGAAATAGCAGTATCGATTCACTTGCTTAAAAATATGCCCATTTATTCGTATATCACATTGTGGTATTTCCTTCTTCCCAGTGACGACCATAATCTGTCTTCTTAATATTCAGTTCTAACCCTAGTTGTTCACTGTGTGCAACAACTGCATCTACTAAATGTTGCAGGTCCTGTTCATTGTCTGCAATGAAAACTGTACCATTGTCATATCTTATGTTATTGATGATCCCCAATGTTGTCTACGTCTATTGACTCTAATCAGTTTACGATCTTCAATTGTTTCTTGAAGGACTTGTTCATTGGTTTTTCTGTCTGTCCATGGTATTCTTTGAATTTTCCTCAGAAACCACATTTCCACAGCCATCAGTTGTTTTCAACTTGACTGCTATTGTCCACACTTCACATCCATTCAAAAGTATAGGTTCTACGTAGCACTTCAATACTCTTTTTCTCGTTTCAATTGATATCTTTTTATTGGTCAGTATGTTTTTCATCTTGCAAAAGGCTACCTTCGCAATGGCAATTCTTGTTCTAATCACTTCAAGGCATCTCCCATCAGATGTTATGACTATGCAGAGATAACTATCAATTCATGTGATCATTTACTTGTATAACACATTGTTCTTTCAATATACAGAGAGTATTACAGCAAAGCCGGTCTCCCTGGCGTAGGTGTTAGCGACTTTCTCCGTAATTCAGTAAACTCTCGTGAGTAATGTGACGTACATGAGAATCGGTAGCGGTTCTCGCCGCGTAGGTAACTTAGGGGTATGTGAACCGGTCGCTCAGAAAGCAATGGCAAACTACTGAGCGTAATCTTGCCGAGAAATCAACAATCAGCTGAAAGATGCTGACGTGGACAATGAGCAGACACGATGAAAACATCTAATGGCAGTGGAAATATGGTTTCTGAAAATGCAAAGAATACTATGGACAGACAGAAAAAATTATATAAAACTAATGAACAAGCCCTAACGGGGCTTGATAGGCTCGAGGTATGGTGTCCGCCTCGAGTGCTGGAGGTCCCGGGTTCAAGCCTTTACGAGGGCCGGGATCTTTTCACGTGGACTTCTAGTAAAAAAATTTCCCCTGGTCTCTGGGTAGTGAGATTGGACGCCCGTATGTATTGTTGCGCATGTAAAAATCCTTTGGCAGTTGAAAATCGAAAAAGAGTAGCCTAACGGCGCTGCACGTGCAAAATTTCGAGTTAATGATCTACCCAGTTCGTGCACTGAGCTGTGATTCTCCGGACTTAGGCTTGAGTTAGGAGTAATTATGGGCTACACCCATGTGCCATGATGTTCATGATGATCACCATTATCTCCGGTACTGTTCAACGCCTACACAGTGAGAATCACCAGTGAGCAGATTTCTGGACCTGGCAGGACATTGTCATATGCCGATGATGTTTTAGTGTATCGTCAGGGTAAGGATAGAGAGGAGGTTGCTGTGGAACTACAAACCGAACTCAATCGCATAAGTACTTATGAAGCTGGGGCAATGGTCAACCCAACAAAGGCAACAGTGACTTGGTTCTCGTTGAATAATCATATTGTCAACAATCCAACACCAACTGTAATGCTGTGTTCAGAGACGGTGGAAAGAACGCAGGCAATGAATTACCTGGGAATACGGTTTGATCGAAGCCTTGCTTATAATGTGCACATAGACCAGGTGATAACAAAGGCCAAGCGGGGTTTGGCAGCGATGCTGGTGATGGCGGCAGCAAACTGTGAGCAGCGCCATCTATGTCTTCTGTACGAGGGGCTGGTCATGTCTGTTTTTGAGTATGCAATGGCAATCCTGACTCTCAGCCATAAGCAGATAGAAAGGATGGAAAGGATACAGAATGAAGCTATGCGCATTATTCTTGGATGTACAAGAGATACAGCATGCAGGGCGATGCGCTACCTTCTTGATTTTCCAACCATTGAAGAGAGAATACAAGTTTGCAGGGCACGCGCCTACCTCAGAATTAACGCAAACACACAACATCCACTGCATAGTGAAATTAGGAAGGTGAAGGGCAGCAGGTTAAAAAGAGGACGGTCGTGGATGGGTCAAGCCGAAGACATTCTTCAACAGGTGTGTTCACTTGAGGACTTAGAACCTGGCGAGGAGTGGGTGCAAGTGCCAACAGACTTCTGCACATCCTTTTCAGTTTGCATCCAACTAGATAGAAAATGCAGACAAGAAAATCCGGCTGCTGTTGAGGCTGAAGTACAAGCGTTGATTTTCGAGAATTCGCTAGACGGTGACGCGGTCATCTACACAGATGGGTCGGTCGTCCAACATGTGAAAAGCTCATGGGCCTTTACAGCTCGGGCCGGAGGGAGAATTGTGAAGGAGGACTCTGGTGCTTTCACTGAAACCACAAGTAGCCTGACCATGGAAGTCATGGCAGTAAGTAAAGCAATAACATGGCTCGAGACACAGACATTCACTAGGGCTTGTTTCCTTAGCGACTCAATGAACATGATCAAGAGGATAGAGGAGGGGTCGATCCGAAAAGAATGGTTGCTGCCTCTGAAGCGGTCTCGGCTGGCAAAGATTAGTTTCATCTTCGTGCCAGGGCATGCGGGAGTACAAGGAAATGAGCGGGCTGACAAGCTCGCAGGTGAGGCTACTGTGGAGGGCGGACGCGCCATGGACCAGGCTGACATTCTGAATGCTCTACGAGAAGTGAGACTTTTGCGAGAACCAAGTGATGACTGTGAATCTACAACAATGGCCAGACTGCGAGAGCAGCAAATTAAAAGAGGGGTGGCCAAACAAGAACACTACGCAGGAAGCCAAAGAAGATTGATAAACCAACACAGAACTGGCGTCGTTAGCCGCTACACGCTGCGGGATTTGCTGAGGAGGGGATCCGAGCACTTATGGACTGAATGGTTTGATGTGCAACGAGGATGATCTGTCGACTAACTAACTAACTAGCCATGATGTTGATCCGTCGATTGAACTAAACTAAATTTAAATGAGAAGCAACTGAAAACCATAAACTGATGAGGGAATTAGACGTAGTCAGTCCAGATTCTTTGGACACATTGAGAGAAGAAATAAATCAGGGAACTTGGTGGCGAGATTGTTTGGACATATTGTGAGAAGAAATAAACTGGGGAACTTGATGGCAGGATTAAGAGTAAAAGAACAGGAGGCAAGCAGAGAAAAATAAAATACAATATGTGGATAGTTTGGCCACTTGGCGTGGATCGAGACAAGAACATGGAGCTGATCCATCCGTCTTGGTATCTGCGAGTCATAATGAACTCATCATAATCATCATCAGCACGTGTAATGTCGTTAGATACAGGCGGTCATGGCTCGCCATCTCCCGGGAGCAACATAATTTGGATTAGGTCTGTGTTCTTGTCCCGATTATGCCAAGTTGCCGGGATATCCAGGTATTTATCTCTCTACCTTCTCCTGGCTCTTATTTCTATTGCCACGATGTTGTTTTAATAGCCTTCTCTTCATCTTCTTCTTAACCCCTATCGTGTGCCTGTGATGATCAAGTCTGTCCACAGCTTTCTGTCTCACGCGCTGCCAATCATTTCTGATATTGCTGTTCCTCTGTCAGGGGTCACCAAACCACGGCCCGCGGGCCTGCATCCGGGCCGTGACATCATTTCATCCGGCCCGCTGACCGTACTCGAACTTGCTTGATATATATGGAACACAAGACGTTGCGATACAATTTACATGTAAATATTATGTTTAGAATAATAGGTGATCTTCACACGATGACAGGAGGGCAATATTACACATGATGACTGGAATGTAAGATTACACATGATGACTGGAATGTAAG
The DNA here is from genome assembly GCA_014155875.1 of Cepaea nemoralis. Classification (NCBI taxonomy): domain Eukaryota; kingdom Metazoa; phylum Mollusca; class Gastropoda; order Stylommatophora; family Helicidae; genus Cepaea; species Cepaea nemoralis. The sequence continues at coordinate 210,334 of JACEFZ010002040.1, forward strand.
ATTACACATGGTGACTGGAGTGGCAGATTACACATGTTGACTGGAGTGTAAGATTACACATGATGACTGGAGTGTAAGATTACACATGGTGACTGGAGTGTAAAATTACACATGGTGACTGGAGTGGCAGATTACACATGGTGACTGGAGTGTAAGATTACACATGGTGACTGGAATGTAAGATTACACATGATGACTGGAGTGGCAGATTACACATGGTGACTGGAGTGTAAGATTACACATGCTGACTGAAGTGTAAGATTACACATGGTGACTGGAGTGTAAGATTACACATGGTGACTGGAGTGTAAGATTACACATGGTGACTGGAGTGTAAGATTACAAATGGTGACTGGAGTGTAAGATTACACATGGTGACTGGAGTGTAAGATTACACATGATGACTGGAGTGTAAGATTACACATGGTGACTGGAGTGTAAGATTACACATGGTGACTGGAGTGTAAGATTACACATGGTGACTGGAGTGGCAGATTACACATGGTGACTGGAGTGTAAGATTACACATGGTGACTGGAGTGTAAGATTACACATGGTGACTGGAGTGTAAGATTACACACGATGACTGGAGTGTTTACTCTGGAGTAGAACAGCAAGAAAGGGCAAGACACGGTGTGGGAATAGTCATCGAACCACGGCTAGCAAGAGCAATACTAGAAATAAAATATATATCAGAAAGAATCATAACAGTGAGAATAAAAGAACAAACAATCACAACATATGTACAGATATACGCACCATGTAATGCAAACAATAATGAGCAAGAATGCGAGGACTTCTTCGAAGACATACATGATGTGCTAAATAAAATAGATAAGCAGGACAACATCATAGTTATGGGAGACTTCAATGCAAGACTAGGACATAACAGATTGGGCATAGAAAAACACCTGGGAGCATTTGGAGATCAGCAAAATGAAAGGAATGATAACGGAAGTAGACTAATAGAGCTTTGCAGCCAACACGACCTCTATATAACAAACACATTCTATAAACATAAAGATTCACAAGTATACACCTGGTATAAATGGAACGATCTAGATACTAAAAGCCAAATTGATTTTATATTAACAAGAAATAACAGAAAGAGAAATATATTAGATGCAAGAGCAGTGCCCAATTTCAGTATAAACACAGATCATAAAGCAGTCGTTGCCACAATAAGAACCATTAGAAGAAGAAAACAAAGAGCAGGAAAATACATGCCATGCGAATCAGTAAACTTAAAAAACCTTAAAGACGAGGCAGTAAGGGAAAATTATGAGAAAGAACTAACTGAACTCTTTGTAAAATTACCTACGGAAAGAAAAACAGTGGAAGAAGAATGGGAGATGTTCAAATCAAGCATTTTAAATACTGCAAAAATAACATGCGGAACCACGAAAAAACGCAAAACACGGATAAAGAAAATAACAAGTTGGTGGAACGCAGAAGTAAAGAAAGCGGTAAAAGAAAAAAAGGAAAAATATAAAAAGTGGTTGAAGAGCAAACAGGAATGTGATTACAGAGAATACAGAATAGCGAGAAGACATGTGAGTAGAATAGTAAAGAGGGAAAAACAGAAAGACTGGGAAGAGTATGGAGAAACCCTAAATAAAAACTACAAGGAGGCAACCAGAAACTTCTACAAAAGATAAGTGCAATGCGAACCAGAGGAGAACCCTTTGACCCAACTGAAATAATTAACAGCGAAAATGGAGAACCAATAAGTGAACAAAAACAAATCCTAATAAGATGGAAGCAGTATTTCGAACAACTTCTCAACATCCCATCAGATGTCACAGGAATTCAAGAGACCTACACAGATGTCACCGAGGAACTAGAACCAGACATACTAAAAGAAGAAATTATAGAAGCCATCAGATTAGCCCCATTGAACAAATCACCAGGGACAGGATGAAATACCAAATGAACTAATTAAAGCAGCAAGGGAAGTAGGAACAGCTTGGCTACATAGACTATTCAACCATGTTTGGGTAGAACAACAGACACCACGAGACTGGGGAAACGCCATAATTATCCCAATTTGGAAAAACAAAGGCAGCAAAAGAGATTGCACACAATACAGAGGCATTTCACTGTTGAGTCATACTGGGAAAATATTTTGCAAAATTCTTGAAAAAAGATTACGAACTACTTTAGAACCCCAGCTAAGCGAAACGCAGCTTGGATTTAGGAAAAACAAAGGATGCACAGACGCCATTTTTGCTCTTAGACAACTTATAGAAAAATCAATTGAATTCAATGAAACACTCTACTTAGCCTTTGTTGACCAAGAAAAGGCATTCGATAGGGTAGATAGAAACAAGCTGTGGGAAATCCTTAAACAATATGGAGTGAGTACACATCTAACAAACCTATGTAGAAGTTTATACAACAACAGTGAATGCATAGTGAGAGCAACTGGAGGACACTCAGAACCCTTCACCATAAGATCTGGAGTACGACAAGGTTGTGTCCTGTCCCCTCTCTTGTTCATAACATATATAGACAACATATGTAAAGAAACCAGCCAAGCAGAGACAGCAAGAATACCGCATGACGAGAACACAGAAGAAGAACCATCTGCAAATCTAACCATTAGAGAACTCCTGTTTGCGGACGACCAAGCACTAATAGCAAAATCAGAAGCTGAATTACAAGACCACATGAATAGTCTAAACGAAATGTGTAGGGAACATAACATGAAAATTAGCACAAGCAAAACAGAGGTAATGACTATAACTAAAGAAGAACAAACAGCAACAATTCACCTAAACGAACATCCCTTGAAACAAGTAAAGAGCTTCAAGTACCTAGGAAGTATAATATCATCAAATGGCAGATCAGAAGACGAGATCGAAAATAGGTGCAATAAGGCAAATCAACTCATTGGACAAATGGCACCAATACTAAAGAACAAACATGTATCAATAACTACTAAGAAAGCACTTTACAACACAATCTTCCTACCAACTCTGTGCTACCAATGCCAAACCTGGACAATGACAGAAAAAGAGAAAAGAAAAATCACAACAACAGAAATGAGGTTCCTGAGAAGAATACTCAACGTATCAAGAAGAGATAAGATCAGAAATGAAGAAATCAGGACTAAAGTGGGGGTTAAAGCTGCTCTAGATTTTATTAGAAAGCAGCAAGTCAAATGGTTTGGCCATGCATGTAGGCTACCAGTCAACAGCATGCCACAACAAGCAATGATGTACAGACCAGATGGAAACAGAGGAAGAGGCCGACCACGTAAACGTTGGACGGAGGGAATAACAGAATCCATGGGAATGTCGATATACGAAGCCCATAACCGGGCACTCTCACGAAGTTTATACTTCACCTCGACACCGCAAGGTACAAGAGGAACATGATGAGATGAGATGAGATGAGACTGGAGTGTGAGATTACACATGATGACTGGAGTGTAAGATTACACATGGTGACTGGAGTGTAAGATTACACATGATGACTGGAGTGTAAGATTACACATGATGACTGGAGTGTAAGATTACACATGATGACTGGAGTGTAAGATTACACATGGTGACTGGAGTGGCAGATATATACATGATGACTGGAGTGTAAGATTACACATGATGACTGGAGTGTAAGATTACACATGGTGACTGGAGTGGCAGATTACACATGATGACTGGAGTGTAAGATTACAATGATGAATGGAGTGTAAGATTACACATGATGACTGGAGTGTAAGATTACACATGATGACTGGAGTATAAGATTACACATGATGACTGGAGTGTAAGATTACACATGATGACTGTAGTGTAAGATTACAATGATGACTGGAGTATAAGATTACACATGATGACTGGAGTGTAAGATTACACATGATGACTGGAGTGTAAGATTACACATGATGACTGGAGTGTAAGATTACACATGATGACTGGAGTGTAAGATTACACATGATGACTCGAGTGTAAGATTACACATGATGACTGGAGTGTAAGATTACACATGGTGACTGGAGTGTAAGATTACACATGATGACTGGAGTGTAAGATTACACATGGTGACTGGAGTGTAAGATTACACATGATGACTGGAGTGTAAGATTACACATGATGACTGGAGTGTAAGATTACACATGATGACTGGAGTGTAAGATTACACATGATGACTGGAGTGTAAGATTACACATGATGACTGGAGTGTAAGATTACACATGATGATTGGAGTGTAAGATTACACATGGTGACTGGAGTGTAAGATTACACATGATGACTGGAGTGTAAGATTACACATGATGACTGGAGTGTAAGATTACACATGATGACTGGAGTGTAAGATTACACATGATGACTGGAGTGTAAGATTACACATGGTGACTGGAGTGTAAGATTACACATGATGACTGGAGTGGCAGATTACACATGATGACTGGAGTGTAAGATTACACATGGTGACTGGAGTGTAAGATTACACATGATGACTCGAGTGTGTCAGCACCTTGTTTTATCTACTGAGGTCTGGCATATCACGCCTCAGTGAACCAACGACGTGAGTGTGTACAAATATACTGCTCTTTTATTCAACTTAGCATATACATCATTTCAACCATACAATATGTACATGTATAGCATATTCATAATTGTGAAATCACAATTCATGTAGGCTTGTATATTATTCTAACTATATACTCGCGCTCGCAGTCAGCGCACATACACAACTTGTAGCAGATACTCCCAGCTCAGGTTATCATTCGCTCTTGTCAATTCTTCACTCGTTCAAGCATTGTCCAAACACAACCGTCTCTGTCTACAGCTTTATCCCGTCTGAGTAAGCCTTTGGCCTCGGTCGTCTATCTCGTGGTGAAGCACCACGTGCCACCTCACCTGCGTCTCAGGCTTGTCCTTCACCTCTGGGTCAGTCCTCGAGGTTAGTCTGTCCGTTGTTGCTAACGGTCTTCTAATTAACTCATATCGTCCAGTCTGTCCCTGTACAGACTTAAGCCATGTGTCCCCTGTCCTCTACTCGGGCTTCGTCCTATGTGGGGTCATCTATAGGGATGTGGCAGAGTGTAAGATTGCACATGATAACTGGAGTGTAAGATTACACGTGATGAATGGAGTGGAAGATACAAAAGTAAAGGTCACTTTAACATGCTGTCGCTTTGGGCATATGTTTCTAGTCCCATATTTTTGTAGGCCAAATTTTAAAAAAAAAGATCCACAATATTGCTAATGAAACCCTGGACCATCAGGATGGTTGGGCAAATGTCTCACCACTTCTCTACAGGGCCACCTGGGAGATATACACACAATCACAAGAGTGAAAGATGCTTCTCTACAGGGCCACCTGGGAGACATACACACAATCACAAGAGTGACAGATGATTCTCTACAGGACCATCTGGGAGACATACACACAATCACAAGAGTGACAGATGATTCTCTACAGGACCATCTGGGAGACATACACACAATCACAGGAGTGACAGATGCTTCTCTACAGGACCATCTGGGAGACATACACACAATCACAGGAGTGACAGATGCTTCTCTACAGGGCCACCTGGGAGACATACACACAATCACAGGAGTGACAGATGCTTCTCTACAGGGCCACCTGGGAGACATACACACAATCACAGGAGTGACAAATGCTTCTCTACAGGACCATCTGGGAGACATACACACAATCACAGGAGTGACAGATGCTTCTCTACGGGGCCACCTGGGAGACATACACACAATCACAGGAGTGACAGATGCTTCTCTACGGGGCCACCTGGGAGACAAACACACAATCACAGGAGTGACAGATGCTTCTCTACAGGGCCACCTGGGAGACATACACACAATCACAGGAGTGACAGATGCTTCTCTACAGGACCATCTGGGAGACATACACACAATCACAGGAGTGACAGATGATTCTCTACAGGACCATCTGGGAGACATACACACAATCACAAGAGTGACAGATGATTCTCTACAGGACCATCTGGGAGACATACACACAATCACAGGAGTGAAAGATGATTCTCTACGGGGCCATCTGGGAGACATACACACAATCACAAGAGTGACAGATGATTCTCTACAGGACCATCTGGGAGACATACACACAATCACAGGAGTGACAGATGATTCTCTACGGGGCAATCTGGGAGACATACACACAATCACAGGAGTGAAAGATGATTCTCTACAGGACCATCTGGGAGACATACACACAATCACAAGAGTGACAGATGATTCTCTACAGGACCATCTGGGAGATATACACACAATCACAAGAGTGACAGATGCTTCTCTACAGGACCATCTGGGAGACATACACACAATCACAAGAGTGACAGATGATTCTCTACCGGGCCACCTGGGAGACATACACACAATCACAAGAGTGAAAGATGATTCTCTACAGGACCATCTGGGAGACATACACAATCACAAGAGTGAAAGATGATTCTCTACAGGACCATCTGGGAGACATACACACAATCACAAGAGTGACAGATGCTTCTCTACAGGACCATCTGGGAGTCATACACACAATCACAAGAGTGAAAGATGATTCTCTACAGGACCATCTGGGAGACATACACACAATCACAGGAGTGACAGATGATTCTCTACAGGACCATCTGGGAGACATACACACAATCACAAGAGTGACAGATGCTTCTCTACGGGGCCACCTGGGAGACATACACACAATCACAGGAGTGACAGATGCTTCTCTACGGGGCCACCTGGGAGACATACACACAATCACAGGAGTGACAGATGCTTCTCTACGGGGCCACCTGGGAGACATACACACAATCACAGGAGTGACAGATGATTCTCTACCGGGCCACCTGGGAGACATACACACAATCACAGGAGTGACAGATGCTTCTCTACGGGGCCACCTGGGAGACATACACACAATCACAAGAGTGACAGATGCTTCTCTACAGGACCATCTGGGAGACATACACACAATCACAGGAGTGACAGATGATTCTCTACAGGACCATCTGGGAGACATACACACAATCACAAGAGTGACAGATGCTTCTCTACGGGGCCACCTGGGAGACATACACACAATCACAGGAGTGACAGATGCTTCTCTACGGGGCCACCTGGGAGACATACACACAATCACAGGAGTGACAGATGCTTCTCTACGGGGCCACCTGGGAGACATACACACAATCACAGGAGTGACAGATGATTCTCTACCGGGCCACCTGGGAGACATACACACAATCACAGGAGTGACAGATGCTTCTCTACGGGGCCACCTGGGAGACATACACACAATCACAAGAGTGACAGATGCTTCTCTACAGGACCATCTGGGAGACATACACACAATCACAGGAGTGACAGATGATTCTCTACAGGACCATCTGGGAGACATACACACAATCACAGGAGTGACAGATGCTTCTCCTTCATGAATGTTCAGCTGTCACTCTAAACATATTTGAAACAATGCAACAGTTACTTGTCGACATCACCATCGAGTATGTCCTCAAATGAAACAAGGGGAAGCCAGTAGCGCGTTCTCTTATCTCCCTAGGCTGGAGACAACAGCAGCTGATGTTTTATCAATTAGAGTTCCATTCAATATGAACATCCTATCTCAAGCTCACTGAACAGGTTTATTAAGTTCTGTGCTAAGTATAAAGATTACTACATGATAACATCTTTCCAAGAGGTAATATGTATAATCTCTTGATGGGCTGGGTGTGTGATTCCCACTTTCTTCTCTACCCGCTTCTTATAAACAGTGTTTTTCTTTTGAATGGTTTATCTTGTGGTGCTTCAGAGAGCTAGAAGTGGCAAAACATGCACCACAATCATCACATTTGTAAGGTTTATCTCCTGTATGTGTTCTCATGTGGACCTTTACATTGCAAGTCTTAGTAAAGGATGAATTACAATCAACACATGTGTAAGACTTCTCTCCTGTATGTATTCTCCTGTCGGACTTCAGGCTGCCCGCTTCAGTAAAAGATGCACCACAATCATCACATTTGTAAGGTTTCTCTCCTGTATGTATTCTTCTGTGGCACTTCAGATTTCTCATGTCAGTAAAAGATGCACCACAGTCATCACATTTGTAAGGTTTCTCTCTGGTATGTATTCGCCTATGGCATTTCATATGGAAAGATCGAGTAAAAGCTGCACCACAATCATCACATTTGTAAGGTTTAACTCCTGTATGTGTAACTCATGTGGATCTTCACACTGCCAGCCTGAGTAAAGGATGTATTACAATCAACACATGTGTATGGCTTTTCTCCTGTATGTATTCTCCTATGGGACTTCAGGCTGCTCGCTTTAGTGAAAGATGCACCACAATCATCACATTGGTAAGGTCTCTCTCCTGTATGTATTCTCCTTTGCGACTTGAGGCTGCCCGCTTCAGTAAAAGATGCACCACAATCATCAAATTTGTAAGGTTTCTCTCTGGTATGTATTCGCCTGTGGCATTTCAGATGGAAAGATCGAGTAAAAGTTGCACCACAATCATCACATTTGTAAGGTTTCACTCCTGTATGTTTCATTTTGTGGCACTCCAGAGATCTATAAGTAGTAAAAGATACACCACAATCATCACATTTGTAGGGCTTCTCTCCTGTATGTATTCTTCTGTGGCATTTCAGGTGCCCCGCTTGAGTAAAAGATGCACCACAGTCATGACATTTGTAAGGTTTCTCTCCTGTATGTCTTCTCTTGTGGCGCTTCAGATTGCCAACATGATTAAAAGATGCACCACAATCATCACATTTGTAAGGTTTCCCTCCTGTATGTTTTAACTTGTGGCGCTTCAGATGGCTAGAATTAGTAAATGATGCACCACAATCATCACATCTGTAAGGTTTTTCTTCTGTATGGGTCATCTTGTGGCGCTTCAGAGAGCTAGAAGTGGCAAAGCATGCACCACAATCATCACATTTGTAAGGTTTATCTCCTGTATGTGTTCTCATGTGGATCTTCACACTGCCAGTCTGAGTAAAGGATGAATTACAATCAACACATGTGTAAGGCTTCTCTCCTGTATGTATTCTCCTGTGGGACTTCAGGCTGCCCTGCTTCAGTAAAAGATGCACCACAATCATCACATTTGTAAGGTTTCCCTCCTGTATGTTTTAACTTGTGGCGCTTCAGATGGCTAGAACTAGTAAATGATGCACCACAATCATAACATTTGTAAGGTTTCTCTCCGGTATGTATTCTCCTGTGGCACTTAAGGTTGCTCGCATCAGTAAAAGATGCACCACAATTATTACATATGTAAGGTTTGTCTCCTGTATGTGTTCTCTTGTGGCGCTTCAGACTGTCAGCACGATTAAATGATGCATCACAATCATTACATTTGTAAGGTTTCTCTCCTGTATGTTTTAACTTGTGGCACTTCAGATGGCTATAATTAGTAAAAGAATCACCACAATCATCACATTTGTAAGGTTTCTCTCCTGTATGTATTCTTCTGTGGCACTTCAGATTTCCCACGTCAGTAAAAGATGCACCACAATCATCACATCTGTAAGGTTTTTCTTCTGTATGGTTTATCTTGTGTCGCTTCAGATGGCCTGAAGTAGTAAAACATGCACCACAATCATCACATTTGTAAGGTTTATCTCCTGTATGTGTTCTCATGTGGATTTTCACACTGCCAGTCTGAGTAAAGGATGAATTACAATCAACACATGTGTAAGGCTTCTCTCCTGTATGTATTCTCCTGTGGGACTTCAGGCTGCCCGCTTCAGTAAAAGATGCACCACAATCATCACATTTGTAAGGTTTCTCTCTGATATGTATTTGCCTGTGGCATTTCAGATGGAAAGATCGAGTAAAAGTTGCACCACAATCATCACATTTGTAAGGTTTTTCTCCTGTATGTTTTATTTTGTGGCACTCCAGAGATCTAGAAGTAGTAAAAGATACACCACAATCACCACATTTGTAAGGTTTCTCTCCTGTATGTATTCTTCTGTGGCACTTCAAATTGCCCACTTGAGTAAAAGATGCACCACAATCATGACATTTGTAAGGTTTCTCTCCTGTATGTGTTCTCTTGTGGCTCTTCAGATTGCCAACATGATTAAAAGATGCACAACAATCATCACATTTGTAAGGTTTCTCTCCAGTATGTGTTCTCTTGTGTCGCTTCAGACCAGAGGCTGTAGTAAAAGATGCACCACAATCATCACATTTGTAAGGTTTCTCTCCTGTATGTCTTCTCTTGTGGCGCTTTAGACCAGAGGCTGTAGTAAAAGATGCACCACAATCATCACATGTGTAAGGATTCTCTCCTGTGTGTCTTCTCAAGTGATACATCAAATAGGCAGTTCGAGCAAAAGATGCACCACAATCATCACACTTGTAAGTTTTCTCTCTTGTAGGTGTCTTGTGGTACTTCATATTGTAAGCTTGAGTAAAACATACACCAGAATCATCACATTGATAAGGTTTCTCTCTGTGATGTTTTCTTTTGTTTCACTTCATGTTTTCAGATTAAGTAAAAGATGCATCACAGTCAACATTTGTTAGATGTCTCTATTGCATTTGCTCTTATCTTTCTGTTTAAATATCTTATCTACACAAACAGTTGGAACACAAACATCAAACATGTATGGCCTGTCTTCTTGATTTATTCTTTCATCACAACTGTATAATCAAGAGACTTCCCAGAGACCTGTGTAAATGTCATAGTTTGTAAATCTCAAGTTTAAAAAATCACATGTAGTTAAGTGTCTATTTCATTGATAGATGACACACTTTCCGATAATTTTTTTACATTAATCATGTTCTGCTGATGTTATATAACTATTCTCAATCCACTATTGTCAAATGATATGTTTCATGGTGACCATGAGTTATATTGTTATTCTTAATTTTGGGTCTGTTTGTCCTGCTACTTTTTCAAAGATGTAACAATCTCATATTTCACTGAATCCTTTGTGACTCTTGAAATGAAAGGAAACGTCAGAAAGTTCTTGTTTCACAAGTCCGAGTCTCTGTTGTCAAACTTCATCTTCTCCATATGTCATTGTTTTCATGTAGGGAATGGCGAGACAACTCTGTCAGCAGTTGTATAATTCTGAAAGAGACACAAACAGTAAACAAGGGGTTAATTAGCATGGCAGGCAACATATTACAATAAAATGTCTAAGTTTTACCTAAAATGTTGTACTGTAAATGTAATAACACGCTCAAACAGACATTGTAAGAATAATGATACAAATGAACAGCTGGTGTAAATGTACTAAAACACTCAACCAGACATTGTAAGAATAATGAAACAAATGAACAGCTGGTGTAAGTATAATCTAACCAGTGCTTCTTCTTTAACCCTTTACTCCCCATTGGGGCATCGATCCCCAACCAACTCATTCCAAGCCTCCCTGTCCTTAGCTTTGCTATACAACTTCGTCCATGTCCTCACTTCCAAGCCTTCCTGTCCTCAGCTCTGCTATACAACTTCGTCCATGTCCTCACTCCAAGCCTTCCTGTCCTTAGCTTTGCTATACAACTTCGTCCATGTCCTCACTCCAAGCCTTCCTGTCCTCAGCTTTGCTATACAACTTTGTCCATGTCCTCACTCCAAGCCTTCCTGTCTGTCATGAATTGGCAGCCTTTACTTCCCAGAACAATTTTCGGTCACTTTTGATGGGCCATGTAGAGGATCAACAGACGAACAAAACCGTTTTCTCTATATTCAAGGCTATACTGTCTTGACGTAAGCTTGCAAAACCTGCAAGTAAACAAACCACCAGGAATGGCTTTCTATTTGGGAAGTTAATTTGACACCAGTACCGGTCACCCCCAGAGGTTATCAATCCAGCCAGACGGGAGGGCAGACTCAGGGGACTGAATAGTAATTAAAACCAACCAGGCATGACGCAAGCAAACCTGGTTTACCAACAGAGTTGTAAACTGGCTGTTGACCATGAGAACCTAATTGTTCCCTTGACATGACACCTGATAAGAATAGCTAGGAAATCGCCCAACCGCGATGGCTGACCTCATCTGGTAGAGACTAGGTGTGAAATCACTGATAAGACTCAGTGGGCTAATAATTGTCAGACCCACAGGTGTGAAGGCTAGTGTGCATGCAGGAAGAATTTTTATGACTGGACTTGCAATTAACGTCAGGAGGAGATAAGAAGAATTTATGAATGGAATTCCTGGGAGATAAGTGTCTACTGCTAGGCTAGGTATAAAAACCCCTGCTAGACTTTTCCCGTTTAGATTAAGTCTGACTTCAGAACAGGTAGGAACTATCTCAATGTCTGTAGTCATACGCATGATTATTATGTTAGATTTCACTACAAAAGTTATTTCTTAGTTACTGATTTTCAGTCTATATCTGATCTAGGTTATTGCAAGAACTATCATTGTCATAGATTACTTGAGTGTTCTTTCTAAGTTCTGTGTTCAATATCATATTGCTTTAAAGTGTTATTCTTCTGAGAAATAGAGCCTTATGTGAGACAGATCTTGTCTGGGTATACTTTTAGGTGTCTTGGTAGATGCTTGTCATTTCTTTGACACTATCCTAGTTGCTTTTTGGTGTGTGCATTTGTTGTACAGAATATAGTCAACTGACTATTTATTTAATTCTTACAACAGCAGTAACTAAGTGGTAACTTCAATTAGACTTGTTGTATATCTCATTTTGTAGCTATACAATATTAGTACTCATTAATAATGCCTGATGCTATTATGTTGAGTATCATTAGATGTCCATCTTGAAGTAATATAATGTTTACGGATAGGTTGGATGTATGTATGTGTAATTTCATATGAATATACGATGCTAGGAATATGCTTCGTACATATTCTTTTTGTGTATATACGTCTCATTTCGTATACATACCAACTAACTAGTGCATTATGCTATGATGTTAAAGTATCATAATATGTCTAGTTTAATCAATATGTTTATGTGTATTGGATGTTTGATATATTGATTTGTCATATGCAAACCTACCAATATAAGGTGTTATGCTATTGTCTGCGCATTGGCACATTGGCCAATGATTGTGTTGGAAGCAGAGGTGTAATGGTACAGACATTACCCACAATTGGTAGTATAGGGTATATGGTGCTAAACTTTCTCAGTGTATTGTGGGCGTGCGTCCACAGTAATGCATGGAAACCTGGCACAGCTACTGGTCACGGCTTGCAAGCCGGGATGATCAGGCATTGTTATAATACCCTTACCGACCCTGTGAGCTGCTAAACTAACATTGGACGGAGCGGCTGTACGACACAGAATTTCTGTATTAGCGACATGGACATGAGGCGGCAGAAATGTAATCATTACAGGCATGTGAGACAATTGAAAAGCCCGTCCCAGACTAAAGACAGTAGGGAGAAGGAGGATGGTGAACACAGTAGAGCTGGAAGATAAACTTGGCCAGACTGGTCATTGTATATGTTTGTGTTATGATATGTTTTAATTAGGCTTGCAATTGGTAGTATAGGGTATATGGTGCTAAACTTTCTCAGTGTATTGTGGGCGTGCGTCCACAGTAATGCATGGAAACCTGGCACAGCTACTGGTCACGGCTTGCAAGCCCGGATGATCAGGCATTGTTATAATACCCTTACCGACCCTGTGAGCTGCTAAACTAACATTGGACGGAGCGGCTGTACGACACAGAATTTCTGTATTAGCGACATGGACATGAGGCGGCAGAAATGTAATCATTACAGGCATGTGAGACAATTGAAAAGCCCGTCCCAGACTAAAGACAGTAGGGAGAAGGAGGATGGTGAACACAGTAGAGCTGGAAGATAAACTTGGCCAGACTGGTCATTGTATATGTTTGTGTTATGATATGTTTTAATTAGGCTTGCGCTGATGTAGAACTGACATAACACATTCTTGACTTTCTTTCAAGCTCTCACAAGGAGCACCTATGTTATAGATCTCAAGACTAGAGACTACTGACTAGGAGTGTCAGGACTGACAGGATCGTCAGAATACCGGCAAGCTGTTTCTTCTTTTTTGAGTCTACTGGAGAGTGGGGATCTGGACCACAGTTCCAGATAGATAAAGTAACAAGTAAAGTTACGTAATGTTTCTCATCACAATATGTTATATGATTTCATCATCCCCATATTGAAAACCATCAGATGTCTATGATTAGTAAATAAATGTTGTAGTATTGTAACTCATAGTTCTCTCGTTATATTTTAATTCCAATTGTGCATACGTGTTGTGTGTGTACATTGGTGGGGGTTCACTTACACACCAAGGAAGGGAGCAGTCAGGGAGAAAAACCTGTACTGGAATAGTTGTCTTTACACTTTAATTCAGACGTAAAAACCTATCCTAGCTAACCTTCTCTTTCCCATCCTTGGCGAATATTCAGCACAGTTCATTTTAATTTTGTAACGAGCCACTTGGAGCTGTACGTTGGATATTCAGGGCTTAATCTGTAGTTCAGCCATATAGATTTTGTCCCTAGTCAGTTTCTGACTATTGGGGGTTGCTCGCCAGTGAATAATACTTTCATCTAGCCGGTGGGGCACCCCGACTTCTGACACTGTCCTCAGCTTTGCTATACATCTTCGTCCATGTCCTCACTCCAAGCCTTCCTGTCCTCAGCTTTGCTATACAACTTCATCCATGTCCTCACTCCAAGCCTTCCTGACCTCAGTTTTGCTATACAACTTTGTTCATGTCATCACTCCAAGCCTTCCTGTCCTCAGCTTTGCTATACAACTTCATCCATGTCCTCACTCCAAGCCTTCCTGACCTCAGTTTTGCTATACAACTTTGTCCATGTCCTCACTCCAAGCCTTCCTGTCCTCAGCTTTGCTATACAACTTCGTCCATGTCCTCACTCCAAGCCTTCCTGTCCTTAGCTTTGCTATACAACTTCGTCCATGTCCTCACTCCAAGCCTTCCTGTCCTCAGCTTTGCTATACAACTTTGTCCATGTCCTCACTCCAAGCCTTCCTGTCCTCAGCTTTGCTATACAACTTCATCCATGTCCTCACTCCAAGCCTTCCTGTCCTCAGCTTTGCTATACAACTTTGTTCATGTCATCACTCCAAGCCTTCCTGTCCTCAGCTTTGCTATACAACTTCGTCCATGTCCTCACTCCAAGCCTTCCTGTCCTTAGCTTTGCTATACATCTTCGTCCATGTCCTCACTCCAAGCCTTCCTGTCGCCAGCTTTGCTATACAACTTCATCCATGTCCTCACTCCAAGCCTTCCTGTCCTCAGCTTTGCTATACAACTTTGTCCATGTCCCCACCACATTATTCATTTTTGCTTCTACTTTTCTTTTTCGTGTGTTTTTATATCTTTCTCTATTTCTGTTGCCCTGTGGATCCCAGACAAAGTCCTGTCTAGTTATATCTAAACAGTTACTGCATGTTAAATACCTCACTTATATTCTTCATTCATTATTTCTAGTTATATCTAAACAGTTACTGCATGTTAAAGATCTCACTTATATTCTTCATTCATTATTTCTAGTTATATCTAAACAGTTACTGCATGTTAAATACCTCACTTATATTCTTCATTCATTATTTCTAGTTATATCTAAACAGTTACTGCATGTTAAATACCTCACTTATATTCTTCATTCATTATTTCTAGTTATATCTAAACAGTTACTGCATGTTAAAGACCTCACTTATATTCTTCATTCATTATTTCTAGTTATATCTAAACAGTTACAGCTGTTAAAGACCTCACTTATATTCTTCATTCATTATTTCTAGTTATATCTAAACAGTTACTGCATGTTAAAGACTTCGCTTATATTTTTCATTAATTAATTTCTAGTCTGTCTGAAATCGTTTCCGACCAGCTCATAATCATCATCATCAAGTGCCATGCCAGCTGGCGTAGGCGTTCATGGCTCTCCACAGACCTCGGTCTTTGTTGTTCTGGATCTTCTTCTTCTTTCGTTCACTTGAAATATGTCTATAACTGCAATGTTGTCTCTTGTATGAATTTAACTGTCTGTTTTAGTTCACTCAGCGGTCCATAGAGTTTATCTTCCACTGTCGACTCTCTGGGCCAGAAGGTTTGTCTAGATATGTTGTAATTTGGGCAGTCTTGGAGTATGTGCTCTGCTGTCTGCGACGCCAATCCTCATGTGCAATTGGCACATTCACCAATCTTGAGTTTTGTATATATGTGCTTGTGTAATCTATTGTATCCTGTTCTGAGGCGCAGAATAATGACTTGTTCTGGTCTGTCCATAACGTGGTAGTCATCTTGAGCAGGTTTTGGTGGCTTTCTGACTGATTTGATCATTCTTTTCTTTTGGTGGTATGTAACATGTACATCAGGCGGTTCTTCTTTTGCTCCTTCCTTAGCCAATTGATCAGCTCTGTCGTTCCCGGGTACTCCACAGTGGGATGGTATCCACTGTATGGTGACCTTATGCTGACTGCTAAGTTCAGAAAGTAGTGTCCTTAGTAATGGCAATTTCCCAGACAGGAGCACCTCGAGTACTGATTTTGCATCTGTCAATAGCACCAAAGGTTGTGTACCATGGCTGGTATTTAGTAATTTCTCTGTTGCTATCTTGATTGCCTCAATTTCAGCATCATAGTTATGGCAGAACTTTCATGTTGGTACTCTGGCCGTGTCCCTGGCATTATTTGGGTATTCTCTCGCTCCTCCATTTCGAACAGCATTTTGTGCTGACCCTTCTGTGTAAACTGGGATCCAGAGGTCCTGTGGGTATTCTTCATCAAGGAAGCTGAAAGTGGCTGTTCTGCACATCACACTATTCTGTTCTTCCTTGTCAAATACTCCTCTCACTTTTGTCTGGATTTGTAGTGATAGTCTATGTTCATCTTTCCATGGAGTTTGCTCTGGTATAGTTTTCAGAGGGATACCAACTGTGGGCAGATCGGTGGTTTCTCTGCAGAGTCATTTGGCCTGGTGGATAAAACTGCTTCTTTTCAACCGCCCCATAGCTAAGTTTTCAAATCTATTCTTCATGGGGTGGCCTGGCCAGCTGAGGAACTTTTCTGCTTGTATTAGCATTTTCGTATCTCTGCAATCTCTCAGTGCGTTTGTCCTCCCCATCTTCTCCATCTCCACTATAGAGATTGATCTCATCCCTCCTGTGGTGACTCTAAGTGCTTGATTCTGCACCTTGTCCGGCTCTGCACCTTGTCCGGCTCTTGTAGTGTGGTTTTTTAATGCTGAACACCACACAGTTGACCCGTATTCCAGGTGTCGTCGTATGTTCTGTTGATAAACTTTGCTAAGTATTTTCCCACTGGCTCCCCATGTGGTTCCACTTAGCTTTCTCAGGATGGCTATTTTCTTTCTGACTTTTGCTACTACTTTGTTGATGTGCTTTCTCCATGTCAGCCTGCCATCAAATGTTACTCCAAGGTATGTTGGTTCTTTATCTTCTCTTAGGGGTATTCCATTTATCTGGATGATCCCTGCCTTTTGTTTTGGAGAGAGAGTAAAAAGAGTGGTGCTGCACTTGTCAGTGTTTATGCTGACACACCATCTATTTGCCCATGCAAAAAATGCATCTACAGCTCTTTGTAGCGATCTGGTGGCCACTGATGCATGTTCATTTGTGCTCCATAGAACCAGGTCATCAGCGTACATTGCCGCTTTAATTCCATGCAGTAGATTAGCAACAAGATCATTGATGAAGATTAGAAAAAGTATGGGGGACAAGACTCCGCCCTGGGGAACACCGTGGCGCAGTAGTACTTTCTTGCTCTTGAATACGTCTATCTGTACTCTGGCTCTTCTACTGTGCAAGTATGCTTTCACCCATTTGTACATTCTTCCATTGACTTTACAGTTTCTCAGTTTCTTCATCAGACCTTCTTTCCAGACTTTGTCAAAGACTTCTTTCAGATCTATCCATGCAGCAAGCATCAGCTTCTTCTCTTGGAATGCATCCTCAATTTCTTGAGAGAGGTAGGTTTTTTGATCCTCCGTAGAGTAGCACTGCCTAAAGCCAGCATGCTGTGGCACAAGGATGTTTTCACTTTCAATGTACCACTGCAGTCTGTGATTGATGATGCGCTCCAGTGTTTTGCAGAGACAGCTGGTGAGGCTAATTAGTCTGTAGCTGGAGTCAATGGAACTATCGTTCCCTGATTTTAGGAGGGGTATCATGAGCGTTACTTTTCGGAGGGACGCTATTTAGTGTTTTTCATTGGATTTTGTGTGATTTCCTATGGATTCCCTGTGAATAGTGTTTCCCTGCGGATTATGTGATGTTATATTGTGTTCCTTTTATTGGAAGTTTTCAAAAGAAGCCACGGAAGGCAGGTGGTGGATGTAATTTTGAGGGCAGCTGACAGATTTTGTGGGTCATGGCCTCGAGTTACACGACGGCAGGCAGACGAACTCTTCTTGAGTCAATGGCTGCGGTCTCCGACCAGTAAGGTCACTGCCATAGAGGAAAGCAACGGCAAACTACCTCTTTAAAAGTGCCTAGTATATCATGATTCGCTTAAAGACTGATCATCGCAAGACAAGGACAGAGACGTTAAAATTAGCAACTTGGAACGTTAGGACGTTAAACAACGACGGAACATTAGAGAACATAAAACAAGAAATTGAAAGGGAAAAAATTAATATTTTAGGTATGTGCGAAACGAGATGGACAGGAGCAGGCATCAAGATAGGAGAAGATTTCAAGATTATTTATTCTGGAGGTGAAGATCATCATAGGGGAGTGGCAATTATTCTGGACCGGAAAACATCAAAATCTATTCAAGGATATTGGGCCGTGTCGGACAGAGTTCTACTAGTTAAATTAAGTGGCAGACCTTTTAACATAAATGTTATTCAAGTATATGCCCCAACAGGAGAATCCAGTGAAGATAGTGTAGAAGAATTTTATAATGACATAGAGCCTGCCTTAAAGAAATGTAAAAATTCAGAAATAAACATCATATTAGGGGACTTCAATGCAAAAGTAGGAAATCAAGGGGATAGATACACAGTAGGAAACTATGGTTTAGGAGAGAGAAATGAAAGAGGATACAGACTCGTAGAGTGGGCAAAAGAACAGGAAATGATTGTAGGAAACACCTGGTTCAAACAACACCCTAGAAGATTATGGACATGGAGGAGTCCTGATAGCAGGATTAGAAACCAGATTGACTACATTCTGATTAGCAGAAGATTTAGAAATGCATTAACAATAGCAAAAACAGTTCCCAGTGCTGATTGTTATAGTGACCACAGATTACTCACAGGAACATTGAGGATAAAGTTGAAGAAAGTCAAGTATATAACAGGAAACACTAAATATGATTTGTGTACATTGAGTAATGACAAGGAAATACAAAACAAATTCAACATAGAAGTACAGAACAGATTTGAAATTTTGTCTGATCTAGAGATCCTATTCCAGGATGTGGATGATCAATGGGAAACGTTGAAGAATTCAATCAATGTGGCTGCAGAAACAACTATTCCAAAATTAAAGAGGGTGGGTCGTAAGAAATGGATGACTGAAGAAATTTTACACCTCATGGAAACAAGAAGACTCAACAAAAATAATTCTGTCAAATATGAAGAAATTCACAGACAAGTCAGAACATTATGTAAGGAGGCAAAAGAAGCATGGCTTGAGGAAAAGTGCTTAGAAATTGAAAACCAACACAACAGTCAAAATACCAAATTAGTGCACAAAAGAATTCAGGAACTTACTAATAAAAGAACAAGTACATCTACAGGGTGTCTAAAAACTGAAGATGGCAAAATCATAATAGAAAAAGACCAGATTCTACAGGTATGGACAGATTATGTGAAACACCTTTATTATGATAACAGAGATGAACAGTATGATATTAGATTTAATAATGAAGGACCGCCAATTATGGAGATGGAGGTTCGAAATGTTCTTAAGCATATGAAAGCTGGCAAGGCCCCCGGTGCAGATAACATCACAACAGAAATGATTAAAGCTTTAGAAGAATTTGGACTAGATCAAGTCACCAGACTGCTGAACACATTATATGATACTGGAGATATACCTCCTGAATTATGTAACTCTATATTTATTGCAATCCCAAAGAAATCAGGAACCTTGGAATGTGATCAACATAGAACAATTAGTATAATGAGTCACATCACAAAGATTTTGCTAAGAATTATCATGCAAAGAGTGAGGAAGAAGATACAACCTGAAATAGGGGAAGAACAATGCGGGTTTGTAGAAGGAAAGGGTACAGTAAATGCTGTGTATATGCTGCGAACAGTTATTGAACGTGCTATAGAAGTAAACAAGGATATACATCTTTGCTTTATTGACTATACAAAGGCTTTTGATAGAGTTAGACATGTCAACATGGTGAATATGCTTGCAGATCTACAAATTGATGGGAAAGACATTAGACTTATAAAAAACATATATTGGAAACAACAAGCTGCAATAAGGATTGATAATGAAGTGGGACAGTATCAGCCAATTAAGAGAGGTGTTAGGCAGGGATGTGTGATGTCTCCAGATCTTTTTTCACTATACAGTGAAAATATTTTCAGAAATGTAGAGGATATAAATGGAATCAGCATTGGAGGACGAAACATCAATAACATTAGATATGCAGATGATACAGTATTAATTGCAGACAATGCGCAGGACCTGCAACAATTAGTAGATGCGGTTGTTGTACACAGTGAGCAACTGGGGTTAGAATTAAATTGTAAAAAGACTCAGGTTATGGTCGTCACTAGGAAGGAAGAAGTGCCACAATGTAATATACAAGTAAATGGAAATATTCTTCAACAAGTGAATCGGTACAATTATCTTGGAACAGTCATAACATCTGATGGGAGATGCCTTGAAGAGATTAGAACAAGAATCGCCATGGCGAAAGTAGCCTTTAGCAAGATGAAAAACATTCTGACCAATAAAAAGATGTCAATTGAAACGAGAAAAAGAGTGTTGAGGGGATACATAGAGCCTGTTCTTTTGTATGGATGTGAAACTTGGACAATGAGCAGTCAAGCTGAAAAGCATCTGATGGCTGCAGAAATGTGGTTTCTGAGGAAAATGCAAAGAATACCATGGACAGACAGAAAAACCAATGACCAAGTACTACAGGAGACAAATGAACATCATAAACTGATTAGAGAAATTAGACGTAGACAGTCAAAACTTTTTGGACATGTTATGAGAAGAAATGGATTGGAGAACTTAGTGACAACTGGCAAGATCGAGGGGAACAGACCAAGAGGAAGACCGAGAGGAAAATATCTGGATGGCTTGGCCACATGGCATGGACGAGACAGGAACACTGAGCTGATCCACGACACTGGTGATCGAGTGAAATGGCGAGTCATGACCGCCCACGCTTTCCGGCATGGCACATGATTGATTGATTGATTGATCATGATTGCTTCTCTCCAGTTTTGTGGAACACTGCCTAGGGTCCAGCTGTTATTGAAGATCTGCAACAGCTTTGCTTTGGCCTCTGTTCCTAGGTTCCTGATAATTTCATTGGAGATACCATCAGCTCCTGGTGACTTTCTCATTTTCAGTTTTGATATGGCTAGCTCCAGTTTGCTGATTGTGATAGCTGATTCCAGAACGTCATGTACTATTTCATTCTGTCCTGTATGTTGCCATTTCTCTCGAATCTCTTGTTGTTTCTCTGGACTAGTGTTGATATTGTTATCTTGTGCGAATGAGTCCACAAAATGGTCAGCTGCTTGCTTTCCTGTCAAGACGTTTCCGTCTTTATGTAGTGCAATTTTTGAGTTTCTCCCTGTGCCCTCACCGTTGTTTTATTAGCTTCCAGAGTTTCCTTGTGTCCCTTTCAAAGTTCAGTGACTCTGTTTTCTCATGCCAGCTTTTCCGTCTAGCCTGTAGCTTGACTCTTTGAAATTTGGCTTTTGTGTGTTGGTATTTATTATGGTGCTCTTGGCTGGGTTTGGCCTCTGCTTGCTTTCTACACACTTCCACATCAATATGCAACTGTTCAAGTTCACTATTCCTCTTGGTACTGTTTCTTGTGCTGCCTGTAGTATGCATTTCCCAAACTCTTCAACTACTTCCTCTTCTTCTGCGTTCACCATCTGCGTTTTTTTTTTCTTTTCTGGACGTGATTGCGCTGTGCCTGTTTACAGCAAATCTGCGTTCTTGCGTCTTTAGGTTGACACATCCGACTTCTGCGGCCATTTGCTGACCAGGTTAACCTTCCCGGGGGTTTCTTAGGACGTTTGACTCTCACTGCTGTGGTGTTATCTCCCATCCCAGCTGGCCCATATAGAACAGCCAAAGACATCCTGGTCAGCCCTTAAGGGAAGGCAGGGGCAGACCATGGGCATTCCCCACCATCCAAGGTGGCTTCCATACTTGCAGAGCCGACAGACAGCGCTCTGGTACTGGGCTCACCCAAGGAATCGTCATGTCCTGCACATGGCTGCTTAGCCTTACTTCCGTATAATGGGCCTTCCGTTCACTATAGGTTGTTCTTCCAGAAACCAGAAGAATGCAGTCTGCAGATGACATCCACACAGTGAGCTTTCGATTTGAACTTTCCACGTAATGGATTTGCTATCCATTTCATGCCTCTGGGACGCTTTTGCAACCGACATACCTGTGGTATGAAGTGTGGCAATCTAAATACTTCTTTGCGCACCTTTAGATGTCAATCTGAATGTAGTTAAAGTAAGCTGCAGTCAATTTGAGCTTGTTGATATCTCCATAGAGACATCATACAGGTTGAAGATGTTAAACATATTTTGAAAAAGGCAAAAGACTTGGCACCAGGGCTTGATGGGGTTAGGTATGGCCACATGAATGTTTTGAGTGATGCAGACCTGAAGGAGATGACCGACTGCTTTAACCAGAGCATTAGGACAGCATCGCTACCGCAGGACTGGGTGTACAGCTATCTCATCCCTCTCCCAAAACCATTCAAAGCTTAGCGGCTTTAGGATCATCACCCTTCAAAATACATTTGGGAAGGTTTTAGAGAAGACAGTCGCTGTCAAGGTGCAAGAGATTTTTGGAAAGGGGGAAGCTTCTTCCAAGAGGTATGGGGAGCTACAGGCCAGGAAAAGATACCTGGCCAAATGCAGCCACTTTTGCTTTTGATGTTTATGAGGGGTTCCAGAGTAGACAGGAAACGATGGCGGTGGCACTTGATCTCGAGGATGCATACAATAGAATTAGATCTGATATTTTTATGACCACTGATGGAGAAGGGGGTCTATCCCTGGTTGATGAACTGGATAGCAGACGTCCTGTATTCTCGTCGAGTTGCTCTCTGTCTGGGTGCATGGACTTCAGAGCCACATATGTTAATTTAATTCTTTTTGATTTATTTGGTTGTTTCGGGAAATTTTGTTTCCCAAAACAAACAAATAAATCAATTTGATTATTGCTCTCTGGACTTTAGGTGGCTTGGTGTGCCTTGCCAGTGATAAGACCTGATCGTTCAGGTCCACATCGATTGACGGACGTCAGTCGCGGCGATCGGGAAAATCTTGAGCTACAGCCTACGATGGGTGACGTTGTAATATTCTGTTTTGATAATTTGGCCGTGTCCAGTGTGTGCCGCATGGTTTAGTGTTTACACACCCTGCTTCATATGCCAGTGATCCGGGGTTTGTTTCCGGGTCCGGTCAAGGATATGCACTACTGACGAGCTCAAACGAGAGCGAAACTTGAGTCTAGTGCTTCCAAATTGATGTGGATAGGCCTTAGGTTCATACCAGAATACGATCAGCGTTGCCAGTAGTGGGTTGTGCTCAATATTTAAACATAAATATTTCGGCTTAGAATTGACCTACAGACTTGAATAAGGTACCACTGGATTTTTTTTTCCCCAAGAGATATCAAACTATGCAGGTTTCATAATTAAAAAGCAATTTAGAAAATGTTACTAAAGTGGCTAGATAAATCACACATCAGATCATCATCATCATAATAATAATAATAATATCCATAATAATAATAACATCCATTTTTTTTAAAATGTTGCATATCCCTTACAGGACGCTGCAGTCAACACCAGCATCTTTCAGCTGCTGTTGATGTACTAGGCAATATTATGCTCAATAGTTTGCTACTGCTTTCTGAGCGGCCAGCTCACATACCCCATAAGTCACCAACGCGACAAGAACCACTACAGATTCTCGCTAAAGTTACATTCCTCATGTGGATATACAGGATTACGGAGAAAGTCACTAATCCCTAGGCCAGGGAGACCAGCAATGATATCCTTAATAAATAATAATATACAATAAACATGAGAGGAACAAAAACTCAGGAGCTGGCTAGATAGTCATAAGATGTGGCCCATATCAACATAACACAAAATAACTTGTATATCATTACAGCAGAGACAGAACCTGAGCCCTCATTAGATGAAATTGTACTGGCAATAAAGAACCTGAAGAATGGTGAATCACCTGGATGTGATTGAGATACCAGCTGAACTAATTAAAGCGGGAGGAGAAGAAAGCATACAAATCTATCATCTATTATGTAAAAAGATATTGGGATATGGTATATGTCCAAAAGAAAAATCTTTTGGACATATACCATATTTCCATATCCTTTTACGCAGTACATGATAGATTTGTGTGCTTCATTTCAAGGGCAACCTGAAATTATGCACCAACTATAGAACTGTTGCCCTGATCAGTCATATAAGTAAAATTCTACTAAAAATCATAATGGGAAGACTTCATGGAAGACTTCAGAAGAAAATGGATGAATAAATTAACGTGGTTCAAGCTGGATTTAGACAAGGAAGAGAAGCAAGAGATTACATACTCAACATGCCTTTAATAATAGAAAAGTGTAGAGAATTTAATTTAAATCTATTCTCATGTTTTGTGCATTATACAAAGGCATTTGACTGTGTACACATCAGAAACTTTTGGAAATCATGAGAGAAATTGGCTTTCCATGACATGTAGTACAACTCATAAATATGCTCTATCTAGACCAACAAGCAGTGGTTAGAATAGATGGTGAGACATCAGATTGGTTTGTTGTCAAGCAAGGAGTCCATCAGGACTGTGTGTTGTCCCCCTATTTGTTTAACCTGTATGCCGAAAATCAGGTCTTAGTCAGATATGACTGAGCTACCGTATAACAGTAGACGGTACTACCTGGTTTCTGTTAGCGCCGAACGTTGGGCGGCGCTTACCAAACCCGACACCCCACATTGTGCCAACGGCTTCGGGCGGAAGAGCGCAATTGGGAGGGTACAAGCCTTACCCTGGTGCGAGGAAATGCAAGCTAAAGACAAAATTGTCATGGCATGGCAGACCAGGCCCTAAGCCTTGGTTGGCGACTGGTCTAGGATCGAAGCTCCGACAGGCGGACAGTTAGAGCATTGCTTTGCTGATCCGGCAGCTTCTGCAGCTTGTCTTGTTCCAGATGTAGGGGTGTTACCTTTCCTCTGGAGTGAACTAGGCGGGCCGAGAGAGGGATCATGCTGCATGGGCAACACATGATCTCTATATTTTAGCCCAGGCTTTGTGCTATGGAGAGGCAATAACTCCATCCCTGGTCTTAACTGGTCTCGGAATCAAAGCGAGAGGCAACTGTTACGGGTTATAAGTCCTTGTCAGTTGGCGTAGACATGGGGCGCCACGCGTTGCCTCTGACGGTGGGAGACACCTATAGGTGTCACTGATCAGCTACCGCCCGCCTCAAGCTGGGCAACCCCCAGCCAATTGGGTGCTGATCCGCCACAGCCTGCCTGCTTCAATGGGTGCTTGGGGCTAGGACAAAATCTGAATCGCAGGCTGTAAAACCAATGCACCAGGTACAAACAAAAATAAAAATAGAAACCTCAAGCTACGGCTTGCAACCTGGAATGTGAGAACCATGTGTCCAGGATTTTCCACTGACTTGACCAATATTGACGATGTGAGAAAAACGGCTGTGATTGATGCCGAACTCAATCGTCTTAACATTGATATTGCTGGCCTGCAGGAGACTCGACTCGCTGAGGAAGGGTCACTCAGGGAAAACAACTACATCTTTTTCTGGAAGGGTAGAGGGCAGGCAGAAAAAAGGCAACACGGTGTGGGCTTTGCAGTGAAGAATTCGCTACTGGGAATGATTGAAATTCCAGCAGGAGGAAATGAAAGACTATTATCCCTGCGCTTGGCAACCTCTTGTGGGTTTGCCACCATTATTACTGCATATGCACCGACACTCGATTCCTCTGATGATGTGAAGGATTTGTTCTATGGGGAGTTAGACTCCGTGATCAAGGCAGTTCCAAAATCTGACTACATTTATATGCTCGGCAATTTCAATGCTCGTGTGGGCAAGGACTCGAGTTCATGGCCAGTGTCCCTTGGAAAATACAACATCAGTCGCATGAATGAAAATGGGCAAAGGCTGCTGGAGCATTGCACCAGTAATGACCTATGTATTACAAACTCTTTTTTTAAAACAAAAGAGATGCATAAGGTCACATGGAAACATCCAAGATCCGGCCATTGGCACCAGCTGGACTTCATCATCACACGGAGACAACATCTGAACCATATATCATTGACTCGTAGTTACCACAGTGCTGACTGTGATACAGATCATTCTTTGGTTGTTGCAAGGGTTAGACTGAGACCAAAGAGAATCTACACAGCTAAACACAAATCTAGCCCCAGGATTAATATTATTAACACTCATGATCCTGAAAAGTGCTTTCAGTTTCAACAGCAACTTGAAGACGCTTTCACTGATACACCAGAAAATTGTACAGTAAATGAAAAGTGGGGTCAAATTAAGGAAACTCTTTATAAAACTGCCGTAGGGGTTTACGGCACTGTGGATCATAAGAGGCAGGACTGGTTTGCGGCCAACAGCGAGACTCTGCAGCCCTTGATTGATAAGAAGAAGAAAGCTCTCTTAAGAAACAAGGAAAGACCAACGCGTAACACTCTGAGTGAGCTAAGGCAAGCTAGGAAGGATGTGCAAAAGGCTGCCAGGCAGTGTGCAAATGATTATTGGATCAAGTTATGTGTATCAGGTGTGTGACAGTTTATTCCATGCTCAGTCTTCGTAGACTTAGATGGATAGGACATCTTAGGAGGATGGATGATGGTAGAATACCAAAGGATATCTTTTTTGGTGAATTACAGATGGGTAAGAGATCTCAGGGTCGGCCTCTACTACGATACAAAGATATGTGTAAGCGGGACATGATTGATACAGGCACTGATAATGCACATTGGGAGCAAGTCGCCGCTGAACGTGTTGCATGGAGGGCAAATATCAGAAATGGAATAAAGTCAAAGGAGAAAATTATTGCAGAAAAGTCACACACCAAGCGTTTGAGACGTAAGATGGTGCATGATGGTGGAAATGACCACGTGTTCACATGCACCCACTGTGAACGGACATTTACAGTGCAAATTGGCCTTATCAGTCACACTCGCTACCGCCATAGTTAAAAGTTATTATGCCTTTTTAGAGCACAAACTATCGTCTGTCAAGACGGCAAGGTGCCAATGATGCCGAAAATATGAGAAATGTCAGAGATGATATAACCAAGGAGCAATATGATACCTTAAATATTGGTGGTGGTGACATACCAGAGATTTGATATGCTGATGATACAGAATTACTATACACATCACAGAATGGTATAGAAAACCTAATAACCTCAACCCAAAAGAATAGTGAAAATCACAACCTATATCTTAACATAGTAAAAACAAAGATAATGCAAACAGATGAAACTAATAATATGGAGACAGAAATACATGTTAATAAGGAAAACTTGGAGGTGAAGATTTATATTAAATAAATAATTAATATTGTAGAAGGATGGCTACTAAAGGTGATAAAACAAAGAAAATTGAAATATTTTGGTCACTTAAAACATCATGAAAGTAAGGAAAGAACAAATACAATCATGGAGGGGTATATGCCCAGGAAGAAAGGAAGAGGAAAGCCAAAGAGAAGATAGGTGCAGGATGTGACAGATGATCTGCAATTGGGTGTATTGGACACAGGACATCTTGCTTGAATTAAAGCTTTATGTCTTATTAACCCTTTCGCGGCTATAGACGAGTTAAGTAGTACCGCGGTACGATGCTGTTGACGAGTTGACTCGCCTCCCGTAATCTGTCCCCCCGGTGCTATGGACGAGCTAACCCGTTTATACCATCTATACAAGAAGGCTATAGCCGTTTTCAAGCGTTTATGAATGGGGCACAAAGGTTACCTATTTTTAGATCCAAATGACCTATTTCACAGGCTCAACAGGCGTTAGTGTGCTGATAATGTGTTGTTGAGACAGTTTCACCAGCAACAAGCCTGTTTTGTGCGTTTTAATTTCTACGGTGTACTGGTTTGATAATACCCCCGCGTTTGTGATAGAGTATTTGTGCTTTTCACATAATTGTTTTATAAAATGGCGAAGAAATCAGTTCGTATAGATGAAGAATTAATGGAGTTTCTTTCACGAAGTGACAGCGAAGATGAATTCCAAATGAGCGACGAAGATGACGAGATCATGCAACCATCTACATCGAAAGAAAAAACCGGCGTAACTGAAAAGAGGTTATTTGCCAGTCCTGCGTCCTCATCATCATCGGAAGCAGAGTCCAGTGAGAATGAGGAGATGCCCTCAAAACGGCAGAAAACCGACTCAATGGCATGGACTTCCAATGATTTGAGACCGGTTATACACGGTTTTGATGATTCCAGCTCTGGCTGTAAAGCGGCTGTCAATAAGGACAGTTCAGTGCTTGAGTTTTTTTTACTATTTTTCACTGAAACACTTGTTATAGGCATCGCTGATGAATGCAACAGGTTTTACAAGAACATTTTAGAGAATGCTCCTGACACTGTTAGCGCTCGTCTTTCCCGCTGGACAGATACTAATTATGACGAACTTTTTTGCTTTTTTGCTTTGTGCATGCTAATGCCAAGAGTAAAGAAACTTAAAATTGTTGAGTACTGGTCAAAGGACTTTTTGCTCCGTACTCCTGTGTTCAGCGAGGTAATGTCTCGGGATCGATTTTTACTACTTTTGCGAATGCTGCACTTCGCAGACAACAACGTTGACGCCGGCGGAGACAGACTTTACAAGATTAGAAGTGTTATTGACAGTTTGCGTACGTCGTTCAAGAGTGCATTTTCGCCATATCAGAATGTTGTTATTGATGAATCGTTCCTTTTGTTCAAAGGACGATTATCATTCAAGCAATACATTCCATCAAAGAGAAGCAGATTTGGTGTGAAAACATTTGTTATGTGTGACTGCAGAACGGGTTATATTTTAGATTTTATTGTCTACACTGGTGTCAACAGTGACATTACTGTATCAGGTCTTGGGAAGGGGGCTGATATTGTTACTACTTTACTGGCACCATATCTCCAAAACGGGCATACCCTTTTTGTAGATAATTGGTACACCAGTCCTAATTTGTTTATGTGGCTTCACGATCATGCAACTAATGCATGTGGCACGGTCAGAAAGAATAGACAGAATTTGCCTAAAATGGAAGAAAAATTATTAAAAAAAGGAATTTGCTATAGGTCTACAAACTGTTTATTAGCCCTGAAATGGTGCGACAAAAGAGAAGTTTGGATGCTGTCTACATGTCACAATTCAGACATTGTACCAACAGAGAAAAAAGATTGGAAAACCGGAGAAAATACACAAAAGCCAAAGTGCATTGTTGACTACAATAAAAATATGGGCGCGGTTGATCGGACTGACATGCTTCTCAGTTCTATTGAGTCAATTAGGAAAACTGTAAAGTGGTACAAGAAATTGTTTTTTTCATGTTCTAGATCTGTCTATTTTAAATGCATATTCCATGTACAAATTGGTAACGGGGAATAATATTCCTCTTGCTGATTTTCATTTATCTTTAATTCGTGAAATTCTACAAAAATATTCTACGGAGAGAAGAAAGAGTGGAGGGGGACGAAGGAGCGAAGATCTGCCACTACGATTGGTACATCGTCATTTCCCATCTACAATAGAGTCCACAACGTCACAGAAGAAGGGGCCAACAAGAAAGTGTGTGGTGTGCTCTAAAAATAAAAAACGACGGGAATCAAGATATATGTGCAAGGATTGTGATGTACCTCTCTGTGTCGTACCTTGCTTCGGGGTCTTCCACAAACAACTAAATTATTAACTTTCCTTTGGTCTTTTCTTGTCATTCCATTCCTTGTTTTGCGTATGTTCCGTTACACTATCAATCCATCTTGTTATTGGTCTTCCGATTGTCTGTGTCCTTTTAAAATAATGTGAATAGTTTATTTTTCTCTGTTATTGCTTCTGTAACATCGTCATTCCACCATATTGTTACATTTTATTTTTTTAATTTTTCTATCTTTTACCTAATATCTTAATATTAATACATTATTATTTATATATAATTAAAATAACTTTAAACTAAACATTTTTAAAACATGAATAAGCTATTTTGTTGTTTTATCTCTTTGTAAAAGTGTTTGTTCAAACAATGGTGCCAACCTACCCAGTTTAGGAGTGCTTAAATTTTCCGGTGTTACAAAAATGGTCAACACCGCCGTGATATTTCCAGTTTCTTAGAGGTCAAGAAAGTATTTAGCACAGGCGGGGCTGTCGGCGGAGAAAGTATTTAGCACTGGGCGGGACGCTACTCAGAATTACGTAGCATTAAAAGGGTTAATAATATTAATAGTATTAGGTATGCTAGTAGTGCTGCGAACCCAAACTGAAACCGGAAATGATATACTGCGCCACCCGGAAATGATCCACTGTGTCACCAAAAACGGCTATGTAAAGACCATTCATGCTTCCGACATCATTCAAATATCATGTGACAATAACAAACGCCATCTTAGGTTCTGCAGAGAAGGTTAGCCTAACATTTTATGCATAGCGATTGGTTGAAATTATTGTGACTTTTGAATAAATTTAATTATTTGGCAAGATAAATACTAATTTTATTTTCTAGAGCTTGTGAATTTAATTGTACATGTTTGGATGGATATTCGAATTCTGCACCCATTTTTACATATATTTGGAGAGTTTCATCACTTATATTGCTTGATAAGTAGCAGTTTATTTCTGCAAATATGTTATTTGGTCTTTGTGAATGGAAAACCAAAATGGTGGCCGACGCGAATATCGATCAAACTAGGCTCAACACATGCAATTTGAACTACTAAAGTTAAAGAGAATACATGTTTAAAGATTATTATTTTATTTGCAAACTTTTACTGTTGATACTACAACAATTGCTGGACATTGTAGTAACAGAGAGTGCAAGGAAAGGACTCTCCTTGAATATCAAGAAAACAGTAACAATGGTGATATCAAAGAAAATGGTGACACCAAAATGTGATGTAGAAATAGAAGGAAAAATTCTTAACCAAGTGAATAATTTTAAATACCTAGGGGCATTTATAACATCAGATGAAAGTTGTACAACAGAGGTTAAGAGCAGAATATGGCAAGCAAAAGCCGCATTTCAGAAAATTAAGAGTATCTTATGCAATAAGTCACTATCACTGAGTGTAAGAAAGAGAGTGTTGAAATGCTATGTAGAACCAGTTTTGCTGTATGGCAGTGAATCTTGGAATGTAAATGAACAAATTAAGAAAAAACTAGAAGCAACAAGGATGTGGTTGCTGAGACGAATGTTGCGAATTCCTTGGACTGCCAGAGTAACTAACAACGATTGCCTGAAACAGGCTAATGAAACTAGAACATTATATACAACAATAAGAAAGAGACAAACAATTTTCTTCAGTCATGTGATGAGAAGAGAGACATTGGAGAACATCGTGACAACTGGAAAGATCGAGGGGAAGAGAGGCAGAGGCAGACCAAGAGAAATGATGCTGGACGGACTGAGACTGTGGCGTGGAGGAATATCATCAGCAGAGTTGTTACATAACACTAAAGACAGAGATCTGTGGAGAGCCATGAACGCCTACACCAGCTGGCAGGGCACTTGATGATGACTTTTACTATTTTTTCATCATTTAACATGACAGAATATATTTTTTCACTTTTCAACACTCAAAACGTGCAATTTGAACTACTAAGGTTAAAGAGAACACAAATTTAAAGATTATTAATAATTTATTGTATACTTGTACTATTTTTAATCAATAACATGACGGAACATATTTTTGAAGTCAATTTTCATAATTCAGCCTAGGGTTAGGGCCTCGTTGGGAGGCTCGAGGTTGAGACCAACCTCGCACGAGGTGAAAAATGGAAATGGCACACTAAGCCGTAATTAATTTTGTTTCTGGTGCTTTCAATAGAAAACCATCAATTGTAGATGGATCTTCGAATTCTGCATCAAATTTTTCAGAAATTTGGAAAGTTTCATTGCTAAACTTGCTTAGATGTTATGATCATGATGAGTGCCTTTGTGAATGGGAAACCCAAAACGGCGGCTTTACTATATAAATAGTCTTTGTAGAACAATCATTGTGTCCTCACTAGCGTAGTCGTAAGCATTCCATCTGTCACGCGGGAGGCCGTGGTTCTATTCCCGGCTGGGTATATTAATATTTATTTTTGGTTTATTTTCCACAAAATTATTAGATGATATAATAGAAACTATTAAACATTGCGAACTAAAATATTATATAGAGCTAAGAAACTGGAAGTTTGTGAATAAAGTGTGCTCTATGGATCTGTGCAAGCTGCCGACTGCCAGGGAGCACATCCGACAGAGGCAGCGGAATGATCGCAATCGGAATCAATGGATCCAATAGATGTCTTTGTTTAAATATGTAACTTTTAATTGCCAAATAAAATATTGCCCCTGAATCAGTATAGTTTCATCGCTAAACTTGCTCGAATTGTGGTTGAAAAACAGATTTTCTGCGAAGATGAGCCTTTTTGAATTGGAAACCCACCGGACATGACGGCCGCGCATATTGATTGCGCTACACTTTGTAACACTCAAAACGTGCAACTTGAACTACTAAGGTTAAAGTGAACACATTTTTAAAGATTAATAATAATGTATTTGTATACTTAATAATACTTGTACTATTTTGTAATCATTTAACATGACTGGAACATATTTTTGAAGTCACAGTTTTCATATGACCGTTTGAGACATTCTCGCACACACAGAACGCTGGTAGAGGTAACGGACACTGAAGAGCTACAATATCGGGTGAGGAGCATGAGAAATCAAAGTACCTAGAAATCGCAACTCGTCTCACCTTCACAAAAATGTTAATAATATCTTCATTTAGAATTGACATACAGGCATCATTGAGGTACCATTAGATTTTGATTTTCAAGGCCTATCTAGTGTGGTGGTCTCATGAGTAAATACTTAAATTTAACATCGTGATAGTTCATGCGGTACTTTTGCTTTAATTCACCCCAAACAAACTTCATGAGTTATATTTAGCGTCACGAGCTATATTTAGCGCCGACGGTGATCTCCCTGTGTTCGGCTGGAGTGCGTGTCAGTGCGTTTCAATTGCCATCACCACAGTGTTGTTTCTTTGGGGCTGTGGCAACCCGTTTCTGTGTGAGTGTCTGTCTCCCTTCGATCCTCATTTCCATCGGTCCTGCAAATCACTTTCCGGTTAGGGTTAGGATTAGGGTTA
Organism: Cepaea nemoralis; assembly: GCA_014155875.1. NCBI lineage: Eukaryota > Metazoa > Mollusca > Gastropoda > Stylommatophora > Helicidae > Cepaea > Cepaea nemoralis. The sequence continues at coordinate 243,875 of JACEFZ010002040.1, forward strand.
GGGTTGTGTGTACCCTACCCCTAACCCTAACCGGAATGTGAAAGAATAGCGCACACGGCCGCATAGAATTGCGCACGGAGCTACGGCGCATACACACGGAAACCCCCTGAATGTTCGGCGCAACACAGGGAAGCCCTGGATGTGACGTCATACCCTGGGATTCCCTTTTGTTTGGGGTGAATAAAAGCAAAAGTACCGTTCATGCTACATAATATATCGATAAATTTTCCGGAAGGTTGTGTTGTTGTGGGAGCGAGTCTGCAAAGGACATGCTTCTAAATGAATGAAGGAATAATAATTCGAATATCATTACAATCACCGTTACTGGTGACAGATTGTATTAACCCAATACTTACCATCAACAAATCTAATAATCTATCAGATGCAGACCTATATATATATCCAGCACTGCCAATATGCACACTGAGCCTAGTCCCACATTCATCAATGGGCAGCCATGTTTAACGGAGGCGGAAGTACAGGCTTTTATCTTCGAGAATTCTTTAGAGCAGTGGTTCTCAAACGGTGGGGAATTCATCATCCCCCCACCCCACCCCGGGGGTTGAATTTTAGGTGTTCCAGGAGGGGGGAGGATTCAGATTATTTCAAGATCGCGTTAATACAAGGCCGATTACTTGATATTGTTTTTCACTCCATTACTTTACGGTTCTGTACTTCTCGCTTTTCCGAAATTGGTTTTATAACGTAAGTAAGTAGATCCGCAAATCACGTGTTGTGTAGACGTCTAGACTTGTTCTAGTGTTCTAGTATGTGTTATTAAATTTAGCTTCCATTTTTACGTATACTGTGTATGGGCGGGGAGGGGGATTTATATGGAGGATTGCGAAAGATGGGAATGACATTCTGAACATATGGTGAAGGTGTGCATGGGCTAAAAATGGTTGAGGACAATGCTTTAGATGGTGTTACTGTCCATATCGTTTTACACAGAGGGGTTGGTCGTTCGAGAGAAGTTCAAGGGCCTTACGGCTCAGGCTAGAGGGACAAATGTAAAGGAAGATTATTGTGCTTTTGCCTTGACCAAAAGTAGACTTGCTATGGAAGTCATGTAAAAAAATAACATGGCTAGAAACACAGACATTCAAAAGGGCATGTGTCCTTAGTGACTTAATGAGCTTCTTCTTCTTCTTCTTCTTCTTCTTCTTCTTCTTCTTCTTCTTCTTCTTCTTCTTCTGCGTTCATCCGGAGTTTTTTTTTTTCGGACGTGATTGCGTTGTGCCTGTTTACAGCAGAGCTGCGTTCTTGCACCGTTAGGCCGACACATCCGACTTCTGCGAACATTTGTTGACCGGGTTAACCTTCCCGGGGTTTCTTAGGACGTTTGAATCTCACTGTTGTGGTGTTATCCCCCATCCCAGCTGGCCCATATAGAACAGCCAAAGACATTCTGGTCAACCCTCAAGGGAAGGCAGGGGCAGACCATGGGCATTCCCCGCCATCCAAGGAGGCTTCCATACTTGCAGAGCCGACACACAGCGCTCTGGTACTGGGCTCACACAAGGAAACTTCATGTCCTGCACATGGCTGCTTAGCCTCACTTCCGTATATTAGTCCTTCCGTTCACCATAGGCTGTTCCTCCGGAAACCAGAAGAATGCAGTCTGCAGATGACATCCATGCAGTGAGCTTTCGATTCGGACTTTCCATGTAATGGATATGCTATCCAAGCAATGGGTAGCGGGGTAGGGGTATCCCCTATCAAAGGAGAAGTAAGGCGCCTCCTTCCCTCCGCTAGCCTACGGGACACCCTTGGGCAAGGTGGAGTACCCGTTTAACCCCCCGATCAGGGTTACGTGAAGCCATGGGTGCAGGTGGTGGATGAAGATGGAGAGCAGCCAACAGATAGTTGTAGGTTATGGTCTCCACCTTCACGACGGTAGGCAGAGGATCTCTATTTTGAGGAGACTATGGCTACGGTCACTGACCAGTATGGTCACTGCTAGGAAGGAAAGCAATGGCAAACTACCTTCTTTACAGATGCCAAAAAATCATGTTGTGTGAAATCATCGATAATCAGAGAAACGGCGTAAATGGGTGCTCCATAGGAGCAGCCTCGCCCGGTAGGGATAGTCATGCGCACCAGGTGACTCCAGACCGTCAACAGGCTACTAGGTGCAACAGATTAATATCATTGAAAGTAGGAACTTGGAATGTTAGAACAATGAATGCAGATAGAAAATTAGAAAACATCAAAAAAGAAATGGGGAGAGAGAAGATTAACATATTAGGAGTATCGGAAACGAGATGGAAAGGAGCAGGGATAAGGACAGGAGAGGATTGTAAGATTATTTACTCTGGGGGAGAAGAACAGCAAAGAGGTGTAGCCATTATATTAGATAAGCAAACATCAAATTCTGTCAAAGGATATCATGCTGTGTAAGACAGAGTCCTATTAGTAAAATTAAACGGAAGACCTTTTAAAATAAATGTCATTCAAGTATATGCCCCAACAAGTGAAAGCAGTGAAGAAAGCATAGAGGAATTTTATAATAACGTGGAGTCTGCTTTGAAGAACTGCAAAAAATCAGAAATAAATATCATAATGGGTGATTTCAACGCAAAAATAGGACAGCAAGGCGATGGATGCAGTGTAGGCAACCATGGTTTGGGAGAGAGAAATGAAAGAGGATACAGACTTGTAGAATGGGCAAAAGAACAAGAAATGGTTGTAGGAAACACCTGGTTTAAACAGCATCCTAGAAGATTATGGACATGGAGGAGTCCAGACAGCAGGATTAAAAACCAGATAGATTACATCCTGATTAGCAAAAGGTTTCGAAATGCGTTAACAGTCGTAAAAACAGTTCGAAATGCAGACTGTTACAGTGATCACAGATTAATTACAGGCACATTGAGGGTAAAGTTAAAGAAAGTCAAGTATACAGCAGGAAACCCTAAATATGACTTGTGCAAATTGAAAACTGACAAAGAAATACAAATTGATTATGTGGTTGTTTCGGGATTTGAAATTTAAATATTGAGCGCAACCCACTACTGGCAACGCTGATCGCACTCTGGTATGAACTTAAGGCCTATCCACGCCAATATGGAAGCACTAGACTCGAGTTTCGCCCTCATTTGAGCTCGTCAGTAGTACACATCCCTGACCGGATCCGGAAACAGTCCCGGATCACGCGTGTGAAGCGGGTGTGTAACCACGCGGAGTTAGTAGTGGGTTGTGCTCAATATTTAAATTTCAAATCCCGAAACAACCACATAATCAATTTGATTGTTGCTCACTGGATTTTAGGAGGCCTGGTGTTCCTTGCCAGTGAGAAGTCCTGATCGTTCGGGTCCCATCGATTGACGGACGTCGGTCGCGGCGATTGGGCAATCTTGAGCACACCTATGATGGGTAGCGTTGTGGTATTCTGTTGTGATAATTTGGTGTGTCCAGTGTGTGCCGCGTGGTTACACACCCGCTTCACACGCGTGATCCGGGACTGTTTCCGGATCCGGTCAGGGATGTGCACTACTGACGAGCTCAAATGAGGGCGAAACTCGAGTCTAGTGCTTCCATATTGGCGTGGATAGGCCTTAAGTTCATACCAGAGTGCGATCAGCGTTGCCAATAGTGGGTTGTGCTCAATATTTAAAGAAATACAAGATAATTTTAACATAGAAGTAAAGAACAAATTTGATATATTGTCTGATCTAGAGATCCTGTTTCAAGATGTAGATGATCAATGGGAAACGATGAAGAATTCAATCAGTTGTGCAGCAGAAAAAACTATTCCAAAAGTAAAGAAAGTGGGCCGTAAGACATGGATGACTGAAGAAATTTTACAACTAATGGAAACAAGAAGACAGAACAAAAATAATCCTGCCAAATATGAAGAAATTCACAGAAAAGTGAGAACCTTATGTAAGGAGGCAAAAGAAACATGGCTTGAGAAAAATTGCAGAGAAATTGAAAAACAACACAACAGTAACAATGCGAAACTAATGCACAAAAGAATTCAGGAGCTTACTAATCAAAGAACACGTACATCAGCAGGCTGCCTAAAGACAAAAGATGGAAGAGTCATAATAGAAAAAGATCAGATCTTACATGAATGGTCAGATTATGTGAAAAACCTTTATGACGATAACAGAGACGAACAGTATGATGTCCAAAATAATAATGAAGGACCAGCAATTTTGAAGATGGAGGTTCAGAATGCGCTTAACCATATGAAATCTGGCAAGACCCCCGGTTCAGACAGCGTCACAACAGAAATGATTAATGCTTTAGAAGAATATGGAATAGATAAAGTTACCAGTCTGCTTAATACAATATATGATACTGGAAATATACCTCAGGAGTTATGTAATTCTGTATTTATTGCAATCCCAAAGAAATCAGGAGCCTTGGAATGTGATCAACATCGAACAATTAGTATAATGAGTCACATCACGAAGATTTTGCTAAGAATTATCATGCAAAGAGTTAGGAGGAAATTACAACCTGAAATAGGAGAAGAACAATGTGGGTTTGTGGAAGACAAGGGTACAGTAAATGCTGTGTATATACTGAGAAACATAATCGAACGTTCTATAGAAGTAAACAAAGATCTACACCTTTGCTTTATTGACTACACAAAGGCTTTTGATAAAGTGAGACATGTCAACATGATAAGGATGCTTGAAGATCTACAAATTGATGGAACAGATCTTAGACTTGTAAAAAACATATATTGGAAACAACAAGCTGCCATAAGAGTTGATAATGAAGTAAGCCAATATCAGCCTATTAAAAGGGGTGTGAGACAGGGATGTGTAATGTCTCCAGATCTGTTTTCCCTGTACAGTGAAAGTATTTTCAGAAATATTGAAGATATGGAAGGAATCAACATTGGGGGACGATGCATCAATAACATTAGATATGCAGATGATACAGTCTTGATTGCAGACAATGAACAGGACCTGCAAAATTTAGTAGATGCGATTGTTACACACAGTGAACAACTAGGGTTAGAATTAAATTGTAAAAAGACACAGATTATGGTCGTCACTAGGAAGGACGAAATACCACAATGTAATTATACAAGTAATAGGGAATATTCTTCAACAAGTGAGCAGGTACAATTATCTCGGAACAGTAATAACATCTGATGGAGATGCCTTGAAGAGATTAGAACAAGAATCGCCATGGCAAAAGTAGCCTTTAGCAAGATGAAAAACATATTGACCAATAAAATGATGTCAATTGAAACGAGAAAAAGAGTGTTGAGATGCTACATTGAACCTGCACTTTTATATGGATGTGAAGCGTGGACAATGAGCAGTCAGGCTGAAAAACATCTGATGGCTGTCACATTGGCACCTTTCCGTCTTGACAGACGATAGTTTGGTACATTGTGCTTCAAAAAGGCTTAATAACTGTCATATGGCACTAACTACGATCCATGGCGGTGGCGAGTGTGGCTTGTGAGGCCAATTCTTGCTGCAAATGTTTGCCCACAGTAGGTGCATGTGAAAACATGGTCATTTCCACCATTTTGCACCATCTTAAGGCTCTCACGCTCTGTGTGTGCTTTATCTGCAATCATTTTCTCCTTTGTCTTTATTCCATTTCTGATAGTTGCCCTCCATGCAACACGTTCAGCGGCGACGTGCTCCCATTGTGCATTATCAATGCCTGTATCAATCATGTCCCGCTTACACACATCTTTGTATCGTAGTAGAGGCCGACCCTGAGATCTCCTACCCGTCTGTAATTCACCAAAAAAGATGTCCTTTGGTATTCTACCATCATTCATCCTCCTAACGTGTCCTATCCATCTAAGTCTACGAAGACTGAGCATGGAATACACCGTCACACAACCTGATCTTTCCAATACTTCAGTATTTGTGATTTTGTCTTGCCTACTTAATACCAAGTATTCTTCGCAGACACCGCATATGAAAGCTGTTTAAACGTTTCTCTTGGCGTGAGTAAGTTGTCCAGGTTTCACTGCCATAAAGAAGAGTACTAAGGACACAGGCTTGGTAGACGAGGACTTTTGTTTTGGCAGTAAGCTTCCTGTTCTCCCAGACTCTTTTTGCTAACATGTTCATTGTTGTTGCTGCCTTGCCAATCCTGATGTTGATTTCCTGATCGAGGGATAATTTGCTATTTACCTCTGATCCTAGATATGTAAAATGGTCTACTATCTCCAGTTCGGCGTCGTCAATAAAGATTGATGGTACACCATGTGCACCTTGTGACATAATCTGTGTCTTCTTTTTGTTAATTGTTAAACCAAATTCAGAACAAGCATTGGAGAATGCAGATAGTAGATGTTGTAGTTCTTCCTCAGAGTGGGTCGTAATCGCAGCATCATCCGCAAAAAGCAACTCTCTGATTAGTACCCTGCTAATTTTGGTCTTGGCCTTCAATCTCTGAGCATTATAGAGGCCACCATCTGAGCGTGAGTGAATGTATATACCGTCATCCTGATCACGAAAGGCATATTTCAGTAGAAGTGAAAAGTATATCCCAAAGAGGGTGGGGGATAGTACACAACCTTGCTTAACTCCACTCTTGATTTCAAACTCTTCTGAAGTTGAGCCATCAAACTTGATTATACCATTCATGCCTGTGTGGAACGATTCCACAATGGACAGAAGAGTTGGTGGACAGCCAATCTTCTTAAGTGCTTTGAACAGACCCTCACGACTGACCAAATCGAATGCCTTTGTGAGGTCGATGAAGGCAATAAACAGTGGCTGATTTTGTTCCCGGCATTTTTCTTGCATCTGTCGCAATGAGAATATCATATCAATGGTAGACCGGTTCTGACGGAAGCCGCACTGTGATTCGGGGTAGACTTGATCTCCCAGGACTTGAAGTCTGCGCAGGACAATTCTGGCAAATACTTTCCCAACAATACACAGAAGTGAGATACCCCTATAGTTGTTGCAGTCGCGCCGATCTCCCTTGTTCTTGTACAGCGTTATGATGTTTGAATCTTTGAAATCCTGTGGGACTTGTCCTTCTCGCCAGCATAGCTCTATTAGCTGGTGGATCTGTAGAGCGAGGGTGTCTTGCCCACTCCTGATCACCTCTATTGGAATCCCATCCTTACCTGGAGCCTTGCCAGATGCAAGCTCATTTATAGCACACTTAACTTCTGTTATAGTGGGAAGTGTGTCCAGGTGGTCAAGAGTTGGCAGGGCCTCTATGGCGTTGAGGGCATCATCCGCCAGCTTAGTCTCACTTGAGTAAAGCTCTAAATAGTGCTCGACCCATCTATCCATCTGTTGTTTCTTATCAGTGATGATTTCTCCAGTCAAGGTTTTCAGCGGTGCACTTCTTTTGATCATTGGACCACAGGCTTTCTTTATCCCTTCATACATGCTTCTGATGTTTCCCTTATCACTTGCGATTTGAATGGACTCACATAACTTAATCCAATAGTCATTCGCACACTGCCTGGCAGCCTTTTGTACATCCTTCCTCGCTTGCTTCAGCTCACTCAGAGTATTACGCGTTGGTCTTTCCTTGTTTCTTAAGAGAGCTATCTTCTTTTTATCAATCAAGGGCTGCAGTATCTGGCTGTTTGCCGCAAACCAGTCCTGCCTCCTATGATCCACAGTGCCGTAAACCCCTACCGCTGTTTTATAAATAGTTTCCTTAAGTTTACTCCATTTATCATTTACTATACAATTTTCTGATGTATCATTGAAAGCGTCCTCAAGTTGCTGTTGAAATTCAAAGCACTTTCCAGGATCGTGAGTGTTAATAATATTAATCCTGGGGCTAGACTTGTGTTTAGCTGTGTAGATTCTCTTTGGTCTCAGTCTAACCCTTGCAGCAACCAAAGAATGATCTGTATCACAGTCAGCACTGTGGTAACTTCGAGTTAATGATGTATGGTTCAGATGTTGTCTCCGTGTGATAATGAAGTCCAGCTGATGCCAATGGCCGGATCTTGGATGTTTCCATGTGACCTTATGCATCTAGCCCCAAGCACCCATTGAAGCAGGCAGGCTGTGGCGGATCAGCACCCAATTGGCCGGGGGCTGCCCAGCTTGAGGCGGGCGGTAGCTGATCAGTGACAACTGTAGGTGTCTCCCACCGTCAGAGGCAACACGTGGTGCCCCATGTCTACGCCAACTGACAAGGACTTATAACCCGTAACAGTTGCCTCTCGCTTTGATTCCGAGACCGGTTAAGACCAGGGATGGAATTATTGCCTCTCCATAGCACAAAGCCTGGGCTAAAATAAAGAAACCATGTGTTGCCCATGCAGCATGATCCCTCTCTCGGCCTGCCTAGTTCACTCCAGAGGAAAGTTAACACCTATACATCTGGAACAAGACAAGCTGCAGAAGCTGCCGGATCAGCAAAGCAATGCTCTAACTGTCCGCCTGTCGGAGCTTCGATCCTATACCAGCTGCCAACCAAGGCTAAGGGCTTGGTCTGTTCTGCTTGGTCTGTTCTCCCATCCTTCAAGAAACAAATGAAGATCGTAAATTGATTAGAGAATTTAGACGTAGACAGTCAAAATTTTTTGGGCATGTTATGAGAAGAAATGGATTGGAGAACTTGGTGACAACTGGTAAGATCGAGGGGAACAGACCAAGGGGAAGACCTAGAAGCAAGTACCTGGATGGCTTGGCCTTGTGGCATGGTCGAGACAGAAACACGGAGCTGATCCACGACTCTGGTGATCGAGTGAGATGGCAGAACATGACCGCCCACGCTTACCGGCATGGCACATGATGGATGGATGGATCCAAGCAATATTCCATTTCGTGCCACTAGGACACTTTTCCCACCTTTTATGAAGCCCAAACAGTGAGCTTTTGATTCGGACTTTCCACGTAATGGATTTGCTATCTAAGCAATATTCCATTTCATGCCTCTGGGACGCTTTTGTAACCGACATACCTGTGGTATGAAGTGCGGCAGTCTAAATACTTCTTCATGCACCTTTAAATGCCAACCTGAATGTAGTTCAAGTAAGCTGCAGTCAACATGAGCTTGTTGATATCTCCATAGAGCTTGTCCTCAAATGAAACAGTCGTGGGCCAAAATATCTTTCTCTGTTCTGTATATATTGGGCACTCCTGCAGCAAATGTTTAGCTGTCATTTTACCAGTTCCACAATTACATTCATCAGTATCTCCTATATTTAGTTTATTGAAGAAGTGGTATTTCAGCCTCCTGTTATGTCCTGTGCGGGGTCTGCAGATTGCTACTTGTTCTCTTCGGTTGAGTTTGTAATATGCATCATCCTTCTGGTGGCCTGGATGCTCTGATTCCCATTTGGTTCATTAAGTGCTTTTTATGAACCTTTTTGCCTCATTATAGGTTATGTCTATGTCAGGCTGTGGTAATCGTCCACCCCTTTTGCTAGTCTGTCAGCCTCTTCATTTCCAGGTATACTGCAATGTGATGGGATCCACTGTATTACAACTTTTTTTTTGTTGAATTTCTGGCATAGACGATGGAGTGCTGCTCTTAGGTCAGATAATTCTGTGCTGCTATAGCTCTTTAGTATTGAGACAGCTGACTTTGCATCTGTGAAGATAGTTATTTGCTTCTCTTTATTTTCCTCCATCAAGAGCATTTCTGCTGCAGTTTTCAAAGCCTCTACCTCCGCTTTGAAGTTACTTGAAAATTTTCCAGTTGCCACTGACTGTGTTTTTTTCACTCCATATTTTAAATTAAGGAGAATTCCTCCTCCTCCATTGTCAGTTGAATTTTTGGCTGATCTATCTATATATGCATGGGTCCAATTGCTGCTTGGGTAATGCTCTTTTAAGTAGTTTAGGGTTAATTTTCTTCTTTCGGTTGCGTTCTGAGTGTTCTTTTTCTCAATACCAGGAATGTTTTCTATCATCTCAGGCAGTTGCTGCTGTCTCCAAGCTGGGAACTTGTGTGCATTGTAAATGGGATTGACTGTTGATATGTTAAGTATGGGATCATGCCATAAACTTTCGCTTTGCAGTTTGTATAAAGTTGCTACGCTTCAATCTTCCCTTTCCAAAACCATTAAACCTGTTATACATAGTGTGGTCTGTCAATCTTCTAAATTTTTCTGCTTGTTGCTGGGCTCTGCTATCTCTTCTATCCTGCATTGGTTGTAAACAAGTGATCTTTTCTAGTTCATTAATAGGCGTTGTCTTCAGGCTTCCAGTTATGATTCGCATTCCTTGATTTTTGGACTCTACTTATTTTGTTAAAGTTTGACTTAGCTGCTGTTGCCTAAGCTGCAATGCCATATTCCAGTACTGGCCTCACCCGTCCAGTATATAACTTCTTGAGAACTTTCTCATCTGCTCCCCACGTTGTACCAGCAAGCTTTTTCATGATTGCCATTCTTTGCCTTGCTCTTGTTCGATTTTTCTCAATCTGTGTCTTCCATGAGAGGCGACGATCACTGGTGACTCCTAGATAGTTTGGATTTTCTTCATGGCGCAATATTTTTCCATTCAATACCAGCTTAGGTTGCTGAGTTTTATTTGAGAGGGAGAACACTGTGCATGTTGCTTTCTTCTCACTTGTCTTCACTAGCCATGATTTTGACCAGTCCTCTAGCGCTAATAAGGCTGATGTACTCTGTTGTTAGTTGTACTAATATATTCTTCAGATGTCCATATGGCTAGGTCATCTGCAAAGGAGGATGTGTGTACTCTGGCTGGAAAACTTTCCGTGATGTCATTTATATATGCTAGGAATAATGTTGGTGAAAGAACTCCTCCTTGGGGGACACCTTGCTCCAACAGCATCATTTTGCTGGTTTTTCCTTCTACTTTTGTCCTGGCAGTTCTGTTCTCAAGGTAGTGACTGATCCATTTATACATTTTCCCACAAACATGCATTTTTTGCAGTTTTACTTTCAATCCTTCCTTCCATACTTTATTAAATGCTTTTTAAAAAAAAAATCTATCCAGACCGCTAGTGTGTGTTTTTTCTCTTGGAAGGCATCCTCTATTTCCTGAGCTATATAGGTTACTAGCTGACCCGGCCCGGCTTCGCCCAGGCCCTGGAGGGGTTCTATCTATCTATCAGTCTGTCTGTCTGCTTGTTTGTCTGTCTGTCTGGCTGACCCGGCCCGGCTTCACTCAGTCCCTGGTGGGGAGCATCTCATTTAATTCATATAAGTAGTCATATAAGCTCTCCCGTTCCCGACTATCTGTCTGTCTGTCTATCTGTCTGTCTGTCTGTCTGTCTTCAATGGATCTGTACTTTCTGAATCCTGCTTGGTGTGGTGTTAAGAGTTAGTTTTCTTCCAGATGCCATGTTAGCCTGCCATTGATAATGCGTTCCATTAATTTTCCTACACTGCTAAGTAGACTGATAGGTCGATAGCCATTTGGTTCTTCCAGGTCTTTTCCTTTCTTTGGGACTGGTATTAGTATAGCTTCCTTCCATGCCTGTGGGACTATTCCTCTCTTCCAGCTGTAATTTAGGACTGCTGGTAGTTTCTTTTTTGCCTTAGTGCCTAGTCCTGTTAGCATTTCATTTGTGATTCCATCCTTTCCTGGTGATTTCTTCTTTTTAGGGTATTCATTGCCTGTTCCATTTCTTCCATTGTTAGATTTGCCATCATATATTCTGCTGCTGTCTCTGTATTACTATGATGTATCTGTTTGTCTTTGATTGCTTTCTTCTGTTCGATTGTAATATCAATGTGGTGTGCACTGGCATAGTGTTCCATTAGTGCATTTGCCGCCTTTTTTCCTGTCAGCAAGGCATTTCCTTGTTTAATTGTTATCTGTTTGTTTCTAGGTCCTTCATTGTTTATGGCTTTCACTAGTTTCCATAGTTTGTTTCCATCCCTATCAAAATTCATGTTTTCTGTTTTTTTCCCCTCCAACAATCTCTTGTTGTTTGACTTACTGTTCTTTTATATTTTGCTGAGATGGCTTTGAGGGAGATGTTCACTTCAGTTGTTTGTTCTCTCTCTCTCTGCTGTCTTCCTGGCATCTTCAACTTTGTCCTCCAAAATGTGTAGTTCTTCAGCCCAGTATGGTTTGTAATTTTTCCTCGCTTTTCTTGGAATAGACTCAGTGGCCGCCTGTATTATTGCTCTGCTTAGACTCTCCACAATTTGCTTCATGTTGCCATATCGTGTATTTATGTTTTCACAATATTTGTCTGTTAGTATGACAAATCTGTCCCAATCTGCTCGTTTGTAATTCCAGCGGTGCAAAGGCTTTTGCTCCTGTGGAACATACTCCATATTCATTACAAGCTTGATTGGTCTGTGGTCACTACCTGCTAATTGGTCAAGCACATGGTGATCGGTTTTGTGGAGGATGTCTCCTGTGCAGAAAGCTAATTCTGGAGTAGAATTGGTTAATGAGCTTGTTCAAGAAGATGGGGTGGATCCGAAGAGAGTGGTTGATGTCTCTGGAGCAATCTGGACTGGCAAAGATAAGTTTCATTTATATGCCATGGCCAAAATAAAGAGGGTATTAATCAGAGAGTTGCTTTCTGCAGATGATGCTGCAATTACGACCCACTCTGAGGAAGAATTACAACGCCTACTATCTTCATTCTCCAATTCTTCTTCTTCTTCTTCTTCTTCTTCTTCTTCTTCTTCTTCTTCTTCTTCTTCTTCTTCTTCTTCTTCTTCTTCTTCTTCTTCTTCTTCTTCTTCTTTCAACGTTTGCACAGCATCCATTGAAGTGGGTAGATGTTCGCTCTCAACCCTTGTTCCATTTTGGTCAACATTTTTCAACTTCGACGGTTGAGGTTTCTTTTCTGGATTCCTCCACCTATTGGCAGGTTTCTGTGAAGATTGTGCTGTAGATAACAACACAGGGGAGTCTCCGTGGCGAAGTGATCAAACCATCTGCCTCGGGCTCCGAAAGTTGTGGGTTCGATTCCGTCAACCGCAACCTTCGGTTCATGAGTGCATTTTTTCGGAGACTCCTGAGGGACGTCGCTGGAGCTACGGAGTTCGTACTTTGTGCGACGCTTTCCGCGCTGCGGAAAGAGACTCAGCCATGTGGTATAAAAATCCGGTGCAATGAAGTCGACTTTTAAACGACTTTTAAGCGACGACAGGGGCAATCCCATCACAGATAATAAAGTGTATATCATTCATCCATTCATTCATCAGATAATAAAATGTCTATCCAACAACATTCAGATAGTAACGTGTCTATCATTCATTCATTCATTCATTCATTCATTCATTCATTATTCAGATAATAAAGTGTCTATCATTCTTTCATCGGATTATAAAGTGTCTTTGATTCATTCATAAAATAATAAATTGTTTATCATTCGTTCATCAGATGATAAAACATCTATCACTCATTCATCGGATAATAAAGTGTATATCATTTATTCATCAGATAATAACGTGTCTATCATCCATTCATTCATACATTCATCAGATAATAAGTGTCTCTCAAGACACCGCATGACGAGAACACAGAAGAAGAACCATCTGCAAATCTAACCATTAGAGAACTCCTGTTTGCGGATGACCAAGCACTAATAGCAAAATCAGAAGCTGAATTACAAGACCACATGAATAGTCTAAACGAAATGTGTAGGGAACATAACATGACAATTAGCACAAGTAAAACAGAGGTAATGACTATAACTAAAGAAGAACAAACAACAACAATTCACCTAAACGAACATCCCTTGAAACAAGTGAAGAGTTTCAAGTACCTGGGAAGTATAATATCATCAAATGGCAGATCAGAAGACGAGATCGAAAATAGGTGCAATAAGGCAAATCAACTCATTGGACAAATGGCACCAATACTAAAGAACAAACATGTATCAATAACTACTAAGAAAGCACTTTACAACACAATCTTCCTGCCAACTCTATGCTACCAATGCCACACCTGGACAGTGACAGAAAAAGAGAAAAGAAAAATCACAACATAAATGAGGTTCCTGAGAAGAATACTCAACGTATCAAGAAGAGATAAGATCAGAAATGAAGAAATCAGGACAAAAGATGGGGTTAAAGCAGCACTAGATTTATAAGAAAGCAGCAAATCAAATGGTTTGGCCATGCAAGTAGGTTACCAGTCAACAGCAATCCCACAACAAGCAATGATGTACAGACAGATGGAATCAGAGGAAGAGGCCGACCACGTAAACGTTGGACGGAGGGAATAGCAGAGTCCATGGGAATATCGATATATGAAGGCCATAATCGGGCACTCTCACGAAGTTTATACTTCACCTCGACACCGCAAGGTACAAGAGGAACATGATGAGATGGGATGAGATTCATTCATCAAATAATAAAGTGTCTATCATTCGTTCATCGGATAGTAAAGTGTCTATCGTTCATTCATCGCATAATAAAGTGTCTACCATTCATTTATCATGTAATAAAGTGTCTGTCATTCATTCAGCATATAATAAAGTGTCTGTCATTCATTCATCATATAATAAAGTGTCTGTCATTCATTCATCGGATAATAAAGTGTCTTTAATTCATTCATCGAATAGGGACGCAGAGGTGTTTCCAAGGCACCAGGGCCGGGTTATATACTGGCCAAGACCTATTGACGCGTCCTCGTCGAGCGTCCTGGGCAACAGGTCCCTTCGGGGTCCTGGCTGAGGTCAATAGGATCGCCGATTCCTCCGAAGTCGGAGAGTGTCTGCCTGTACGGCGAGGAACCACCAGTCTGCACACCAATAAGCCAGACATGGGACAACGGATACTCACGCAAACCTCAGGTCCTGTATGACATCACACTGATGTTGGACAACAGGATGTCTTCATTCGACATACAGGACTTCGCGTTGGAGCTCAAGCCAACGAACACAAGCAAGCAAGCAAGCATTCATCGAATAAAAACGTGTTTATCACTCATTCATTCATCAGATAATAAAGTGTCTACCATTCATTATTCAGATAATAGCGAGTCTATCGTTAACTAACGCATTCATCAGATAATAAAGTGTCTATCATTCTTTCATCAGATAATAATGTATTTATCATTCATTATTCAGATAATAAAGTTTTTATCATTCAACCATCAGATAGTAAAGTGTCTATAATTCCTTATTCAAATAATAACGTGTCTATCATTCATTATTCAAATAATAAAATGTGTATCATTTATTCATCAGATTATAAAGTAGTCTATCATTAATTCATTCCTCAGATATTATACTGTCTATCGTTCATTCATTCATTCATTCATTCATTCATTGGATAATAATGTGTCTATCATTAGTTCATTAATCGGATAATAAAGTGTCTATCATTCATTCATTTATCAGATAATAGCGTGTTTATCATTCATTCATCTATCAGATAATAACGTGTCTAGCGTTAATTCATCAGATAATAAAGTGTCTATCATTAATTATTGAGATAATAATATGTCTATCATTCATTTGTCAAATAATAAAGTGTCTATCACTCATTATTCAGATAATAACGTGTCTGTCATTCATTCACTCCTCAGATAATAAAGTGTCTATCATTCATTCATTCATTCATTCATTCATTCATTCATTCGTCGGACAATAAAGTGTCTATCATTCATTACTCAGATAATAACATGTCTATCGCTGGTCTCCCTGGCCTAGGGGTTAACGTCTTTCTCCGTAATCCCGTATATTCTCGTGAGTAACGTAACCTGCGCGAGAATCGGTTGCGGTTCTCGCCGCGTTGGTAACTTGCGGGATATGTGAGCTGGCCGCTCAGAAAACAATGGGTAACTACTGAGCGTCATCTTGTCTAGTACATCGACAACGGTTGAAAAATTCTGACGTTGACCGTAACGTCCTGTAATTTGCAAAAAAAAAATAAATAAATAAATAAAAATTCTATCGTCCATTCATTTTCCCGCGCCAGGCGTTCGTTGTCTCGGATGGCTGAGTGAGCTGCACCCCCCAATCGGGATCTTCCCAGCAGGCTGCTGTGGGTTTGATTGAACATTAACATTGTCAGCAGGCTGCTGTGGCTTTGATTGAACATTAACATTGTCAGCAGGCTGCTGTGGGAATGATTGAACCATAGCATTGTCAGCAGGCTGCTGTGGGTGTGATTTCCAAGTTTGTTTGTGTATATCCTTCCTTTGCAGTCTGGTACTGGTAATCTGCAGTCCTTTGGCTTCTGCGAGGTTGATGACTCTCCAGCCATTATCATTTGAAGTTGTATGTAGGCTTTCCATACCGGCAACTTGTTTATGAGTTTGCTCTCTACCTATTTTTGCGTTGAAGTCTCCTAGCACAATCAGGGTGTCCTGTTTGGGGGTTTGTTCTAAGACATCCTCCATGTTAGACAAATCAGTGCTGAGATGTTGTGTTTGCTTGTGATGTGTGATGTTAGTGAATCTAATGAATAAGTGTCAGGATGTTGCATCTTGTGTCTATTCATCACAAGTACAAAAGTGTTGTCTGTCTTACGGAGAAAGACTGGGTGTTGGTGTTGTCTTGTTGGGTCATCATGTTGATATGTTTGAATTGTCTTTGCCTAATAGTATTTTTGTTGGTTTTTATTTTATCTACAGAATAAGCCAGAATTCTAGGTTTAGATGTGAGATGTTCCTGGGTTTTTAGTGCACTAGAAGTGTTTGGTAAATTCAATTATTATACTTTATTATTGTTATTACACACATTTTTCTATATTTTTCTTTGTTTGCTTTTGCTGTTCATGTAATTAAAAGTAACGTGTTATTTGATAGTGATAATAAAGGATTTGAAAATCAGACTTTAAAAAATGTTTTGTTTTCTTTTGTGCTTCACATATATTTTTGTTTGCACTTCTATCTGCACATACATTCTTTCTACCAATCCATGTAGATTATTTCTCATCAACAAGATGTGTCATGACGAGAGAGAGAGAGAGAGAGAGAGAGAGAGAGAGAGAGAGAGAGAGAGAGAGAGAGAGAGAGAGAGAGAGAGAGAGAGAGAGAGAGAGAGAGAGAGATGGATAACTTTCTGACAGGCAGACAGGCAAGGGCATGTTCTTAAGTGTGTGTGAGAGAGATTGAGATTTTTATAGGTATAACTTTATGACAGGCAGACAGCTGACGGTGTGTTCTTAAGTGAGAAAGGAACGGGGAGGAAGAGAGATAGAGGAGAGAGAGAAAGAAAGAAAGTTATTGGGATAATGTTATGGCAGGAAGACAAATGAGGTCTTTCAAATGCAAGAGAGCGAACGATCGTGTGAGAGAGAGGAGAAAGGTATAGAAAAAAAAGAGAAAGATGTGGAAAGAAAAATAAAGGTTGTTGTCATTATGAGTTTATGCAAGAAGACAGATGACGACATATTCTTAAGTGGGTACGTCAGTTATATAAACCCCACTGGGCAGAAGAGACATGGGCAAGGTTTGCTGGTGAAGAAAGGAGTAAAGCATGTGGCACTTGACTTGAGCCAGTGGAATCACAGTGCAAGAGAGGTCCAGGGTATACAAATGGAGATTGGTGGCTTAAGTTGGAACATCATAAATGTAAATGCCACAGTGGACTGTTTTGTCAGAAAGGAACAATGGGACTGGCTTAACGAACGAACGAACAGGCTTTATTTTCAAAGGGTAACAAACTGGGCACGCAGGCCCGTCTTACATTCGGCCCTTCCAATCACTCATCTTTCTTTCATCAACAGTGCATAGGGAAAAAAACATTGCCACATGAATTTTGTAAACATAAACAATGCATATTATTATGTTATGAGACACATCAACCACCCACCCACACATCTCCCATTCACTCCAACTCCACCACCCAACCACACACATAACCCACACACACACATACATGTCCCTACCCATCCACCACATCCCTACACCTACACATATCCCCACCCACACACACCTCTCACCCACCACACACCCCAAGCACACATACATTCCCCAACCCACACATCCCCCACACACACACATCCACCCACCTACACACATCTCCCCACCCACTCACATATCCTCTACCCGTCCCATTACCCACCAACAATAACTCACCCACATATCCTCCTCCACCCACACACCCAGCCAAACACACATTCCTCAGCCACAAATTCCCCACGCACACACACCTCTCCCGGTCAACTCACATATTCCGCACCTACTCACACACAAATTCCGCACCCAGCCACATAATCTCTCATCTCCCCCAGCCCACTCACAGTTCCCGAACCCACCCCTACAAACATCCCCCACCATCTCCTAACCTACACACACTCACCCACCCACATATCCTTTACCCACCCACACATCCTCTACCCCCCCCCCCATCCCCAACCAAACATCCCTTAACCACATACCCTTACTCATATACAATCACCCACCCACACATCCTCTACCCAACCACACATCCTCCACCCACCCATCCCCCAGCCACACATCCCTTAACCACACACCCTTACCCATAAACACACACATCCCCACCCACGCACAATCTCACCGCCCATACACACATCACTCACACGCATTTCCACCATCCAACACATCCCCCATTCACAAACACACACCTCCCATCCACGCACACACAACTCACACACACATCCCCAACCCATACACTCATCCCCTCACACATCCCTAGACACACGTACTTATCCCTCAACCACTAACACCCACACATCCCTCACCCACTCATCAAAACATACATCTCCTATCTACCCACCCACACTCACACACCCCAACCACCCATCTAAACACACATCCCCCACCCTCACACACATCCTTCACCCACCTGCACACCCAATCACACCCCCCACCACACATACATCCTTTATCCATACCCAGCTCCCCTCACACACAACACCACACCCACACACACCCCAAAGACACATCCCTCACCCACACACACATCTCCCCAGACATCTCCTACCCATCCACACATCCCCCAACTATAATCACCCTCACTACACACACATACATCCTCCATCTAGCCACACACACCCCCACCCAGCCAGACATATCCCCTACCCACACACACATCCCCAAATCCATCACCTACACCCATCACGCACCCATCCCCCAACCCACACACATACCCCACACACATTCACCCACACACACACTCCCCACCCATCCACCCAAACATCCCACACCCATACACATCCCCAAACCAACAACCACCCCACCTGCACACATCTACCACCCACCACATACCCTCACATACGCTTAAGGAATTAGAGGACTTACCAGGTGATAGGATACTCATATGTGGAGACTTCAATGCGAGAAACAGAGATTGGGACAGTAGTGGAGAAAATCGACAAGGAATTGCACTTGCGGATGCCATGGTGGACTCCGATGTGATCTGCATAAATGATGGTAGGCCGACTAGAATGGCAATGAGGCCTCGCGATGCAGATACTGCTATTGATTTGGCACTTGTCTCCCAGTCATCAGTCCTTGATGTAAAGTGGACTGTTTTGAATGACCATGGGAGTGATCACATGCCATGCTCAGTCCTGATCTCTAAGTCCAGGAAAGTCAAGGCTGGGAGAGCACGCAAGACCTTCCGGTATGAGTGGAGCGACAGCCTTCTTGGACGCCTCAGACATGGGGCATGCAACAGGACTGATAAAACTCCTTTTTTGCAACCCCCATGGTGGACCCCAGAAGTAGACAATGCGTGGAAAGCAAAGAGAGCTGCAGTGAAGCAGCTAAGGAAATTGCGACAGACACCCCTAAGCTCACGAGAAGAAGTGGACATAGCGGAAAATGACAAGAAAGACAAGGTGGAGGATTTCAAGCGATGTGCTGCAGAGGCCAAGAAAGTAAAATGGGAATGTTTTATGAAGGAGATTGGAGGTGATAAAACACTGCATAAATTCTGGAAACTGTACAGACAAATGCAAAGAAAAGATCTGCCTATGACAGTGGGAACAATTTATAAAGAGGATGGGGTACGCGTGACAACAGATAAGGAGAAAGGGGAGGCGTTTCTCCAGAGATTTTTAGAGCAGACCAATCATAGTGATGCGGATACCAGGGATGCAGTTAGAGCGGAATTATCTGGCGCAATAGAGAATATGCCTTACGAAGACATCATACTGTTTGAAGATGTTAAACATATTTTGCAAAAGGCAAAAGACACGGCACCAGGGCCTGATGGTGTCAGGTATGGCCACATTAAGGCTTTGAGCGATGTGGACCTGAAGGAGATGGCCGGCTGCT
The DNA here is from genome assembly GCA_014155875.1 of Cepaea nemoralis. Taxonomy (NCBI): domain Eukaryota; kingdom Metazoa; phylum Mollusca; class Gastropoda; order Stylommatophora; family Helicidae; genus Cepaea; species Cepaea nemoralis. Next base: position 263,935 of record JACEFZ010002040.1, read on the forward strand.
TTAATCAGGTGCAGGACCACATCTCCCTTGTCCATAGGTAATCTACCACCAAGAGGTGCATTCCCTGCCAGCCTATCAGCCTGTTCATTCCCCCGCACTACCGCATAGCCAGGGCAAAAAGAAATTCTTAAAATTCTCACAATCCGTGACCTCTGAAGCGAGGTGAGCAATTCCACACGAAACATTTCTTTCTCCGCCTTACTAAGCATACTCCTTGAGTCTGTAATGAATACAATGTGCGCTGCAATGGCCCCCTCCAACCAACGGAGTGCCGCTGTTACTGCCCAATTCTAATGCTGGAGGTTGTAGTCTCATATGCCAGACTTCTTTTTCAAGACTCGCCCATTAGCCTTGTCAATGAAACCCCAACCACTCCGTCTATTTCTCACCATTGTCCCATCGGCATAGATCACTATGTCACCTTGATGTGTCTTACTCTGGATCAGGTGATGCATCTCAAACTTTATGCGGCCCGCTGCCCATTCTCTGCACTCACCACCCAGTGTTACTATTACATTGTGCCAGTCTGTCATGTCTTTCGGTACTTCAACCCACTCTTTTTAACGATTGATGGTCTCTAGATCACACACCTTACGTGTAGATATTTCTGCCTGTGCCATCCAGGACCTACCTCGTCTTAGTCTATGACCATTGACCATGTTCGTGGCTTCATACAGGGGGTGATCCCCAGGGGCGTCACTAGGGGGTGCGGGGGGTGCGGGCCGCACCGGGTGACACCATCAAGGGGTGACACCAAAATAAAAAAATTGCAAATTTGACAAAGCAAACATAGCAAAATAACAAAAATTTAACTTTGTCCGAGTTTGTCGAAATTCTTTATTTATGTTTTACCTGAAGTATTGAAGTTATATTGTTCAATTTGTTTTCTTTCTTATGTCCTTATTAACTTTTTGACTTATTTTACAAACATTACTATATGCGATTATATATGGTACAGGAACACTCGGAAGAAGACCATGGTGAAAGTCTAGAGGGGTGACACCAAGAGTTTACCGCACTGGGTGACACCAACCCCAGTGACGCCACTGGTGATCCCTATCTGCAGCAACTCTCAGGTACCATTTGGCTTGAAGGACCGCCATTGTTGGTACAACCAGGATATTCCTCATGCATATAATTGGTGTTCTTTGTGCACCCCAGGATCACCCGCATGGCCGCTGGGCACTTATAAACACACGTCTAAATAATGTATACTGTCCACTTATCATCAAATGTCCAAAGAATGTAGATTGTCCACTTATCATCAAATGTTCAAAGAATGTAGCTTATCCATTTATGATCAAATGTCCAAAGACTGTAGAATGTGTACTTATCATCGCATGACCAGAGAATGTAGATTGTTTACTTATCATCACATAACCAAACAATGTCGATTGTCCACTTATCATCAAATATCCAAAGGATGTCGATTATCTACTTATCATCAAATGTCCAAAGGATGTCGATTGTCCACTTATCATCAAATGTCCAAAGGATGTCGATTGTCCACTTATCATCAAATGTCCAAAGGATGTCGATTGTCCACTTATCATCAAATGTCCAAAGGATGTCGATTGTCCACTTATCATCAAATGTCCAAAGGATGTCGATTGTCCACTTATCATCAAACGTCCAAAGAATTTCGATTGTCCACTTATCATCAAATGTCCAAAGAATGTAGATGATCCACTTTTCAACAAGTGTCCAAAGAATGTAGACTGTGTACTTATCAACACATGACCAGATAATGTGGATTGATTACTTATCATCACATAACCAAAGAATGTCGATTGTCCACTTAGCATCAAATGTACACAGAATGTAGACTGTCCACTTATTATCAAATGTTCAAATAGTGTAGATTATCCACTTATCATCAAATATCCAAAGAATGTAAACTGCCCACTTATTATCAAATGTTCAAAGAATGTAGATTATCCACTTATCATCAAATATCCAAAGAATTAGACTATGCACTTATCGTCACATGACCAAAGAATGAAGATGTTCTTATTATCATCACATAAGCAAAGAATGTAAATTGTCTACTTATAATTTAAAAAAAAATAATTTGCACATCCTATTTTACAGGACATCGCAGTCAACATCAGCATTTCTATCGCTGTGATCTCCTGGCAAGTCCACGTTCAGTAGTTTGCCATTGCTTTCTGAACGACTGGCACTGATACCAACGCAAAACCAACGCAATGCGATCTGCTGTCAAATCGCGTTGAGCTGTGTTTCGAACACGGGTATACGGGATTACGAACCGCGTCCGCAAATTCCTTCGCCACGGAGACCTACTTGTTATTACACGTCCAAATAATGTAAATTATCAGCGTATCGTCACACGTCCTAAGAATGGGGATTCTCTATTTATCATTACTTGTCCAGACATGAAGAATGTAGATTGTCTTCTCATTATCATACGTCCAAAGAATGGAGATTATCTATTTATCATCACATGCCCAAATATGAACCAGTCTCCCTGGCCGAGGATTTAGCAGCTTTCTCCGTAACCCCGAATACTCTCGTGGTTGACGTGAGCGCACGAGAATTGGAAGTGGTTCGAGTCGCGCCAGTGACTTATGAGAGGATGGAGCCGGTCGCTCAAAAAGTCGTGGCGTGCTGATGAGCGTAATCTAGCCTAGGAATCAACATACAGCTGAAAGATGCTGATGTTGACCGCAATGTCCTGAAACAGGATGGAAACGCGGGGGAAAAAATGCACAAATATGAAGAATGTAGATTGTCTTCTCATTATCACACGTCCAAAGAATGGAGATTATCGATTTATCATCACACGTCCATACATGAAGAATGTAGATTGTCTTCTCGTTATCACACATCCAAAGAATGTAAATTGTGCACTTACACTTATCATGTCGCGACTGCCAATATCGAGCAAAGACTGCTAATACGTCTGTTCCAAGGACTGGTCCTTTCACCCATCCAGTATGCCCTGGCCATACTCACTGTCAGCCCTACACAGATTGGAAGACTTGAAAAGGTACAAAACGAAGCCATGCGCATCATCTTGGGCTGCACGAAAGACACCAGCTGTGTAGCAATGAGATACCTCCTTGACTTCCCGACAATGGAACACAGGATCAAGATCTGGAGAGCTCGTGCATACTTAAAAATAAGTGCAGATGAGCAGCACCCTCTGCATGACGCTATATTCAGAGAAAAGGGTGACAGGCTAAAGAGAGGCAAATCATGGATGGGTCGGACGGAAGATGTCGTCAGACAGCTCTGCAGTCTTACCAGTATCAAGCCCGGCAAGGAATGGGCGCCGATGCCTCCAGCTTTTAAGTGCACTTTCTCCTGCATTATCACACCCGACAGACGGTGCAGAGAGCAGAACCCTGCCGCTGTCAATGCAGAAGTCAACGCGCTCATCTATGAACACTCAGATAGCCCCGAAGTGCTAATCTATACAGATGGATCTGTTGTAAAGCAGCAGAGAAGTGCGTGGGCATTTACAGCCCGTTCAGCGGGCCGAACCGTTCAAGAACCCAGTGGTGCCCACTCTATGACCACGAGCAGCATGACGATGGGGAAAGAGCACGGGGAAGACAAAGACAGGAATAGCCGAATGATTTGGTCGCCTATCATTATCGGGACAAGAACACTGACCTGATAAAAGACTGATGATTGTGTGAGATCACGAACCACGATCTTCCACGCTTATCGGCATTGCACCTGATGATGATGATGATGATTATGATAATGATGATGATGAATGAACCAACACTGCGAAAATGCGTTACTGGTTGTTTTTTTTAAATTTTTTCAAGACTATTACTAAAGGTGATATTTTAACCAACATTCTGCTGTGTTTCGTATTTTAGCATCACCCAATGAGGCCCTGTTTTACACCTAAGATTTAGTATTCACTGCGGAACTATTTGGGACCAGTCAATCGGAACAGTGCCGAAAAACATGATCAAAGTAATGCAAAATTAACATTTAACAATGTAGTCTTGAAAATGATCAGGCATGATGTCGCCATGAAAATTCATTTTCTGAGTATGATGGGATCCATGTAGAAAAATATATCCAACAGACAATTTCTCTCACCTTGTGACTGTGTTTGTACTTATCTATCATCATATGCAATGCCAACAAGGGCGATGTCTCATGCGATCACCAGTCCTGGATCAAGTTGGTGTTCTTGTCCCTTGTTGAAGTTTGAAGTATTTGGATCATTATTATGATCAGTTATTATTATTTGTATGACTGTACGATTCTTTTGTTTTCTTATTGTAAATTTAACATTAAGATATATAATTTTAGCGAATATTCAGAAACTAGAAACATGTACATATTGTTATCGTTCTTGGACATCCTAATCCGACGTCGAGATGATCCAAAAGCAGTTTATCGAAAAGAAGCATAGACAAGTCAATACATAACTTATAAGTGTGGTCTGGTATCGACCTTGTTTAATCGAGCCAGAAAGATTTGCTTCGATGGACCCTCTATAAGAGGAACTGGTCACCCTTTACCTTTACCAGACCCAATCTAACGCGGGATATCCAGCTGACTCTAGCAAGCATCACTGTCAGCCACCCAAACCCACCCCCAACAGAATCATCAGTTTCCAAATTTTAAGTGTTTCTTCAACTGACCTTACGAGAGGACTATGTAATTAAACAATTACAAAATCTGCTTAAAACAGTTAGTTAGTTAGTTAGTTAATTCGTTAATTAGTTAGTTAGTTAGTTAGTTAGTTGACATATCATACTCATTGCACATCTAACCATTCAGTCCATAAGTGTTCGGATCCCCTCCTCAGCAAATCCCGCAGCGTGTAGCGATTAATGACAAGTTCTGAGTTGATTTGTTAATCTTCTTTGACTGCCAGCGTAGTGTTCTTGTTTGGCCAGACCTCTTTTAATTTGCTGTTCTCGCATCCTGACTTTTGTTGTAGATTCACAGTCATCACTTGTTTCTTACGAACGACATACTTCTCGTAAAGCATTCAGAATGTCAGCCTGGTCCATGGCTTGTCCGCCTTCCATAGTAAGTAGCCTTACCTGGGAGCTTGTCAGCCCGCTCATTTCCTTGTACACCCGCATGCCCTGGCACACAAATTAAACTAATCTTTGCCAGCCGAGACCGCTCCAGAGACAGCAACCACTCTCTTCGGATCCACCCATTTCTATCTTCTTGAGCATGCTGAGTGAGTCACTAAAGAAACATGCCCCAGTGAATGTCTGTGTCTCGAGAAATGTTATTGCTTTACTTACTGCCATTACTTCCATTGTCAGGCTACTTGTGGTCAAAGCAAAAGTACCAGAATCTTCCTTCACAATTCTCCCTCCGACCTGAGCCGTAAAGGCCCATGAACTTTTCACTCGACCGACCCATCTGTGTAAATGACAGCATCACCCTCTTAAAACAGAAGTAGGTTTTAAAAACAAATCTGAGTGGGTTAATCAGACTTAAAACAGAAATAAACCAAACATTCTTTGCTACTGAACCAATGATCACACATAGAACCATTCTGTTACCTACTCCATTTATAAAAAATTAAAAGAAACATTGTCTCCGCACAATAATACTGCGTATTATAAATGAAATTTAATTTATCTATTTCAGTGTGAGTGCCAAGCAACTTACATAGGTAGACTGAAAAGACGGTTAGCAAATCGAGTAGTTGAACATATACCAGTGTGGGTGGGGAAGAGAGTTAATTAGTCTTCAGGAATCCCTATGCAGTTGAAAGGCTATAAAGCGCCGTCATCGTCGATTTCTAAACATTTAATACAATACGGTCATAGCGTGAACAAAGAAAGGGTGTTTTGTATACTGTATTGGATGAACAATAAATGGTTGCTCAAATATTCAGTAGTTTCCCTGGGGACTTCTCTTGTAAGATCTGTGAAACACGAGGGAAAATGGTTTGTCTCCGTGCAGAACCCGAGTCCATGTTTTATACTCGCTCACAAAAGTTCGGCGGACGTCGAAATTTTCAGTTGAGCCTCAAGACTTCATACGGACAGGACACGTCCACTAACAATTCCAAAGTATACACACACTAGTGTGGGGGACACCCGTACTGATCTATTTCGCAAATGGACAAGGTGTCAAATGTGTCTTTCTGAAGGTAATTGAACGATTTTATTCTGGAGTCGTTTGTAAATAAACCAATCTGAGTGGGTTAATCTAATCAGGTGGCTTTTAAACGGCACAGCCAGCTCTTCAATGTTGAAGGAAAGCACAGCCACAAGTCTAGCAGACAAAGTGATGCTGTTAGAAACCGATACGTTTCAATTTATGTTCTTAAGTGGGACGCAGAGGTGTTTCCAAGGCACCAGGGCCAGGTTTTATACTGGTCAAGACCTACTAACAAGTCCTCACCGAGCGTCCTGGGCAACAGGTCCCTTCAGGGTCCTGGCTAAAGTCAAGTAGGATCGCCGATTCCTCCGAAGTCGGAGAGTGTCTGCCTGTACGGCGAGGAACCACCAGTCTGCACACCAATAAGCCAGACATGGGACAACGGATACTCACGTAAACCTCAGGTCCTGTATGAAATTACACTGTTGGACAACAATATGTCTTCATCCGGCATACAGGACCTTGCGCTGGAGTTCACAGCCAGCGAACACAAGCAAGCAAGCATGTTCTTATGTTTTTAAAAACTTAATTTGATTCAAATCATCCCAGTAAAACTTTGCATGTCTTCTGGCCTGTGCCATAAGATTCCTATCTTTTAAATCCCAACATGGGATACGTTGAAATAGGTTTTGGAATTATATCATCTAGTGGTGTGATTGAGACCTTCCTTCTCTTGCGGTCTTTGAAGTAGATAGTCACTCCACACCGGAGGGCTTACAAATAATTGACTTTGAGTCACTTCTCCGAGATATTATTCAAGAGATCAATGAAGGTCCTAGGGGATCATGTTTACCCCTAACTTACCAGGGATTACTTTTCTGTTACATAAAAAGTATCATACTGGGTCCAGTTTACCTCCTCTCTCTGCACTCTTCCGAATAACGGTCCTAAATGGGGACATAACTGTGTAGTGTAAAAAGCTACCCTTACAGGGCCTCATTAGGTAGCACTCATTGGGTGATGTAGCACCCACTGGGTGATGTAGCACTCATCGGGAGATGTAGCACCCACTGGGTGATGTAGCACACACTGGGCCATGTAGCACTCACTGGGCCATGTAGCACCCACTGGGTGATGTAGCACTCATCAGAAGATGTAGCACTCACTGGGTGATGTAGAACTCATCAGAAGATGTAGCACCCACTGGGTGATGTAGCACTCACTGGGTGATGTAGCACTCACTGGGGGATGTGACACTCACTGGGTGATGTAGCACTCACTGGGGGATGTAGCACTCACTGGGGGATGTGGCACTCACTGGGCGATGTAGCACTCACTGGGTGATGTAGCACTCACTGGGTGATGTAGCACTCACTGGGTGATGTAGCACTCACTGGGTGATGTAGCACCCACTGGGGGATGTGGCACTCACTGGGGGATGTGGCACTCACTGGGTGATGTGGCACTCACTGGGTGATGTAGCACTCACTGGGCGATGTAGCACTCATTGGGTAGTGTAGCACTCACTGGGTGATGTAGCACTCATCGGAAGATGTAGCACTCACTGGGTGATGTAGCACTCATCGGAAGATGTAGCACCCACTGGGTGATGTAGCACCCACTGGGCGATGTAGCACTCACTGCGTATGTAGGCACGCACTGGCGTATGTAGCACTCATTGGGGAGATGTCAGCACTCACTGGGCTGATGTATACCACTCGGTGATGTAGCACTCATCAGAAGATGTAGCCCCACTGGTGATGTATCAGCACTCACTGGGTGATTTAGCACCCACGGGGGATGTAGCACTCCTGGGGGATTAGCACTCACTGGTTGATGTAGCACTCACTGGGTGATGTAGCACTCACTCTGGTGATTAGCACCCACGTGTGATGTAGCACTCGTTGGATGTACACCCCTGGGTGGATTAGCACACACTGGGTGATGGTAGCCCCACTAGTCATGTAGCACTCACTGGGTGATGTAGCACTCACTGGGTGATGTAGCACCACTGGGGGATTGAATCCCTCACGGGTGATGTAGCACTACTGGTGATGTAGCACTCACTGGGTGATCTAGCACTCACTGGGTGATGTACCTCACTGAGTGATGTAACACTCCTGTGTGAAATGTAAGCACTCACTTGGGTGGATGTAGCACTCATTGGGTGATGTAGCACTCACTGGGTGATGTAGCACTCACTGGGTGATGTAGCACTCACTGGGTGATGTAGCACTCACTGGGTGATGTAGCACTCACTGGGCGATGTAGCACTCACTGGGTGATGTAGCACCCACTGGGTGATGTAGCACTCATCGAAGATGTAGCACTCACTGGGTGATGTAGCACTCACTGGGTGATGTAGCACCCACTGGGGATGTAGCACTCACTGGGTGATGTAGCACTCACTGGGAGATGTAGCACTCACTGGGTGATGTAGCACTCATGGAAGATGTAGCACTCACTGGGTGATGTAGCACTCACTGGGATGTGCACCACTGGGGATGTAGCACTCACTGGGTGATGTAGCACTCACTGGTGATGTAGCACTCACTGGGTGATGTAGCACTCACTGGGGGATGTAGCACTCACTGGGGATGTAGCACTCACTGGGCGATGTAGCACTCATGGGTGATGTAGCACTCACTGGGTGATGTAGCACTCACTGGGTGATGTAGCACTCACTGGGGATGTGCACTCACTGGGGATGTAGCACTCATGGGTGATGTAGCACTCACTGGGTGATGTAGCACTCACTGGGGATGTAGCACTCATTAGGAGATGTAGCACTCACTGGGTGATGTAGCACTCATCGGAAGATGTAGCACTCACTGGGTGATGTAGCACTCACTGGGTGATGTAGCACTCACTGGGTGATGTAGCACTCATGGGTGATGTAGCACTCACGGAGATGTAGCACCCACTGGGTGATGTAGCACTCACTGGGTGATGTAGCACTCATCGGAAGATGTAGCACCCACTGGGTGATGTAGCACTCACTGGGTGATGTAGCACTCACTGGGTGATGTAGCACTCACTGGGCGATGTAGCACTCATTGGGAGATGTAGCACTCACTGGGTGATGTAGCACTCACGATGTAGCACACTGGTGATGTAGCACTCACTGGGTGATGTAGCACTCACTGGGTGATGTAGCACTCACTGGGCGATGTAGCACTCATTGGGAGATGTAGCACCCACTGGGCGATGTAGCACTCACTGGGTGATGTAGCACTCATCGGAAGATGTAGCACCCAATGGGTGATGTAGCACTCATTGGGTGATGTAGCACTCACTGGGTGATGTAGCACTCACTGGGCGATGTAGCACTCATCGGAAGATGTAGCACTCACTGGTGATGTAGCACTCACTGGGTGATGTAGCACTCATCGGACGATGTAGCACTTACTGGGTGATGTAGCACTTACTGGGTGATGTAGCACCACTGGGTGATGTAGCACTCACTGGATGATGTAGCACTCACTGGGTGATGTAGCACTCATCGGAAGATGTAGCACCCACTGGGTGATGTAGCACTCACTGTGTGATGTAGCACTCACTGGGCGATGTAGCACTCACTGGGTTATGTAGCACTCACTGGGGGATGTAGCACTCACTGGGTGATGTAGCACTCATCGGAAGATGTAGGCACTCACTGGGTAGATGTAACACTCACTGGGTGATGTAGCACTCACTGCGTGATGTAGCACTCACTGGGCGATGTAGCACTCATGGGAGATGTAGCACTCACTGGGTGATGTAGCAATCTTCGGAAGATGTAGCACTCACTGGGCGATGTAGCACTCATTGGGAGATGTAGCACTCACTGGGCTATGTAGCACTCACTGGGGGATGTAGCACTCACTGGGGATGTGCACTCACTGGGTGATGTAGCACCCACTGGGTGATGTAGCACTCATCGGAAGATGTAGAACTCACTGGGTGATGTAGCACCCACTGGGCGATGTAGCACTCATCGGAAGATGTAGCACTCACTGGGTGATGTAGCACTCACTGGTTGATGTAGCAATTATCGGACGATGTAGCACCTTACTGGGTGATGTAGCACTCACGGGTGATGTAGCACTCACTGGGTGATATAGCACTCATCGGAAGATGAAGCACTCACTGGGTGATGTAGCACTCACTGGGTGATGTAGCACTCACTGGGTGATGTAGCACCACTGGGGATGTAGCACTCACTGGGTGATGTAGCACTCACTGGGTGATGTAGCACTCACTGGGTGATGTAGCACTCACTGGGTGATGTAGCACTCACTGGGTGATGTAGCACTCACTGGGTGATGTAGCACTCACTGGGTGATGTAGCACTCACTGGGTGATGTAGCACTCACTGGGTGATGTAGCACTCACTGGGTGATGTAGCACTCCACTGGGTGATGTAGCACTCACTGGGTGATGTAGCACTCACTGGGTGATGTAGCACTCATCGGAAGATGTAGCACTCACTGGGTGATGTAGCACTCATCGGAAGATGTAGCACTCACTGGGTGATGTAGCACTCACTGGTGATGTAGCACTCACTGGGTGATGTAGCACTCACTGGGCTGATGTAGCACTCACTGGGTGATGTAGCACTCACTGGGTGATGTAGCACTCACTGGGATGTAGCACTCATGGGATGTAGCACTCACTGGGTGATGTAGCAATTATCGGGACGATGTAGCACTTACTGGGTGATGTAGCACTCACTGGGTGATGTAGCACTCACTGGGTGATGTAGCACTCACTGGGTGATGTAGCACTCATCGGAAGATGTAGCACTCACTGGGTGATGTAGCACTCACTGGGTGATGTAGCACTCATCGGAAGATGTAGCACTCACTGGGTGATGTAGCACCCACTGGGTGATGTAGCACTCATCGGAAGATGTAGCACTCACTGGGTGATGTAGCACTCACTGGGTGATGTAGCACCCACTGGGTGATGTAGCACTCACTGGGTGATGTAGCACTCATCGGAAGATGTAGCACTCACTGGGCGATGTAGCACTCATTTGGAGATGTAGCACCCACTGGGTGATGTAGCACTCACTGGGTGATGTAGCACTCACTGGGTGATGTAGCACTCACTGGGTGATGTAGCACTCACTGGGTGATGTAGCACTCACTGGGGATGTGGCACTCACTGGGCGATGTAGCACCCCACTGGGTGATGTAGCACTCATCGGAAGATGTAGCACTCACTGGGTGATGTAGCACCATCGATGTAGCACCATGGGTGATGTAGCACTCATCGGAAGATGTAGCACTCACTGGGTGATGTAGCACTCACTGGGTGATGTAGCACCCACTGGGTGATGTAGCACTCACTGGGTGATGTAGCACTCACTGGGTGATGTAGCACTCATCGGAAGATGTAGCACTCACTGGGTGATGTAGCACCCACTGGGTGATGTAGCACTCACTGGGTGATGTAGCACTCACTGGGTGATGTAGCACCCACTGGGATATGTAGCACTCACTGGGTGATGTAGCACTCACTGGGTGATGTAGCACTCATCGGAAGATGTAGCACTCACTGGGTGATGTAGCACTCATGGTGATGTGCACATGGGTGATGTAGCACTCACTGGGAGATGTAGCACTCACTGGGTGATGTAGCACTCACTGGGGATGTAGCACCCACTGGGTGATGTAGCACTCACTGGGTGATGTAGCACTCATCGGTAAGATGTAGCACTCACTGGGGATGTAGCACTCATTGGGAGATGTAGCACTCACTGTGATGTAGCATCACGAGATGTAGCACTCACTGGGTGATGTAGCACCCATGGGAGATGTAGCACTCACTGGAGATGTAGCACTCACTGGGAGATGTAGCACTCACTGGGTGATGTAGCACTCATCGGAAGATGTAGCACTCACTGGGTGATGTAGCACCCACTGGGTGATGTAGCACTCATGGGGAAAGATGTAGCACTCACTGGGTGATGTAGCACTCATCGGAGATGTAGCACCATGGACACTCACTGGGTGATGTAGCACTCACTGGGTGATGTAGCACTCACTGGGTGATGTAGCACTCACTGGGCGATGTAGCACCCACTGGGTGATGTAGCACTCATGGGAAGATGTAGCACTCACTGGGTGATGTAGCACTCATGGAAAATGTAGCACTCACTGGGTGATGTAGCACTCACTTGGGCGGGGTGTAGCACTCACTGGTGATGTAGCACTCACCTGGGGATGTAGGCACTCCACTGGGCGATGTAGCACCCACTGGGGATGTAGACTCACTAGGGAGACTGTAGCACCCCACTGGGGATGTAGCCACTCAACTGGTGTGAGATGTAGCACTCCATGGGCTGATGTAGCACCCACTGGGACGATGTAGCACTCACTGGGTGATGTAGCACTCATCGGAAGATGTAGCACCCCACTGGGTGATGTAGCACCCACTGGGCGATGTAGCACTCACTGGGTGATGTAGCACTCCACTGGGCGATGTAGCACTCATCTGGAGATGTAGCACTCATCGGATGATGTAGCACTCACTGGGTATGTAGCACTCATCGGACGATGTAGCACCTCACTGGGTGATGTAGCACTCACTGGGTGATGTAGCACTCACTGGGATGTAGCACTCACTGGCTGATGTAGCACTCACTGGGGTGATGTAGCACTCATCGGAAGATGTAGCACCACTCGGGTAGATGTTAGCACCCACTGGGTGACTGTAGCACTCAACTGGGTGATGTAGCACTCATGGTGAATAGTAGCACTCCTCGGGTAGAATGTAGCCACTCACGTGTGATGTAGCACTCATCGGAAGATGTAGCAATCCATGGGTGATTGTAGCACCTACTTGGAATGATGTAGCACTCACTCGGAATGATGTAGCACTCCACTGGCGTGATGTAGCACTCACTCGGAAGATGTAGCACTCCACTGGGTGCTGTAGCCACCTCACTGGGTGATGTAGCACTCACTGGGAAGATGTAGCACTCACTGGGAGATGTAGCACTCACTGGGTGATGTAGCACTCACTGGGTGATGTAGCACTCACTGGGCGATGTAGCACTCACTGGGGATTGTAGCACTCACTGGGTGATGTAAGGCACTCACTGGGTAGATGTAGCACTCATCGGAGATGTAGCACTCACTGGGTGATGTAGCACTCAACTGGGTGATGTAGCACTCATCGGAAGATGTAGCAACTCACTGGGTGATGTAGCACTCACTGGGTGAGGTAGCACCTCACCTGGGTGATGTAGCACTCACTGGGTATGTAGCACTCACTGGGCGTATGTAGCACTCACTGGGTGATGTAGCACTCACGGAAGATGTAGACACTCATCGGAGATGTAGCACTCACTGGGTGATGTAGCACTCACTGGGTGATGTAGCACTCACTGGGTGATGTAGCACTCACTGGGCGATGTAGCACCCACTGGGTGATGTAGCACTCATAGGAAGATGTAGCATTCACTGGTAGATGTACAACTCACTGGGTGATGTAGCACTCACTGGTGATGTAGCACTCACTGGGACTGATGTAGCACTCATCGGGAGATGTAGCACTCACTGGGGGATGTAGCACTCACTGGGTGATGTAGCACTCATCGGAAGATGTAGCACCCACTGGGTGATTGTAGCACTCATCTGGGTGATGTAGCACTCACTGGGTGATGTAGCACTCACTGGGTGATGTAGCACTCACTGGGTGATGTAGCACTCACTGGGTGATGTAGCACTCACTGGGTGATGTAGCACTCATCGGGAAGATGTAGCACTCACTGGCTGATGTAGCACTCATGAGGGATGTAGCACTCACGGGATGATGTAGCACTCACTGGGGGATCGTAGCACCCACTGGGATATGTAGCACTCACTGGGGGATGTAGCACTCACTGGGTGATGTAGCACTCATCGAAGATGTAGCAACTCACTGGTGATGTTAGCACCACTGGGTGATGTAGCACTCATCGGAAGATGTAGCACTCACTGGGATGATGTAGCACTCACTGGGCGATGTAGCACTCATCGGGTAGATGTAGCACTCACTGAGAATGATGTAGCACTCACTGGGTGATGTAGCACCCACTGGGTGATGTAGCACCACCTGGGTGATGTAGCACTCATCGGACGATGTAGCACTCACTGGGAAGATGTAGCACTCATTGGGTGATGTAGCACTCACTGGGTGATGTAGCACTCATCGGAAGATGTAGCACTACTGGTGATGTAGCACTCAATCGGTGATGTAGCACTCCATCTGCGCGTATGCTAAGCACTCACTGGGTGATGTAGCAATCACTGGTGTGATGTAGCACTCACGGAGATGTAGCACTCACTGGTGAGTAGCACCCACTGGGTGATGTAGCACTCACTGGGTGATGTAGCACTCACTGGGTGATGTAGCACTCACTGGGTGATGTAGCACTCACTGGGTGATGTAGCACTCACTTGGCGATGTAGCACTCACTGGGTAGCATGTCTGCACTCACTGGGCTGATGTAAGCACTCACTTGGGATGATGTATCACTCCTTCGGAAGTATGTAAGCACTCCACTAGGCTGATGTAGCCACTCATCGGAAGATTAGTAGGCACTCACTGGGTGACTACTCACTCTGGTAGATGCTAGCACTCACTGGGCTGATGTAGCACCTCACTGCGTAGGATGTAGCACTCCATTCGGAAGATTGTAGCATCCCACTGGGTAATGTAGCACTCACTCGGGTAAGATTGTAGCACTCACTGGGTGATGTAGCACTCACTCGGACTGATGTCAGACACCCGTACTGGGGTGATGTAGCCACTCACTGAGAATGACTGTAGCACTCACTGGGTAGATGTAGCACTCAATCGGAATGATGTAGCACTCCACTGGGTGATGTAGCACTCATCGGAATGATGTAGCACTCACTGGGTGATGTAGCACTCACTGGAAGTATGTAGCACTCATTGGGCGATGTAGGCACTCACTGGGTGATGTAGCACTCACTGGGAGATGTAGCACTCATGGGTGATGTAGCACTCACTGGTGATGTAGCACTCACTGGGTGATGTAGCACTCATCTGGGTGATGTAGCACTCAATGGAAGTATGTAGCACTCACTGGGTGATGTAGCACCCACTGGGTGATGTAGCACTCATCGGGTAAGATGTAGCACTCACTGGGTTATGTAGCACTCACTGGGTGATATAGCACTCACTGGGTGATGTCGCACTCACTGGGCGATGTAGCACTCATCAGACGATGTTGTCAGTCACACACCGGCTGTCTGTACTTCACATACCATTTTCTGGTGTCCATTTTAGGCTGGCTGACCTGAAACGTCATGAAAGTTTGGAGAGAACAATAATGGAGGGGCATATGCCTGGGAAGAGAGGTAGAGGAAGGCCAAAAAAAGATGTGTACAGGATGTGGCAGATGATCTCCAGATGGGTGTATCAGACGTGGGGCATCTTGATTATGATTGAGAGGTATTCTGTAAGGTTATCGGAGCGAGGTTCTGCAAAGGACATGCTACTGAATGAGTGAGTGAGTGGGTGAGTGAGTAAGTGAGTGAGTGAGTGAATGAATGAATGAACGAACGAATGAACGTACGAACGAACGAACTGGGAGCCTAGGTTAGTTTTTACAATATTCCTGCCTGGAGGAGGATTCAAGCACATGACAGGTGGCAGACAGGCATCCTTGCCTCTGTGTTTCTATAGCATGACAGCTGGCCGACAGGCATCCTGACCTCTGTGTTTCTGCACCATGACAGCTGGCAGACAAGCATCCTAACCTCTGTTTCTGCAGCATGACAGCTGGCAGACAGGCATCCTAACCTCTGTGTTTCTGTAGCATGACAGCTGGCAGACAGGCATCCTGACCTCTGTGTTTCTGTAACATGACAGCTGGCAGACAGGCATCCTAACCTCTGTGTTTCTGTAGCATGACAGCTGGCAGACAGGCATCCTGTCTTCTGTGTTTCTGTAGCATGACAGCTGGCAGACATGCATCCTGACCTCTGTGTTTCTGTAGCATGACAGCTGGCAGACAGGCATCCTAACCTCTGTGTTTCTGTAGCATGACAGCTGGCAGACAGGCATCCTAACCTCTGTGTTTCTGTAGCATGACAGCTGGCAGACAGGCATCCTGACCTCTGTGTTTCTGCGGCATGACAGCTGGCAGACAGGCATCCTAACCTCTGTGTTTCTGTAGCATGACAGCTGGCAGACAAGCATCCTAACCTCTGTGTTTCTGTAGCATGACAGCTGGCAGACAGGCATCCTAACCTCTGTGTTTCTGTAGCATGACAGCTGGCAGACAGGCATCCTAACCTCTGTGTTTCTGTAACATGACAGCTGGCAGACAGGCATCCTAACCTCTGTGTTTCTGTAGCATGACAGCTGGCAGACATACATCCTAACCTCTGTGTTTCTGTAGCATGACAGCTGGCAGACATACATCCTAACCTCTGTGTTTCTGCAGCATGACAGCTGGCAGACAGGCATCCTAACCTCTGTGTTTCTGCAGCATGACAGCTGGCAGACAGGCATCCTAACCTCTGTGTTTCTGCAGCATGACAGCTGGCAGACAGCATCCTAACCTCTGTGTTTCTGCGGCATGACAGCTGGCAGACAGGCATCCTAACCTCTGTGTTTCTGCGGCATGACAGCTGGCAGACAGGCATCCTAACCTCTGTGTTTCTGTAGCATGACAGCTGGCAGACAGGCATCCTAACCTCTGTGTTTCTGTAGCATGACAGCTGGCAGACAGGCATCCTAACCTCTGTGTTTCTGTAGCATGACAGCTGGCAGACAGGCATCCTAACCTCTGTGTTTCTGTAGCATGACAGCTGGCAGACAGGCATCCTAACCTCTGTGTTTCTGTAGCATGACAGCTGGCAGACAGGCATCCTAACCTCTGTGTTTCTGTAGCATGACAGCTGGCAGACAGACATCCTAACCTCTGTGTTTCTGTAGCATGACAGCTGGCAGACAGGCATCCTAACCTCTGTGTTTCTGTAGCATGACAGCTGGCAGACAGGCATCCTAACCTCTGTGTTTCTGTAGCATGACAGCTGGCAGACAGGACATCCTAACCTCTGTGTTTCTGTAGCATGACAGCTGGCAGACAGGCATCCTAACCTCTGTGTTTCTGTAGCATGACAGCTGGCAGACAGGCATCCTAACCTCTGTGTTTCTGTAGCATGACAGCTGGCAGACAGGCATCCTAACCTCTGTGTTTCTGTAGCATGACAGCTGGCAGACAGGCATCCTAACCTCTGTGTTTCTGTAGCATGACAGCTGGCAGACAGGCATCCTAACCTCTGTGTTTCTGTAGCATGACAGCTGGCAGACAGGCATCCTAACCTCTGTGTTTCTGTAGCATGACAGCTGGCAGACAGGCATCCTAACCTCTGTGTTTCTGTAGCATGACAGCTGGCAGACAGGCATCCTAACCTCTGTGTTTCTGTAGCATGACAGCTGGCAGACAGGCATCCTAACCTCTGTGTTTCTGTAGCATGACAGCTGGCAGACAGGCATCCTAACCTCTGTGTTTCTGTAGCATGACAGCTGGCAGACAGGCATCCTAACCTCTGTGTTTCTGTAGCATGACAGCTGGCAGACAGGCATCCTAACCTCTGTGTTTCTGTAGCATGACAGCTGGCAGACAGGCATCCTAACCTCTGTGTTTCTGTAGCATGACAGCTGGCAGACAGGCATCCTAACCTCTGTGTTTCTGTAGCATGACAGCTGGCAGACAGGCATCCTAACCTCTGTGTTTCTGTAGCATGACAGCTGGCAGACAGGCATCCTAACCTCTGTGTTTCTGTAGCATGACAGCTGGCAGACAGGCATCCTAACCTCTGTGTTTCTGTAGCATGACAGCTGGCAGACAGGCATCCTAACCTCTGTGTTTCTGTAGCATGACAGCTGGCAGACAGGCATCCTAACCTCTGTGTTTCTGTAGCATGACAGCTGGCAGACAGGCATCCTAACCTCTGTGTTTCTGTAGCATGACAGCTGGCAGACAGGCATCCTAACCTCTGTGTTTCTGTAGCATGACAGCTGGCAGACAGGCATCCTAACCTCTGTGTTTCTGTAGCATGACAGCTGGCAGACAGGCATCCTAACCTCTGTGTTTCTGTAGCATGACAGCTGGCAGACAGGCATCCTAACCTCTGTGTTTCTGTAGCATGACAGCTGGCAGACAGGCATCCTAACCTCTGTGTTTCTGTAGCATGACAGCTGGCAGACAGGCATCCTAACCTCTGTGTTTCTGTAGCATGACAGCTGGCAGACAGGCATCCTAACCTCTGTGTTTCTGTAGCATGACAGCTGGCAGACAGGCATCCTAACCTCTGTGTTTCTGTAGCATGACAGCTGGCAGACAGGCATCCTAACCTCTGTGTTTCTGTAGCATGACAGCTGGCAGACAGGCATCCTAACCTCTGTGTTTCTGTAGCATGACAGCTGGCAGACAGGCATCCTAACCTCTGTGTTTCTGTAGCATGACAGCTGGCAGACAGGCATCCTAACCTCTGTGTTTCTGTAGCATGACAGCTGGCAGACAGGCATCCTAACCTCTGTGTTTCTGTAGCATGACAGCTGGCAGACAGGCATCCTAACCTCTGTGTTTCTGTAGCATGACAGCTGGCAGACAGGCATCCTAACCTCTGTGTTTCTGTAGCATGACAGCTGGCAGACAGGCATCCTAACCTCTGTGTTTCTGTAGCATGACAGCTGGCAGACAGGCATCCTAACCTCTGTGTTTCTGTAGCATGACAGCTGGCAGACAGGCATCCTAACCTCTGTGTTTCTGTAGCATGACAGCTGGCAGACAGGCATCCTAACCTCTGTGTTTCTGTAGCATGACAGCTGGCAGACAGGCATCCTAACCTCTGTGTTTCTGTAGCATGACAGCTGGCAGACAGGCATCCTAACCTCTGTGTTTCTGTAGCATGACAGCTGGCAGACAGGCATCCTAACCTCTGTGTTTCTGTAGCATGACAGCTGGCAGACAGGCATCCTAACCTCTGTGTTTCTGTAGCATGACAGCTGGCAGACAGGCATCCTAACCTCTGTGTTTCTGTAGCATGACAGCTGGCAGACAGGCATCCTAACCTCTGTGTTTCTGTAGCATGACAGCTGGCAGACAGGCATCCTAACCTCTGTGTTTCTGTAGCATGACAGCTGGCAGACAGGCATCCTAACCTCTGTGTTTCTGTAGCATGACAGCTGGCAGACAGGCATCCTAACCTCTGTGTTTCTGTAGCATGACAGCTGGCAGACAGGCATCCTAACCTCTGTGTTTCTATAGCATGACAGCTGGCAGACAGGAATACTAACCTCTGTGATTCTGCATCTAACTGACTTGATTTACAATAGAAATGATGGATGAAGAATATAAAGTCAGCAGCTGGCAGTAGTTGTTTATATTGTAGTCTGTATATATTGTTTGTGTTCATCTGTTAGATTATATATATATATATATATATATATATATATATATATATATATATATATATATATATATATATATATATATATATATATATATATAAAATATGAAAATTTGTAACATTAACCCTTTACAGGGCAGGCGTTTGTCTGTTTTGTAGCCCTGAACGGGCAAGAAGAATTTTGAAGTTCAGTAAAATTTTGTGTTACGTTAGTAAAATCATCACATAAAAGGTGTTAGTCAACCGATTTTACTTAAATAGTGAATAAAATGAAGTAAAAATCATGCAGAGTATTTTACTCATGTGAATAATCCCGGTAATCTACACATGAACACAAATATTTACAAAATACAACATATTGTTTGTGATCATTAGTCATTTATACGGCAATTTACAAACACATTTTTATGAATCGGAATCACTTTCTTTAAAGTCCAACTCACGACTACTAACGCAAAGTAATGGCAGTAATGCTGATCACTGATATCTAGCTCTGATTCAGTCAAATTCGTGCACTTAAATGTTACTTAAATTGAACCCAGCGAAATCTCCACTATCACTTGAAGAATCGTCGAAATCCATTTTGAAATACAATGTGTTAAACCCCAAAAACATATTTTAAAATCCATTCAAATTCAAAGTACACGCTTGCGAATGGTGGCCACATTGTCAAGCTATCAGCGAAACCGAAAGTAGATAATCGGAAGTCTCGGAAAGCCGAGAGATCACGTTTTTGCAATGCATAATAGTCACCAGTGCTTTAGGACGTTTGCTCGTTTGGGGGTAAAGTCGCATTCGCACGATTTGCCTGGTAAAGAGTTAAACTTATAAATCTTCTTCTTCTTCTTCTTCTTCTTCTTCTTCTTCTTCTTCTTCTTCTTCTTCTTCTTCTTCTTCTTCTTCTTCTTCTTCTTCTTCAGCTTTCTGAACCATTGAGGTTCTTTGCTGCAAATACAATCCGTTTCCATTCGTCTCTCTGGTGGACCTTCTCTTGCCAGTCGTTGATTCCAAGTGCTTGTAGGTCTGTACATGTATTATCTCTCCACCGTCTTCTTGGTCTACCTCGGGGTCTACGGTCATTTATTTCCTGAGTGTAAGCGAGTTTTGTTTCCCTATTATCTTCCATTCTTTCTATATGCCCCAGCCATTGTAGTCTATTAGCCTTCATGATACCAGTGATTAGGGGGGACTTAAACAGATCATAAATGTCAGTGTTACTTCTTCTTTTCCACTCTCCACTTTGTGTATCCCTAATGGGTCCAAAGATGCGTCGTAAAATTTTGTTCTCAAAGGTTTGTAACAAGGCTTCGTCTCCTTTCGTTGTACTCCAGGTTTCAGAGCCATACAGCACAACTGGTCTGATCAGTGTTTTGTATATTGTGATTTTGGTGTTACGAGATAGCGCCTTTGATTTTAGTAGATGTTGTAGTGCATAGTATATCTTATTTCCAGAGTTGATTCTAGTTTGTATTTCTTCCCTTATGATGTTGGAGCAGTTGAAGATTGTACCCAGGTATTTGTATGTTTCCGTTCTTTTAATGGTCATATTATCTATTTGTATGTGGCCAGAGTTTTTAGCGATTCCGTCTCTTGAAATTACCATATATTCTGTCTTATCTTGGTTGATAACCAGCCCCATCTGTTGGGCTTTTTCCTTTAAGTGAGTCAATATTTCCAATGTCTTTTGTTCACTTTGCCCTATAATATCTATATCATCTGCATAACCAAGCAGCTTGGATGTTCCTCCAATATCACATTCCTCCTTTATCTTCCTTACAACTTTCTCTAGAGCCAGATTGAAGAGTAGCGGCGATAGTGCATCACCTTGTTTCAAGCCAGATGTTATTTGGAAGGGGTCTGATTTCCTGCCTTTATATGTTACTATATTATAAGTATCTTCCATGCATAGTCTGGCCATGTTGATTAACTTCCTTGGTATTCCAAGTTCCTGCATAGCATTCCATAAACTATTCCTATGGACACTATCATAAGCCTTTTTAAAATCCACAAAAATGTTATGGAGATCTCTTTTATATTCCCAATGTTTCTCGGCTATTTGTCGTAAGATAAATATCTGATCTATTGTTGATCTGTTTTGTCTAAAACCCGCCTGGTAGTCACCTAATATGTCTTCTGAATATGGTTTTAGTCTATTTAGTAATACTGCGGATAGTATCTTATAGCTTGTGGACAGTAGTGATATTCCTCTATAATTTCCACATTGGAACTTGTCTCCTTTCTTAAAGATAGGTATCAATAATGATTCTTTCCAGTCATGGGGTAATTCTTCTGTCCTCCAGATTTTTATTATTAGTTCGTATAGCTTTAGATGTAATGCATGGCCACCTGCCTTTATAAATTCAGCAGCAATTCCATCAGTCCCAGTTGCCTTATTGTTTTTAAGTCGTGTGATTACATATCGGATTTCTTCAAATGTAGATTCTTAAATTTGTGGTTCGCATGTTAGAACTCTTCCTGTGGGAAAATGTTACTTGGAGCTTCACAATGTAGTAATTCAATGAAATATTCTTTCCATGTATTGCACATTTCCTCATTGGTATTTATCATATTCCCATTTTTGTCTTTTAAACCATATGTGTTTTGTTGGTGCCCTCGTTTCATTGACTTCAGTTCTTTAAACAATTTTCTGGATTCATTTTTCTGGTGATTAGTTTCCATATCTTTGATTATATTACTCATATATTCTCGCTTCTGCTGTCTGACTATTTTTGTAGCCTCTTTACATTCATTTCTATAATGCTCTTCCTTTTGGATGTTATTGATGTCATTTAACCATACATGTCTGGCATTCTTCTTCCTAATGACTACTTCTTCACATTTTTGATTGAACCATCTGTTCTTTCTATGCGTGGTGAACACACCAAGACATTCTTCTGCGGTAGATTGAATTGTATTCTTGATGTTCAACCAAGTTTGGTCAACGCTTTCCTCCGAAGGGTTTTGCAGAGTTTCAAGTTTACATTTTATTTCATCTGTAAATTTCTCGTTGACTGTAATGTCTTGTAGTTTTTCTCTGTTATATGTTGGGTGTAATCTTTGTAATTTAGTATAGAAAGCTCTCTTAAGTTTTATTTTAAATTTTGCTCCAACGAGGAAGTGGTCACTGTGGCACTCAGCTCCTCTATAACTTCTGACTTGCTGTATGTTTGATACATTTCTGTTGTTAATTAAAATGTGATCTATTTGATTATAGGTTCTCTTGTCACATGATTTCCAAGTTTGTTTGTGTATATCCTTTCTTTGTAGTCTGGTACTGCTAATCTGCAGTCCTTTGGCTTCTGTCAGGTTGATGACTCTCCATCCATTATCATTTGAAGTTGTATGTAGGCTTTCCATACCGGCCACTTTTTTATTAGTTAGCTCTCTACCTATTTTTGCATTGAAGTCTCCCAGCACAATCAGGATGTCCTGTTTGGGGGTGTCGTGTCCTCCTTTAAAGTGTCGTCCCTGGAGTGAGGAGAGTCGACACCCACATTATAATATTTTTTTTTTCCCCCTCAAAATTTTGGAGAATCCACCAGCTTCCCTCCAACACACTCCATCAGCCTATGGACACCTTTTCCTACACTCTCACACTGTTTACTATGCCCCCCTTTTCATATTCCCCAACGCAAAATCTCAACAACTCTTGCTTCTAGAAATTAATAAAGGTAATTTTTTAAAATAAAAAATGTAACGTATATGAAAACTGTATGTGAAAAAATGTGTGACGTGTTCTATAAAATGTGTAGACTCTGACTCCAGACGCAACCCTCAGCGATCCCAGCAAAGAAGCCACAGCAGGGTACGTTCAGAACATGTACTTCTACCCGTTGCCGAAACCATCTTCCCGGATACTGTTTTGCCTCTTAGACCTCTGGAAATCCAATTTCTAACATCCGAAATAGACCCCGGGTGGTATTAACAGTTAATCATGGCCGGTTGCCTCTACCAATTCCGTTCCTAACTTTCCCTTTAAACAAACGCACAAGTCTTTGTAGGTTACGCAGTTAGTTATTTATTAGTTAGTCGACAGATCACCTCGTTGCACATCGAACCTTCAGTCCAAAAGTGCTATTTACTAATGTTAATTGTTACTGTACTACACTATCTCTTCCCGGTTCTCGTTCGTTACTACTGTCTGATGCTGTGTGTGCATCGTATCATCACTCTCTTTGAGAATCAATTTCCTTCTAGCGTAATTTTTACTTTTTCTGTAGAAATTTTATTGACTTTGAACGGGTGTTTTTTCAAATGGGTTTTTTAATTTTTTCCCCAAATTTTGTAGAGTTTCCTTGGATCGGGTGGGGAAACCCTTTAAATGGCACTACTGCAGTCCATCATCATATCTACATCTCCATTATAGGCACGTGCAAATTGTACTAATTAACACCGTAGATATTATTTCCCCTAAAAACTGCAGTGCCCTGGCATCTTACTAACATTTTTCAATCCCCCCTAGTTGATCCCAAAATCGGGTTATATGGGAAACTACAAATTGGGCCCCGTGCGTTATCCTTTATGCCCCCCACAGGTGGGACCGTGGCGATCATCCCCGTCAAAAATCCATTTTCCTGGCTTTTGTCCTGCAAAGTTTTTCAGTAATATTTAAATTCTCAAAAAAGCCCCGAGTTTCTGTCGAGTTAAACAAAGAGTTGCAAATAACCCCCTCAAACCTCTCGATTCCGGAAACCAAGAATTGACAGATGCAACTGTTTTCTTTCCCCAGTCGGCCTTCCGCCTGTTTATAAACTGTCAATCTCTGTTCCGTGGTGACAATCCCGCAGCCATTTCCGTCTGATGTCCGCAGTATGATGAAAACGGAACATTCATATTCTAAGCCGACAATCTATGTGATTTTAACTGTTAATGAACGCCAAAATGATGTATCCATTCCTTCTCACTCACCACCAAATGTGTTTATGGGCTGACACGATGTTTAACCTGTGACTGTGTTTACTCTGTTAGTAGACTGTTGTGGCCCAGAAAATATACGCCCCGCAAAAGTCGGTATTATTACTGGTTACTTTATGGCGCTCGTACATAGGCCCCCTCTTAAAGAGTAGTCCATCTCACTCTTCTCCACCATGATTAAAACCAGATGATTCATTCCTCTTCTTTTAGGAGCTGGGTGTCTTGAAAGAAAACCGCTCCCAAAATTTCCTTCCCAGGAATGTACTCTACTGTGAAAATTTTCGGTTGAAATAAAACCAACCCCCAAAACCCCAAAAACCGGCATCAAACCCCTGCCCCCCCCTTTTTTTGAAAGCC
>JACEFZ010002041.1:0-144145 GCA_014155875.1 Cepaea nemoralis
GTTGTTCCCCGTGACATTAAGCTGTTTGTGATCCACTTCTCTTCCTTTTTCACATCTTGTTGAATTTCATTGTCTCTTGGTCCACGTTAGTATTAGAACTTGTATCATATTTTATCATAAAACACGTGATTTTCTTCTTTATTCACTATGCAATGTCCATGACTCACATCCACATAGTTCCACGGGAAAATGCATAGTCTCTGAAATTTTACTTTAACTTCTTTGCTTGCTTGCTTGCTTGCTTGCTTGTGTTCGTTGGCTTGAGCTCCAACGCGAAGTCCTGTATGTCGGATGAAGACATCCTGTTGCCCAACATCAGTGTGATGTCATACAGGACCTGAGGTTTGCGTAAGTATCCGTTGTCCCATGTCTGGCTTATTGGTGTGCAGACTGGTGGTGCCTCGCCGTACAGGCAGACACTCTCCAACTTCGGAGGAAAACGTCTCTGCTTGTATTGTGCCACACAACAATCAGGTGCCGTCCCATAACGAAATTTGGTTTCAGTGGATCTTTATCACTGTCTTTCGCCCTGACTGTACATTCTGTCTGCCTGCTGTTCGTCTATCTCTTGATGTTATCTTCCCACTTGTATTGTTGTCTACCTTTTGCTCACTTGCCTTGAACCTTACTATCCATAATAGTTTTTATAAGAGTATTATGTTTTTTTTAGCGTGGCCGAAATATTTCACATGCTTCTTGTTATTTATCTCATCACCTCTCCTTTTATTCCCAGTTCAGATCTACAGTTTGTGACATGCTCAATCTCTTCATTGTTGATTGTGATGGTTGGTTGACATGTTGTTTTGTTTGTGGGCATTAGTTTAGCTATTTCCACAACACACGTCTTCAAACACGGAAGACACAAACAATATATTGCACGATTTATTGACTGGCAAATTTCTCCGCATCTCGTTAGGCGCACACAGCAGGGTTATATATCACATATAGTGAATACATTTAAAAATTCTTAAGCTAAAGCAATTAAAACACATATGACATAAATCAATCAGTTAATCGATGGATCACTCACTCAGTCAACCAATCAGCCAATTGCGTGTATCACATGATATCAGTCATCAAGGAGGATTTACCAGTGTCGTGCTTCGGTGTACTTCCTACGCCCTTGTACATTCTCGCAATCTGTGTCAGTTTTGTAGGCAGCAACACCGAGGACTTGACGAGGGCCTGTTCTGTCACAAGCATAGTTTATATATGTAGCGCTTGCATTCCCGTGTAACGGACGCCTGCCGCCATTCTTCATGGACGTCAACGCGGTGTTTTCGGTAGACACTTCCTATATTGGCCAGTGTTTACAAGTATTGTTAACGTGTTAACGTGTTGTATGCTGACGTACTTGGTGTTTGCCCGCGTGTCGTCTGCTTGTTTGAGCTGTGAAACGTCACCGGGTGGATGCAATAGAGAATGAGTTACGGTATCAAGGAGGAGAAATAATGATTAGCACTGACAACAAGATGTGGTAGTTGGTGTTAGGTGACGGATGGTTGTAGTGTGGCTATCTGAGATAAGACAGAATGTACGTAGAAATCATTACTGGGCATTATTGTCTTCATTTGCATGGTCATCGTCGTCATCTTCATCATCATCATTGTACATTCACCAGCAGTGTAAGCGTTATAGTCATTATCCTCACCATTCTAATTATATTGCCATAATCGTCATCATCATCATCATCATCATCATCATCATCATCATCATCATCATCATCATCATCATCATCATCATCATCATCATCATCATCATCATCATCATCATCACCATCGTCATGTCCACCACCGTCGTCGTTATCAACACTACCATCATCCACCATGTCCAGCACCTTCAGCTTACCACCATCACCATCATCATAATCACTATCATCATCACTATCATCAATATCATCATCATCATCGCTATAATCATCATCACGACCACCCCCGGGAAGGTTAACCCGGTCAACAAACACCCACACAAGTAGGATATGTCGGCCTAAAGGGGCAATTAAACAGGCACAGCGCAATAACTTCTGAGAAAAAGGGAAAAAAAACGGTCGGGATGAACGCAGCAGAAGAAGAAGATCATCACGATCATCACCATTACTACTAACATCACCATCAGCTCCGTAGCAATCACCATCACCATCACCACTATCATAATCATCATTATCACTATCATCATCACAATCATCATGATCATCATGATCATGATCATGATCATCATCATCATCATCATCATCATCATCATCATCATCATCATCATCATCATCATCATCATCATCATCATCATCATCATCATCACTACTACCAACACGGAGAGAGGGTACTATCATTGCCATCAGTATCAATTTATGAAGGGGGACATTCAAGCCCAGGTCTCAGATCAAGCCCTGCTCCAGGGATAGAAGTGACTTAAAGGTCCTATGTTCTATCTGTGGGGTATGTGTGGCTTGAAGGTACAGAGACTTGCGCGAGAGGTGGGAGTAGCTTGGAAATACAACGACCTCATGTAGGGGTTGAACTGTTTCGGACATTTAACGGCCTCATGTCATCATCATAATCATCACGTGCCCTGCCGGCTGTCGTAGGCGTCCATGTCTCTCCACAAATCTCGGTCTTTGGTGTTCTGGATCATCTCTGCTGATGATATTCCTCCATGCCACCGTCTCAATCCATCCAGCATCATTTCTCATGGTCTGCCTCTGCCTCTCTTCCTCTCGATCTTTCCAGTTGTCACGATGTTCTCCAATGCCTCTCGTCTCATCACATAACCAAAGACATCTGTTTGTCTCTTTCATATACCTCATATTGGGGTTGACATGTTTCGAACATACAATGTTCTCATGTAGGGGATGGATGTTTCCTTAAAACAACGGCCTAGTCTTGGAGATAAATGTCGAGTTAATACCAGCTGAAGGACAGGTTGAAACAAAAACCATTCATGTCTCACTACCATGATCTCTGGGTAGCGGAACGGATGCATAGATTGCTCAGATAAGGACTAAAAGTTGAGGGATTCGACGTGTAGTGTGATCGTACCAGATCCCTCCGTGGTGAAACACTGTACAGGTAGGCTGTATTTTGTCATAAGATGCTTAAATACTTGTCCTTTAGAGGACGTCGCGATTAACCCCATCATTTTTATGGGCTTTTATCTGATTTACCAGGCAATTGTTTACGTTCAGTATTTTGCCATTGCTTTCTGAACGACGTCTCATACCACGGAAAACAACGCAAAGCGGCTTGCTTCTAAATGGCCCGCATCTGAACCCAGTCAATATGTACAGTCAGAAAACCCATACACAACATAATATTGACTAGTGGGTAGTTAAGAAAGAGGTATTGAAAAACATTGTGATGACTGACAGGATCAACGGTAAAAAAGGCAGAGGTAAACAGAGAAAAATGATACTGGATGGTTTAGGACAATTACATAGAGAATATCATCTACAGAATTGATCCACAACATCAAGAACTGAGATCTGTGGAGAGACATGATCGCCTACGCTGTTTGGCAGGGTTCACGGTGACGATAACGGATGTTAAGGAAACAGACTCGTGAAGAAACAATAACAAAACCGCCCTGCTGAAATTGGGGGTGGGGGTGGGGGTGTCTTTCTTAATGTGGAAATATCGCATCTTCTTTGTAAACAGACAAGAAGACATAAGTGTTCTCAGAAGGAGAGAGAAATATGAAATGAGATGATCTGAAGGAACAAACCTATCAGAAGGAACGAGAAATATGAAAGGAGTTGATCTGAAGGAACAAACCTGACATTAAGTCTTGTACAAATCCATTTGCTATCTTCTCACTAACTACCTTAGCTGCACATCAGATCGATGATGGTCTGCATCGCCGACTCGATAATGGTGTTCTCTCTTAAAATTTCGGCTTGCTGATGGCGAGCTAGCGGGTTCAAACCCTACACCGGACAGTTGGGATAAAATGTTAACTTCTGGTTCTTGACTAGAGTACATAAATTACAAGTACCTCAGAAGTCGGAGTTTGTTCGTCTGTTGGTGAGGGACACTAGTAATAGGGAATGCTAATGCACACGCAAACATGAATTCAGTGCATTAGAAGCAGTAGCTTGTGTTTGGACTACGCTTGAGTTCAAAGCAGCGACGCAAATAAACTAAAAGTACCAGGTCGATATAAGTTGTTTCTTGTTCTGGTGGTTATTGCAGGTATGAAATGATGATCCAGTGTTGGCAGACCAACCCACATGACCGCCCCACGTTCAGCCTTTTGTCCCAGTGGCTACAGGCAATGATTGAAGACACCAGTGAGACTGACCACTTGGATATGAAGCTTGGTTTTGACCGACATCTGTATAAGGTTGGCAAGTCCACTAAAGATTTTGAATTCTTAAATTTCGCATTTGTGGAAGTTCGATGTACAATGACTGCTTTCCGCTATTTTTGATTCTCCACATCAAGACAAAAGTCCAACAGGGCGTTATTGTACTGGGGCATTGTCGTCTTGACAGACGATAGTTATTGGGCTTTACAACAACAACAAAACAAAGGCATAATAACTTGTCCATAGCACACAGCCTGGCTTGAGGTTGTAGAGACCATGTGTTGTCCATGCATCATGATCCATCTCTCGGCCTGTCTTTTTTACTCCAGCGGAAAGGTAACATCAATACGTCTGGAACAAGACAAGCTGCAGAAGCTGTCGGATCAACAAAACTATGCTCTAACTATCCGCCTGTCGGAGCTTCAATCCTAGACCAGTTGCCGATCGAGGCTTAGGGTCTGATCTGCCCTGCCATGACATTTAGTCTTTAGGTTGCATTTCCTCGCACCAGGACAAGGCTTGTACTCAATTGCGTTCCTCCGCCAGAAGCCGTAGGCAGAATCTGTGGTGTCGGGTTTGATGAGCGCCGCAAAATATTCGGTGCTAACAGAAAGCAGGTAGTACCGTCTGCTGTCATACGGTAGCTCAGTAATATCTGACTACGACTTGACTAACCACGGCATGTGATAACCCCCGTGATCCTTGGGTAATGGAATTACTTATAGCCTTGTCGGAACAGGACGGGAACACCGAACTCCCTGTATGCAGCTTGCGAATGTTAAAACAATCCTAAATGCAGGTAGGCCCAGGTTAACGTCGGGGTTACGTTCTTGGAAAACGCGACGTTAAGTGAAACGACGTATAGAGAAACACTATTTCCCATAGAATTAAATGAAATACAGTGTATTGTGTACTACAGTAATATTTATTTTAATGATTGTTGATATTTATTGGCTAAATAGAGGTGGGTTGGAAGGCGAGTGGTAGAGTTATTGGGACGTAGAGGCATTAAATTATGCCTCTTCATCTGATGATGAAACTATAACGATATATATATATTGCAGAATTGTTCTGCGCAGACTTCAAGTCCTAGGAGATCAAGTCTACCCCGAATCACAGTGTGGCTTTCGACAGAACCGGTCTACCATTGATATGATATTCTCATTGCCACAAATGCAAGAAAAATGCCGTGAACAGAATCAACCACTGTTTATTGCCTTCATCGACCTCACAAAGGCATTTGATTTGGTCAGTCGTGAGGGTCTGTTCAAGGCACTAAAGAAGATTGGCTGCCCACCAACTCTTCTGTCCATTGTGGAATCGTTCCACACAGGCATGAGGGGTATAATCAAGTTTGATGGTGCAACTTCTGAAGAGTTTGAAATCAAGAGTGGAGTTAAGCAAGGTTGTGTACTAGCTCCCACACTCTTTGGAATATACTTATCTCTTCTACTGAAATATGCCTTTCGTGATCAGGATGGTGGTATATACATTCACTCACGCTCAGATGGCGGCCTCTACAATGCTCAGAGATTGAAGGCCAAGACCGAAATTAGGAGGGTACTGATCAGAGAGTTGCTTTTTTGCAGATGAAGCTGCAGTTACGACCCACTCTGAGGAAGAATTGCAATGTCTACTATCTGCATATATTGTTGTCAGGTCTTAGTCAGATATGACTGAGCTACCGTATAACAGTAGACGGTACTACCTGGTTTCTGTTAGCGCTGAACGTTGGGCGGCGCTTACCAAACCCGACACCCCACATTGTGCCAACGGCTTCGGGCGGAAGAGCGCAATTGGGAGGGTACAAGCCTTACCCTGGTGCGAGGAAATGCAAGCTAAAGACAAAATGTCATGGCAGGGCAGACCAGGCCCTAAGCCTTGGTTGGCGACTGGTCTAGGATCGAAGCTCCGACAGGCGGACAGTTAGAGCATTGCTTTGCTGATCCGGCAGCTTCTGCAGCTTGTCTTGTTCCAGATGTAGGGGTGTTACCTTTCCTCTGGAGTAAACTAGGCAGGCCGAGAGAGGGATCATGCTGCATGGGCAACACATGATCTCTATATTTTAGCCCAGGCTTTGTGCTATGGAGAGTTTTTTTTTCTCTTTTTCAGGCATGAAGGGTATAATCAAGTTTGATGGTGCAACTTCTGAAGAGTTTGAAATCAAGAGTGGAGTTAAGCAAGGTTGTGTACTAGCTCCCACCCTCTTTGGAATATACTTTTCACTTCTACTGAAATATGCATTTCATGATCAGGATGGTGGTATATACATTCACTCACGCTCAGATGGCGGCCTCTACAATGCTCAGAGATTGAAGGCTAAGACCAAAATTAGGAGGGTACTGATCAGAGAGTTGCTTTTTGCAGATGATGCTGCAGTTACGACCCACTCTGAGGAAGAATTGCAATGTCTACTATCTGCATTCTCCAATGCTTGTTCTGAATTTGGTTTAAACAATTAGCAAAAAGAAGACACAGATTATGTCACAAGGTGCACATGGGGTACCATCAATCTTTATTGACGACGCCGAACTAGAGATAGTAGACCATTTTACATATCTAGGATCAGTGGTCAATAGCAAATTATCCCTAGATCAGGAAATCAACATCCGGATTGGTAAGCCAGCAACAACAATGAACAGGTTAAGAAAAGAGTCTGGGAGAACAGGAAGCTTACTGCCAAAACAAAAGTCCTTGTCTATCAAGCCTGTGTCCTTAGTACTCTTCTCTATGGCAGTGAAACTGGACAACTTACTCACACCAAGAGAACAATTAAACAGCTTTCATATGCGGTGTCCTGCGAAGAATTCTTGGTATTAAGTGGCAAGACAAAATCACAAATACTGAAGTATTGGAAAGATCAGGTTGTGTGACAGTTTATTCCATGCTCAGTCTTCGTATACTTAGATGGATAGGACATCTTAGGAGGATGGATGATGGTAGAATACCAAAGGATATCTTTTTTGGTGAATTACAGATGGGTAAGAGATCTCAGGGTCGGCCTCTACTACGATACAAAGATGTGTGTAAGCGGGACATGATTGATACAGGCATTGATAATGCACATTGGGAGCAAGTCGCCGCTGAACGTGTTGCATGGAGGGCAAATATCAGAAATGGAATAAAGTCAAAGGAGAAAATTATTGCAGAAAAGTCACACACCAAGCGTTTGAGACGTAAGATGGTGCATGATGGTGGAAGTGACCGCGTGTTCACATGCACCCACTGTGAACGGACATTTACAGCGCAAATTGGCCTTATCAGTCACACTCGCTACCGCCATAGTTAAAAGTTATTATGCCTTTTTAAAGCACAAACTATCGTCTGTTAAGACGGCAAGGTGCCAATGAATATATATATATATATATATATATATATATATATATATATATATATATATATATATATATATATATATATATATATATATATATATGAGTCAATAAGAAAGTCACACAGTTCTGTGGGGTGGCTGGTAAATGTAGTTGGTGTTTTCTACAGGTGTCATTAGGTGACAGCAGCATCGAACGTTATATTCCCGTTCCTCAGGTGACGCTAGGTGTCTCATGCGCATGCGCAGCGCATAAACAAAAAGGTGACTTTTCTTACGGGGTGTACAACAAATGAGCAACGTGCTGTTTGTGGGCAAAAGGACTGTCTGCAAAGGACATTCATAAGGAAATGCTTCCTGTTTATGCTGACAAATCTTTTGTCCCGTAAAGCCGTGCAGAGCTGGGTAGAAAAATTTTCTCAAGGACACTCTAAAATTGTTGATGAATTCCAATCTGGTCGTCCTGCTGAGGTTGCAACAGAAACATCAGTGCAGTGGGTGGAGGAGATGATTAGAGGTGACAGGGGAGTAACGATAGACTCCGTAGCATCTACAATAGGGTTCTCATTGGTTTAGCATACAGCATAATGCATGATCCGTTGAAATCTAAGAAAGTGTGCTCAAAGTGGGTACCCAGACAATTGCAGGAGTAACACAAAATGAACCGATTTGGCCTGTCCTTGCATCATCTCTGTCGATACGAAGATGAAGGAGAAGACATGCTGAACAGGATTGTTACTGGGGACGAATCATGGGTGTATCACTATCTGAAGGAATCAAGCGTGCTTCAATGCAATGGAAACATCCTTCTTCGCCTTGTGTCCAAAAATTCAAACGTTACGCCATCAGCAGGGAAGGTTATGCTAGCAGTGTTCTGGGATTGTCAATGAGAGCTTTTAACCTATTTCAAGAAGAAAGGTGACAATGTGAATTCTGAATCGTACTGTGACGTTCTATCGATGCTTAATGGTGCAATTCGAAGAAAACGTCCAGGACTGCTGACTAGAGGAGTGTTGCTTCTTTATGACAATGCCAGACCACATACGACACGATTAACTCAGGAGAAAATTAACCAACTAAGGTGGCAAGTTCTGAAACAACCTTACAGCCCCGATTTAGACCTAGGCGATTTTCTCCTTTTTGGTTCACTGAAAACCCACCTTGGCGGGAGACATTTCGCGAATGACGCCGAAGTTGAATGTGACGCGAAAACGTGGTTTAGACAACAGAACACGCAGTTCTATGCAGCCGATTTTGGAGGACTGATAAAACGATGGGATAAGTGCATCAATATTGATGGACAATGTATGTATAAAAATAAACTTGTTTCAAGTGGTTATAATTTTTAGTTATTTTTTTTTTCTACAGCCATTTGTGACTTACTTATTGACTTTCCCGCCTTCCGTACGTCCGCCTTTGGGTATATTTACTTATTTGTTTCTTGTTTGACTTCCCAGGCAGACGAAGACGCCGTGTCCTCTGTAGAGGCAGAGCTGGCACTAACAGCTGACCAAGATTCAGTGACCACATCTGACACGTCAGAATACCCCAGGACTGCAACCATCCTGCACCTGGATCCGACCCTAGTCTGCCACACGTCCTTGTCCGAAGACTCTGGATACTGCAGCCCGCAGAAGGAGAGCGTGTCCAGCGGAGGATCCACAATGACCTTGCCATCTGGATCAATTCCTCGAGACACCAGATCCTTGTCTGAGGCAATGCCGAGGTCAGAATTATCTACAAACTTTCCAGGGGCGTTTTCAGAAACTGTGATAGATGATGTCTTTCATGAAGATGGCGTGGTTGTCGAGGATGAAAGAAACGCATCTTTGTGGACAGAATGTGAGAATGATTGTAGCACTGCTTCAAATCACACTCCTGGCACATGTCTACAGCGACGCAGACGACGACAGCTAGAAACAGAATGTTCAAATAATCCTGAAGCAATTCGTAGGAATCCTGAGGACAAGGGAAAACGTTCTGGGCACCAGTCCCTAACTGATTTATCAGACAAAGCTTTATCCAGACAATCTGTGAATTACAACAATCATATCCGACGAAAAAGCGACAGTGATATTATAATCAGTGTCCACAATGTGAGATTGCGAAGTCGTTTACCCATGGAAATGATTCACCATCACACTACGCCGACCATTGAAATTATTCACCACAAAAAGACACCGACCATTGAAATTATTCACCACAAAAAGACACCGATCATTGAAATTATTCACCACAAAAAGACACCGACCATTGAAATTATTCACCACAAAAAGACATCAACCAATGAAATGATTCGACATACAACGTCACCAAAATCTACAGACATGCTTATGAAGACAAAGAACATGGCAGCCAATAAACAGAGACGGAAAGCTGTTGTTGTCCCGCCAACCTTAGCCCTAGACAACGAGCTGTACCACAGAGCCGAGATTCTACGACAGAATCCACCAGTAATATGTATATCCCGAAGAACTCCACGAAACAAGGCTTCGGAGTTCATCAGCGCCGAGACCTGGACAGGTGATGGCGAGTTTAACTTCAGAAGAACAGGTGCGAGAGAACTGAAGACGGAGAGAAACGTGTGTCCCTCGGTTACTTCTGCGTTAGAAGCATCAACTCTTCACACTGAAAAACTCTTGGATTCCAACACCAGAAACAATGTCTACATTATCCCTGTGGAAGTTCATCGAGATTGTTCTATGGATCAAGAAGGGCAAGTTAAAACTGACAGTAACTTGGAGCCACTGTCTTATAAGAACTCACTGGCCCTGTCTGGTTCTGAAACGAGGCAGGAAGAAGTACCCTTTCTACCGGATCACACACACCTATCACCCAGAGTGAATAGAACATTCGTGAGATCCCACTGTAGGTCCATCTCCAAGGACACACCCTACCGGAAACCTGCAGGAAAACAAGCCACACATGAGCAGATTCACAGGTCTATCCATGGGTATGCTGATTATAAACATGTCATCGGACAGTCTAGCAACCCTAGTGAGCTATCTAGCATGGGTAGGGAAAAAACATCCCCGCGTACAGTTGCACCTTGTGAGCTGGGCAGCCTTCTGTTTGATCTCAAAGCAATGACCGAACCATCAAGCAGATTCAATCACGGGCAGTTGAAGAGAAGCCACCAGGATAGAAATATCTTACATGGCAATGCCAGTGGATCTGAGAACTGCCAGAAACAATCAGCTTGCAGTGCGGATCTCGACTCCTTATCTCAGACAGTAAGAAGAACATACAGTTCTCCGAAAGAGCAGACCCTGGCAGAAAATGGGCTTGGTAAAGAAGAAGATCACAGAGAACTCGTGTCTCTCATGCTACAACGTCGGCAGTCAGACCCATTCATTGTGAATGTATGTATGCTAGATTACTCTTACATTGTGAATGTATGTATGCTAGATTACTCTTACATT
Organism: Cepaea nemoralis; assembly: GCA_014155875.1. NCBI lineage: Eukaryota > Metazoa > Mollusca > Gastropoda > Stylommatophora > Helicidae > Cepaea > Cepaea nemoralis. The sequence goes on from JACEFZ010002041.1 coordinate 11,050, forward strand.
GTGAATGTATGTATACAGATTACTCTTACATTGTGAATGTATGTATGCTAGATTACTCTTACATTGTGAATGTATGTATGCTAGATTACTCTTACATTGTGAATGTATGTATACAGATTACTCTTACATTGTGAATGTATGTATACAGATTACTCTTACATTGTGAATGTATGTATACAGATTACTCTTACATTGTGAATGTATGTATACAGATTACTCTTACATTGTGAATGTATGTATGCTAGATTACTCTTACAATGTGAATGTATGTATGCTAGATTACTCTTACATTGTGAATGTATGTATGCTAGATTACTCTTACAGTGTGAATGTATGTATGCTAGATTACTCTTACATTGTGAATGTATGTATGCTAGATTACTCTTACATTGTGAATGTATGTATGCTAGATTACTCTTACATTGTGAATGTATGTATGCTAGATTACTCTTACATTGTGAATGTATGTATGCTAGATTACTCTTACATTGTGAATGTATGTATGCTAGATTACTCTTACATTGTGAATGTATGTATGCTAGATTACTCTTACATTGTGAATGTATGTATGCTAGATTACTCTTACATTGTGAATGTATGTATGCTAGATTACTCTTACATTGTGAATGTATGTATACTAGATTACTCTTACATTGTGAATGTATGTATGCTCTATTACTCTTACATTGTGAATGTATGTATACAGATTACTCTTACATTGTGAATGTATGTATACAGATTACTCTTACATTGTGAATGTATGTATGCTAGATTACTCTTACATTGTGAATGTATGTATGCTAGATTACTCTTACATTGTGAATGTATGTATGCTAGATTACTCTTACATTGTGAATGTATGTATGCTAGATTACTCTTACATTGTGACTGTATGTATGCTAGATTACTCTTACATTGTGAATGTATGTATGCTAGATTACTCTTACATTGTGAATGTATGTATACTAGATTACTCTTACATTGTGAATGTATGTATGCTCTATTACTCTTACATTGTGAATGTATGTATACAGATTACTCTTACATTGTGAATGTATGTATACAGATTACTCTTACATTGTGAATGTATGTATACAGATTACTCTTACATTGTGAATGTATGTATACAGATTACTCTTACATTGTGAATGTATGTATACAGATTACTCTTACATTGTGAATGTATGTATACAGATTACTCTTACATTGTGAATGTATGTATACAGATTACTCTTACATTGAGAATGTATGTATACAGATTACTCTTACATTGTGAATGTATGTATACAGATTACTCTTACATTGTGAATGTATGTATGCTAGATTACTCTTACATTGTGAATGTATGTATGCTAGATTACTCTTACATTGTGAATGTATGTATGCTAGATTACTCTTACATTGTGAATGTATGTATGCTAGATTACTCTTACATTGTGAATGTATGTATGCTAGATTACTCTTACATTGTGAATGTATGTATGCTAGATTACTCTTACATTGTGAATGTATGTATGCTAGATTACTCTTACATTGTGAATGTATGTATACAGATTACTCTTACATTGTGAATGTATGTATGCTAGATTACTCTTCAAAAACAATGAGCTTATTTGATCACACCATGTCTACTTCACTTTCTCTTTCTGTGACACTCCCACTGTCTGGTCTCATGCAAACATACAGACAGCTGGACATACAGACAGCTGGACATACAGGACAGCTGGACATACAGACAGCTGGACATACAGACAGCTGGACATACAGACAGCTGGACATACAGACAGCTGGACATACAGACAGCTGGACATACAGACAGCTGGACATACAAACCACTGGACATACAGACAGCTGGACATACAGGCAGCTGGACATACAGACAGCTGGACATACAGACAGCTGGACATACAGACAGCTGGACATACAGACAGCTGGACATACAGGCAGCTGGACATACAGGCAGCTGGACATACAGACAGCTGGACATACAGACAGCTGGACATAAAGACAGCTGGACATACAGGCAGCTGGACATACAGGCAGCTGGACATACAGGCAGCTGGACATACAGACAGCTGGACATACAGACAGCTGGACATACAGGCAGCTGGACATACAGGCAGCTGGACATACAGACAGCTGGACATACAGACAGCTGGACATACAGGCAGCTGGACATACAGGCAGCTGGACATACAAACCACTGGACATACAGGCAGCTGGACATACAGGCAGCTGGACATACAGACAGCTGAACATACAGACAGCTGGACATACAGGCAGCTGGACATACATGCAGCTGGACATACAAACCACTGGACATACAGGCAGCTGGACATACAGGCAGCTGGACATACAGACAGCTGGACATACAGACAGCTGGACATACAGGCAGCTGGACATACAGACAGCTGGACATACAGGCAGCTGGACATACAGACAGCTGGACATACATGCAGCTGGACATACAGGCAGCTGGACATACAGGCAGCTGGACATACAGACAGCTGGACATACAGACAGCTGGACATACAGACAGCTGGACATACATGCAACTGGACATACAAACCACTGGACATACAGGCAGCTGGACATACAGGCAGCTGGACATACAGACAGCTGGACATACAGACAGCTGGACATACAGGCAGCTGGACATACAGACAGCTGGACATACAGACAGCTGGACATACAGGCAGCTGGACATACAGACAGCTGGACATACAGACAGCTGGACATACAGACAGCTGGACATACAGACTGCTGGACATACAGACCGCTGGACATACAGACCGCTGGACATACAGACCGCTGGACATACAGACCGCTGGATATAAAGACCGCTGGACATACAGACAGCTGGACATACAGACAGCTGGACATACAGGCAGCTGGACATACAGACAGCTGGACATACAAACCACTGGACATTTAGACAGCTGGAAATACAGGCAGCTTGACATACAGACTGCTGGACATACAGACAGCTGGACATACAGGCAGCTGGACATACAGGCAGCTGGACATACAGACAGCTGGACATACAAACCTCTGGACATACAGACAGCTGGACATACATGCAGCTGGACATACAGACAGCTGGACATACAGACAGCTGGACATACAGGCAGCTGGACACACAGGAAGCTGGACATACAGACAGCTGGACATACAAACCACTGGACATACAGACAGCTGGACATACAGGCAGCTGGACATACAGGCAGCTGGACATACAAGCAGCTGGACATACAGACAGCTGGACATACAAACCACTGGACATACAGACAGCTGGACATACAGGCAGCTGGACATACAGGCAGCTGGACATACAAACCACTGGACATACAGACAGCTGGACATACAGGCAGCTGGACATACAGGCAGCTGGACATACAGACAGCTGGACATACAGACAGCTGGACATACAGGCAGCTGGACATACAGGCAGCTGGACATACAGACAGCTGGACATACAAACCACTGGACATTTAGACAGCTGGACATACAGGCAGCTGGACATACAGACAGCTGGACATACAGACAGCTGGACATACAGGCAGCTGGACATACAAGCAGCTGGACATACAGACAGCTGGACATACAAACCTCTGGACATACAGACAGCTGGACATACATGCAGCTGGACATACAGACAGCTGGACATACAAACCTCTGGACATACAGACAGCTGGACACACATGCAGCTGGACATACAGACAGCTGGACATACAGACAGCTGGACATACAGGCAGCTGGACATACAGGCATCTGGACATACAAACCACTGGACATACAGACAGCTGGACATACAGGCAGCTGGACATACAGGCAGCTGGACATACAGACAGCTGGACATACAGACAGCTGGACATACAGGCAGCTGGACATACAGGCAGCTGGACATACAGACAGCTGGACATACAAACCACTGGACATACAGACAGCTGGACATACAGGCAGCTGGACATACAGACAGCTGGACATACAAACCACTGGACATACAGACAGCTGGACATACAGGCAGCTGGACATACAGGCAGCTGGACATACAGACAGCTGGACATACAAAACACTGGACATACAGACAGCTGGACATACAGGCAGCTGGACATACAGACAGCTGGACATACAGACAGCTGGACATACAGACAGCTGGACATACAGGCAGCTGGACATACAGACAGCTGGACATACAGACAGCTGGACATACAGACAGCTGGACATACAGACAGCTGGACATACAGACAGCTGGACATACAGACAGCTGGACATACAGACAGCTGGACATACAAACCACTGGACATACAGACAGCTGGACATACAGGCAGCTGGACATACAGGCAGCTGCACATACAGGCAGCTGGACATACAGACAGCTGGACATACAGACAGCTGGACATACAAACCACTGGACATACAGACAGCTGGACATACAGGCAGCTGGACATACAGACAGCTGGACATACAGGCAGCTGGACATACAGGCAGCTGGACATACAGGCAGCTGGACATACAGACAGCTGGACATACAGACAGCTGGACATACAGACAGCTGGACATACATACAGACACATATGCAGAATTGCATTAAGCAGACAGAAAAGAGACAGAAAAGAGAGACAGAAAAGAAAAACACGATCGATGCAGGAACTTACTGTAGGTCTATGATGTCACAGGACAGTCACATTTTGTAGGTCTGTGATGTAACAGGGTCGTCACATGTTGTAGGTCTGTGATGTGACAGGGTCGTCGCATGTTGTAGGTCTGTGATGTGACAGGGCCGTCACATGTTGTAGGTCTGTGATGTGACAGGGTCGTCACATGTTGTAGGTCTGTGATGTGACAGGGACGTCACATGTTGTAGGTCTATGATGTGACAGGGTCGTCACATGTAGTAGGTCTATGATGTGACAGGGACGTCACATGTTGAAGGTCTGTGATGTGACACGGCCGTCATATGTTTAAGGTCTGTGATGTGACAGGGACGTCACATGTTGTAGGCCGGAGAGCACGGAGGAATAATAGTCAGTCGTCTCCTCTGTTGGCGGACGACGAACCCAGGTGTCGAACCCTTGTCTAGTGATGGCAGACGAACCCAAATAACCGACCTACGTTCGGCCTTTCATGACGTTCCAAGTGACCAACATATTTCAGTTTTCTTTGTTTTATCGTCTTTAGTTGCCAATCTTCCTCAATATTCAGTTCTTGTAGTATGGTTGCATTTGTTCTTTTCTGTATCCAATATATTATTAGAGCCCGTCTGTAACACTTATATTCAAAGGCATTTAGGCGTTGTTCAGCTTGCTTAGTAAGTGTCTAGGTGTCACTGGCGTATGTTGCAATGAGAAAGATGTTAACATTATAAACCTTACGTATATACCTTACATTTTAAACCTCACCTTGTAAACCTGTCGTTATTAACCCTACATACAGGGAGGCCCTTGTTAACGTCGGGGTTACGTTCTTGGAAAACGCGACTTTAAATGAAACGACGTACAGCAAAACACGATGTCCCATGGAATTAAATGAAATTCTGTGTACAGTGTATTATATAACGTTTATTTTGATGGTTGTTGATATTTATTGGCTGAATAAAGGTGGGTTGGAGGGCGAGTGGTAGAGTTATTGGGACGTAGATGCATTAAATTCCGCCACTTCCTGCCTCTTTTCCTGGCTCTTCTCTGCTTGAAAAAACTTGTGTCCAATGTCTGCTGCATAGCCTTTTCCTTATCTCTAAGTAAAGCCCCCTGTAACAGTTGACGTTCGCTGCTCGGGTCATCCTCATTTAATATGTCCATTGCCACATCAATCAATTGAAAGAATTGTGATAAACGTGATAAACGTCCAGCTGTCAACATTTGAGGTGTGTGTGTGTGTGTGTGTGTGTGTGTGTGGGGGGGGGGGGGGGGTTTGCGACAGGGTGCTTCTTCACGCTGAGCTCTCTGCACGACGAGTTGCATTAGGTCCTCATTTGACATCTCTTCTCCGTGTGATACAAGCAACTCATCAATGTCAGCTTCCTCCATCCCTCCAAAGCCAGCTTTAGTGGCTAAGTTAGCGATCTGTCGTCGAATAGCAGGAAAGTTGTCAAATTCACAAAAGTCATGCACACATTCTGGCCACAGTTTTCGCCACACAGCATTCACGCATGCTGACATTACCTCACTCCATGAATTCACGATGTTGTCAATGGCCTTGAGGATGTAATCTCGCCAGAATCCCTTAATCCTAGGCTTACCTTTATCACCCGTAGCCTTGATGAGCTGTGAGAAGGTGCGACGCAAATAATAATTTTTGAAAGTTGCAATTACGCTTTGGTTCATCGGCTGGATCAATGAAGTCGTGTTTGGTGGCATGCAAACGAACTTGACTTTCTCGGATAAGTTGTCCAGATTGACTGGATAACCAGGGGCGTTATCCAATAGCAACAATATCGTAAATGCTAGGTTTTCTCTAGCACAGTGTACCCTTAGATCAGGAATATCATAAAGTTACCTATTCCTGGCAGCATAGCAACACAGGTGACGACGTTATGGCGGAACGTAGTGACGTGAAGTGAAGTTATGTCCCCTATAAGATAACGACGTTATAGCGAAACGACGTAAACCGAAACGACGTATAGCGGGGCCTCCCTGTATATATATCTCCCGTTATATAACTCACATTATGATGATGACACTTTCTTGTTAGCAAGAAGTCAGAATGGACGGCAGGAAATGTCATACACAGTAGACGTAGACCATTTAGAATTGAACTCCATTTGAATAAAAGAAAGACAAAAGCAACGGTAATTACAAGTATCAAAGAACCCGATCACTCCATCATTCAGGTCTTAGTCAGATATAACTGAGCTACCGTATAATAGTAGATGGCACTACCTGCTTTTTTTTAGCACCAAATCCGACATCCCACATTGTGCCAACGGCCTCGGACGGCAGAGCGAAACTGGGAGATTGCAAGCTTTATCTTAACAAGAGGAAATGCAACCTAAAGACTAAATGTCATGGCAGGGCAGACCCGGCCCTAAGCCTTGGTTGGGAACTGGTCTAGGATCGAAGCTCCAAAAGCGGACAGTTAGAGCATTGCCTTTCTAATCCAGCAGCTTCTGCAGCTTGCCTTTCTCTAGATGTGTTACCATTCCTCTGGAGTAAACCAGACAGGCCAAGAGAGTGATTATGCTGCATGGGCAACACATGGTCTCAACAATTCAGTCCAGGCTTTGTGCTATGGGAGGTATAGCTTTACCCCTGGCCTTACTGCCGTGTATTGTAGTTATTATCCCTTGTTTGTAGCATAATATAACAATCGTCTGTCAAGACGGCAAGGTGCCGCTGAGCAGTGCGTATTACTGTGGGGCAAGCACAGAGATTCAAGCACATAAGCACAAATTAACATCCGAGGGAAGACAAAGCACAGAAATAAAGGACATATCAGGACTAGCAAACTCTGCATTTTATCAAATGAAGGTCCTGGGCAATAATCCATTGTCCGAGGTTAGAAACATTACTGTTACATGTTGCATAGAATAAGATTTAACACATTGTGAAATGCTTTTGAATCTGCCTGAGGTGTTTTGGAACGTGACTGCATGTTCGGAGTGATGGCAGGTGACTATGTCCCAGAGTTGACCGGTTTTTGCCTTATGCAGAAATGCGTGGCTGCTGGGCTTCTGGTTGAATGCCACTGCCGTCAGCGATGAACTGTATTTTCGTGGACTGTGTGGGTGAACATCTAGGAAACATTCAGATAGGAAAATGACTGCCGATTCCATCAGAAATGAACTGGGTGTTTCGGACTAGTGTGATGACATTCTGGTGGCGGCATTATGCACAGTGTATCTGTGCGGGCTGTTGTTTGTCGAGACTCCTGTCTTTTCCACTTTTCACATTGGGCAGTTGGGATCGTTTTATGTGATATTCACTGGCACAGGAACGGAGCATAATGGGGACCACCCGTTGCTGTGAAGTTGGAACTGCGACTAACTAACTAACTAACTAACATAGATGTGAATCCTGGACAATTAGTAAATAAGCAAAAACCATTTGAGATCCCAGACAAGATGAAAGCCAATACATCCGACTCCACTCTTCTTCCATAGCTAACAGCCAACCAAACAACCGTGTTACAGAAGTTGAGAAAGGCTACGTGATGCGCGAACTATTGATACATATAACAGCTTCCTTCTTGTTACGCAGGTTGAGAAAGGCTACATGAAGGCCTGAACTATTGATACATGTAACAGCCCCCTTCTTGTTACAAATTTTATGCTTCTTATTTTTATTTCAGGACGCCAAGTTTTCACGACATTTCAGCAAAACTCCTTATATCAGACCTGTCCCTAAAGCCACAGAGTACCCAGGCAGATTCTCCAGGGCAGCAATCTACATGCTTCCAGTGGCCCCACAGCACGTAGACGAAAGGACACACCAACCAACCGCCCGACATGTGAAGCTGGATTCATGCACAAAGAAATCCTTTCCTCATGAGAAACATCCGGCCGTCCTCCATCAAGTCTCCAATCCTGGCAACGTCGGCTGGAACTAAATATCTTCCGGTGATTATCATTTCCGCTTCCACTAAAAGGAAAATGTTCCGGCATTCTGTGTTTGCCTTCGATGAGTTTAATCACTTCAAATATTACATGTTCAATGAGAGTGCTGTGTGCTTGCCAGAATCTACACCGCTGTTTGGTTCCTTTGATGTTCACAGATATATTATTGTAGTCATTTTGTCTCAATGTTGCGCAACAGCTCATTCTTGAATTGTGTGCAGCTACGGTCATTAGATGTGAAAAGTGCATGATGCCATAGATGTGCAACAGTTTGTTCTTGAGTTGTGTGCAACTAGCATTACATGTGAAAACTACATGATGCCGTGGATGTAATTAAATGAATGAATCACAAATTTAGAATTTAAAAAAAATAGAAATACTAGAATCGGTAAGCTTTACAAAAACAAGATAACAAGTGACAAAATGGACACCGATACAACTACATGAAACACTCTGCATGAAAATATATACATACAAGTTCCTCATCTGTTTTCTTGTTATGGACTGGATACGCGTGCGGTTGGATACTGCTGGCATGGTTATAACAATGCGGCTAGACCGTATATGTGTTTCCATAATTCAATAAACGTGATAGACTACCACGAACACCAGATCGCCACTAGATGTCTACAGCAGATCCCAGATACCATTATTAAGTCTACGTGTGCGGTACGCCACTTGAAATGGCTCAAAAAGTGTTCCAAATTAACTAGACTCCACCTAGAGTGGTTCCAGTAGTTGCAATAATTAAAGGCAGGAAGGAGGATAGACTTTATTTACTGCACTGAGTGCTATCATTACAAAGCTCGATCTCTTTCCGTCGAGCTGCCAGTGGAAAGTGTCGCACAGTGCACAAACACCCTAGCTGCAGCAATGACTGCCGGGGGTCTCCGAAAAATTGTATTCGTAAACCGAAAGACAGAGTCTGGAAACGAACTCATTACCTTCGTAGCGCCAGGCAGGTGGTTGGACCTCTGCGCCACGGAGAAGCCGGTTCCAGTGAGTGAGACTCCATAGGACAAGGTTTGGTGAAATATATAGTTTATACTCTGGTTACCGAGTGAGATGGCAGAACATGACCACCCACGCTTATCGGCATGGCACATGATGGATGGATGGATTGACACCATTCTAGTATTTCCACAAGTCTAGATTTAGTAAAATATATGGTTTGTACACCATTCTAGTGTTTCCACAAGTCTAGATTTAGTAAAATATATGGTTTGTACGCCATTCTAGTGTTTCCACAAGTCAAGGTTGAGTAAAATATATGATTTGTATGCCATTTTATTATTTCTACAAGTCTAGGTTTAATAAAATATATGGTGTATATGCCACAGATTCAAGTCCGGGTTTATCATTTGTATACCATTCCAATATGTCTGATAGTTTTAGACTTAGTAAAATATAGGGTTTGAGTACCATTCAGTATTTCTACAAGTCTAGGTTTCCTAAAATATATGAGTTTTTTTGCCATTCCAGTATTTCTACATGTTTTGTTTTAGTAAAATATATGGTTTGTATACCATTTCAGTATTTCTATAGTCTAGATTTAGTAAAATATATGCTTTGTATATACCAGTCCAGTATTTCTACAAGTATAGGTTTAGGAAAATATTTCGTTTGTATACAATTCCAGTATTTCTACAAGTCTTGGTTCAGTAAACTATTTGAGTTGCATGCCATTACAATATCCTTACAAGAGTTTGCGTCTTCAAGCTGCAACAAGGGAGACAAGACTGAATGTCTCCAAGCTGGGACATGGAAGACAAGACTTTGTGTCTCCAAGCTGTGACATAGGCGACACGTTGTGTGTGTGCAAGATGCGACATGGGACACTTTGTGTCTCCAAGCTACCACATGCGGGACTGTGTCTCCAAGCTGAGACATGTGAGACAAGACTGTGTCTCCAAGCTGCAACATGGGAGACAGATTGTGTGTCTCCAGCTTGTGACATGTGAGACAAGACTGTGTGTCTCCAAGCTGCAACATGGGAGACAGATTGTGTGTCTCCAACTTGTGACATGTGAGACAAGACTGTGTGCCTTCACGCTGCGACATGGGAGACTGTGTCTTCAAGCTGCGGCATGTAAGACACACTGTGTGCCTCCAAGCTGCGACATGGGAGACTTCAAGTTCCCAAGCTGTTGCAGGCAGGACGTTGTGTTCCGATTTCAGCACGGTACCTTTAAGACCGATTTCGCCATCGCTCATCGCTCCCAGCACTTTCAGCCAGCTTGCAATGGAGCATCCTGCTGGTTTCATGACCGCCAGATAGGGGTCAAGATAGTATTGGCCAGCTCTGGCTTCTGCTGTAAGCAGTCAAGCTATTAATTACTGACTGCAAGCACCTCATCTGCTGTTGCTCCTGTCTTAGTCCGCTTATTAAGAACTGCGAAACTACGAATGAGGAAGGCACAAAAGATCGTTTTATAGCTGACAACCACTTACATTATTTACATTGTTACACTGTGTGGTGGTGCGGAGGGGGAACGATTAAAAGTACACTTTTAAAGCAAGCGAAACATATATTACGGTTGTATGTTTACAGTATGTAAATAGTGATGAAAAGCGTAACAAATACACGAATGGCGCAAAGATGTAAAGACGATGTCTCAGAGGAACAACTACTTGAAATGGGTACCGTAGGGGTTAACATCGTGGTTCTTGCTGTGTGAAATGGGTACCCTAGGGTTATAGAATGATGGTTATCACGGTGTGACATAGGTATCTCTGGAGTTTAGAATCATGGATCTATAAGAGTGCGACATGGGTACTCCTGACAGTTAGAATCATGGATCTATAAGAGTGCGACATGGGTACTCCTGGCGGTTAGAATCGTGAATCTATCAGAATGCGACATGGGTACTCCTGGCGGTTAGAATCGTGAATCTATCAGAATGCGACATGGGTACTCCTGACGGTTAGAATCGTGAATCTATCAGAATGTGACATGGATACTCCTGACGGTTAGAATCGTGAATCTATCAGAATGTGACATGGGTACTCCTGACGGTTAGGAACTCGTGAATCTATCAGAATGTGACATGGTTACTCCTGGCGGTTAGAATCTTGAATCTATCAGAATGTGGACATGGGTACTCCTGACGGTTAGAATCGTGAATCTATCAGAATGTGACATGGTACTCCTGACGGTTAGAATCGTGAATCTATCAGAATGTGACATGGGTACTCCTGACGGTTAGAATCGTGAATCTATCAGAATGTGACATGGGTACTCCTGACGGTTAGAATCGTGAATCTATCAGAATGTGACATGGGTACTCCTGACGGTTAGAATCGTGAATCTATCAGAATGTGACATGGGTACTCCTGACGGTTAGAATCGTGAATCTATCAGAATGTGACATGGGTACTCCTGACAGTTAGAATCGTGAATCTATCAGAATGTGACATGGGTACTCCTGACGGTTAGAATCGTGAATCTATCAGAATGTGACATGGGTACTCCTGACGGTCAGAATCGTGAATCTATCAGAATGTGACATGGGTACTCCTGACGGTTAGAATCGTGAATCTATCAGAATGTGACATGGGTATTCCTGACGGTTAGAATCGTGAATCTATCAGAATGCGACATGGGTACTCCTGAAGGTTAGAATCGTGAATCTATCAGAATGTGACATGGATACTCCTGACGGTTAGAATCGTGAATCTATCAGAATGCGACATGGGTACTCCTGACGGTTAGAATCGTGAATCTATCAGAATGTGACATGGTACTCCTGACGGTTAGAATCGTGAATCTATCAGAATGCGACATGGGTACTCCTGACGGTTAGAATCGTGAATCTATCAGAATGTGACATGGGTACTCCTGATGGTTAGAATCGTGAATCTATCAGAATATGACATGGATACTCCTGACGGTTAGAATCGTGAATCTATCAGAATGTGACATGGATACTCCTGACGGTTAGAATCGTGAATCTATCAGAATGCGACATGGGTACTCCTGACGGTTAGAATCGTGAATCTATCAGAATGTGACATGGGTACTCCTGACGGTTAGAATCGTGAATCTATCAGAATGTGACATGGGTACTCCTGACGGTTAGAATCGTGAATCTATCAGAATGTGACATGGATACTCCTGACGGTTAGAATCGTGAATCTATCAGAATGTGACATGGGTACTCCTGACGGTTAGAATCGTGAATCTATCAGAATATATATATATATATATATATATATATATATACTATATATACTATATATATATATATATATGTGTGTGTGTGTGTGTGTATGTGTGTGTGGGTGTGTGTGTGTGGGCGGGGGGGGGGGGGGGGGGTATGAGTGTGTGTGTGTGTGTGTGTGTATGCGTGTGTGTGGTGTTCAAGAGACCGAGAACACGGTAAAACCATTTATTTCACACAAATTTTCTGGGAAGTCAGCATGGCCGAATGGATAAGAACGCGTGTTTTTAAACATCCGGTGTGCTGATGCCGAGTTAAGGGGTTCAACCCCTAAAATGTTGACCTCTCGTCCTTGACTTGGGGACGTAAATTACAAGTACCTCTGAAGTCGTAGTGGGTTCGCCTGATGGCGAGTGACACTATTAATAGGAAAAACTAATCCACTAGCAAAATTCAGTCCAGCACTACCAGAATTAGTGTGTATCGACCACGCTTCAGTTCAAAGCGAGCGCAAAAAAATAAACAAATCCACTTGTGTACGATTTGCTTAAAAAGTCACACTTGATGGTGTAACATGGCCAACTATGGCCGCACGTGCAAATCGGAGAGGCACATAATGATGATGATGTTTTTGATTTTGTGTTCGCTGGCTTTGATCTCTAGCTTAGTCCATACACATGCTACCACTCCTAATGAACTGGACTGATTGTTGCGTGTGGATTTTCTTTCCTTATTACCAGTGTCCCTCGCCATCAGACTTCTGAAGTACTTGTAATTTACGTCCCCAAGTCAAGGACGAGAAGTCAACATTTTAGTCCAACTGTCCGGTGTAGGGTTGAACCCGCAACCTCGGCATCAGCACAAGGGAAGTTACGAGTGCCCTCTTATCGATTCGACCATGACAGTTTCCTTTAGTGTAAATCTCCCTAATATATTTGAATGTCCCTCCTGCACAGTATCATTTGGGAACCACTGTTAACATGCATGGAGGAAGTTGCCACCCCTGTTTGGCAAAGATAAGACGACCTGAAAGAACAAAGAATCTCTAGGTGCCTATCATAACGGACCCAGTCATTGTGGAACTGAAGGTAAACATGCTATCCAAACGACACCGTTTATGAATTAAAGCGGTCGTACGTGTTCCGAATTTCTAACACAATGGCCACGGAAGTCAGAGGACATTCAGATCAAACATGGAGTTATGTTGAAGATCCATTGGCTTTCTTGTGTGATGTTGTTCCAACGACGACGGCAATGCTGTGCGAAGTACGCTACAGTCTCTTAGGAACTCCGCTCAAACAACCACAGTCAACAGACGCGGGGTCCCACTCCATAACGAACTAACTCCGCGCGATCTTCCCAGGTCAGTGAAGTCAAGGCAAACCATCATCTAATCCCACACACGAAACTGTTGTGTGGGAGAGAAAGGGCTGGCTTTCTTAAGTAGCTGGTGGCTGAGTTATGAGGTAGTTGTCCAGTTCTCTTTCTCGTCCCCTATGTTTTCCTCACATCAACTATTTGGGCAAACATGAAATAAGATTGCAAGTGTACTGCATTTCTGCAACCTAATGTAGAAGAGGATGATAGTTAAAGATACACGAAACTGCTGTGTATGAGAGAAAGGGCTTGGTTTTTTAAGTAACTGGTGGTTTTTGTCCAGTTCTCTTTCTTGTCGCCTATTTCTTTCTTAAACCAACCAGCTGGACAAATATGAAATAAGATCGTAAGTGTACTACATTTTGTACCTTAGTATAGAGGAGGAAGGTAAGTTAAAGGTACACCTATTGTAGTTTCGAAAGAACAAACTTTATTTTTAAAGGGTTAAGAATATGGCACGCAGACCCGTCAGACAATCTTCCCAATAGGATAATATCATTGAGGTGTACAGTTTTAGGCCGTCACTTATGTGACCAAGGCATACATGAGATGAGCTGATCAGTGCCCTTCCCGTGCGCCTTTCCTACCAGGCAATTCCCAGAGAAAATGGCTGGCCGAGTAGCTAGAATACCGGGCAATTCGTCAGAAAACCCGCGTGCGAACCCTCGGTAAAGTGGGGATTCTTTTTCTATTGGCGTCAAGAAGAAAACCCTAACCTGCACAGTTCGCGGTGACTGAACTCGCCAGGCGGCCTTAATTCCCCAGGCTCAAGATCCCCCTGTCCTTCACCGCAAGGTATTATAGACAGTAGATGGCAGACAGTCTGGTGCCCATTTACTAGCGCCATGAGGAGTGTGTCCGTGAGTGTAACATGCTGGTTGTAGCAAATATGAAAACATTAAGTTGATGAGGAACCTAGGACAGGTCTAGCAATTTATTTAATCCTAGAAAAATATTGCTTATGTATCATGGAGGAAATTGGAGGAAAGTCTTTGTCGACCAAGAAAAGGCATTTGATAGAGTAGATAGAAACAAGCTGTGGGAAATTCACGTTATGAAGTGAGCACACATCTAACCTATGTAGAAGCTTATGCAACAACAGCGAATGCATAGTGAGAGCAACTGGAGGACACTCAGAACCCTTCACCATAAGATCTGGAGTACGACAAGGTTGTGTCCTGTCCCCTCTCTTGTTCATAACCTATGTAGACAACATATGTAAAGAAACCAGCCAAACAAAGACCACAAGAACACCGCATGACGAACAGAACACAGAAGAAGAACCATCGGCAAATTACACTAGTAAAGAACTCCTATTTGCGGACGATCAAGCAATAATAGCATAATCAGAAGCTGAATTACACGACCACATGAATAGTCTAAACGAAATGTGTAAGGAACACAACATGAAAATTAGCACAAGTAAAACAGAGATAATGACGATAACCCAAGAAGAAAGAAACAAAAACAATTACAAGGATTCACCTAAACGAACACCCCATGAAACAAGTAAAGTACATCATGTACATAGGAAGTATAATGTCATCAAATGGCAAATCAGAAGACGAGATCAAAAATAGATGCAATAAGGCAAACCAACTTATTGGACAAATGGCACCAATACTAAAGAACAAATACGTATCAGTAGTTACTAAGACAACACTATACAACACAATCTTCCTACCAACTCTATGTTACCAATGCCAAACCTGGACAATGACAGAAAAAGAGAAAAGAACAATTACAACAACAGAAATGAGATTCGTGAGAAGAATACTCAATGTATCAAGAAGAGAGAAAATCAGAAATGAAGAAATCAGGACTAAAGTGGGGGTTATAGCTGCGCTAGATTTTATTGGAAGGCAGCAAGTCAAATGGTTTGGCCATGCAAGTAGGTTACCAACTAACAGTATACCACAACAAGCAATGATGTACAGACCAGAGGGAAGCAGAGGAAGAGGCCGACCACGTAAACGATGGACGCAAGGAATAACAGAGTCCATGGGAATATCGATTCATGAAGCCCATAAGCAGGCACTCTCCAGCTATTTATACTTCACCTCCACACCGCAAGGTACAAGAGGAACAAGATGAGATGAGTTTTTCTATTAATAAAATATTCTGTGATATGTTTCCTTTACCTTTGTTCAAGGATTTCGATACATGAGTCACTCTACATGTTTTGAACTTGCTGCTAAGAGTCTTCCACGCTTACCTGGTCTACTAATTGTTGCAAGGCCTGCTACTTGTTCCAGACTATGACCAAAGATTGTTCATTTGTTTCTAAGATATCCTTCCTATATTATATTCAGACCTGACCCTAAGCCTTAGTCGGCTGATGGTCTAGGATGGAAGTTCCGACAGGCGGACAGTTAGATTATTGCTTTGCTGATCCGGCAGCTTCTGCAGCTAGTCTTGTTCCAGACGTATTGGTGTTATCTTTCATCTGGACTAAACTATTCAGGCAGAGAGAGAGAGAGAGAGAGAGAGAGAGAGAGAGAGAGAGAGAGAGAGAGAGAGAGAGAGAGAGAGAGAGAGAGAGAGAGAGATCATACTCCACGGGCAACACTTGATCTCGAAATCCAGCCCAGACTTTGTGCTATGGTGAGGTTTAACTCCATTTTACAAACTATCGTCTGTCAAGACTGCAAGGTGCCAATCATTATATTCAGTTCCATGTTAATTAGATTGTATGCATATCTTGAATTTCAACTTAATTTTGCTTAATAGGAGATAATAATCTGAATATACAGCTGTACCTCTAAAGAGATTCACACCATGTAAAGATAATCTAAATTTCTTATTAGTATAGATATGATCGATGTAGTTATTTCTATTTTGTGCTTTATGGATTCTTTTGTGAGGAAAAAGACTTGGGACCCATGACATGCTGAGTCACTGCACAAAAATTGGTGAATAATTCTCCACTTTCTTTCATCAACCCGTAAATAATCCTTGTTTCCCCAAGATCTCTTCATGGCCAGTGTTCCCCGATTATATCTTGGCCTGTAGGGTCACCATCAACGTTTTGATATTGGCAATTCTTAGACTGCCTATAGGTTTTGAAGTTGCATGTAAAATTCATCCTTAATTAGTTCCTCTTCATCATTTGTTTGTGCGTATAATTGAATCACATGTTTATTTCCTAGCATGTCGCTGTTATTATTTTAGAATTCCCTGCTTCCCACTCTATTAATGCTTTTTCTGTCTCTGTGGATAGAACTAGGGCCACCACTTCACAGTTAGCGGGGGAAGGGGATGGGATTTCCTTCTGTATGTTCTGAGAACCGCGCTGTTTCACCTGTGCTTACAAGCAGTTTTATTGCTTTATTTAACCTTGTTTCACATAATCCTCAAATGCTAAACTTATAATATTTCTTATCTTCTATCGTGTGTGGTCTCTTTCCTAATTCATAAATAGTCTTAATGTGCCATTTGTTTACAATTCATGTATGCTTGTCTTTGCTTAAGATTAATCTAATAAGGGATGTATACATGAAATAATGCGTGAAAGGAGAGAGAAAAGAAGGGCAGAATGTCAGAAAAACTTGCGTGCCAATTCACACCACTTTGAAAATAAAATTCGTTTGTTCTTAGTCTTCTGTGCATTTACCACAGAATGTACATTTTATGAGGACTTAAACCTTGCACTTTCAGTATAGTTGGTAGTCTATAACTAAAAACCACCCAACCACACATACCCGCTGAAGAAATAAGCAGGTCTGTTCAGGAAAAGAACGCCCAGAAAAATGCACTACTGCCATTTCAAGCTACCGGCGACACGACGCAGTTTCGAGCGTCAACATGGACTGTAGTCACGAGAAGGCTGGGGGATCTAGGCGTTTGTTGACACTGCGGGAACAAGAGCTCAGTTTAGGAATCTTGTGTTTCCAAAAGTCAAATATGTTTTTCTCTGTAGCGCTTTACCGCATGCTTGCTGTCGGGTTGTCGCCCTTTGCCTAATGAACGCCCCACTGTCGGCCCACTTGTACCACATTTACACTCTCACGTTGGGGGGCTGGACGGAAGCCATGTCTGTGGGAGGAACACATGGATTGCTTTTGATGCTGTTGCTGATGTGTGATTGCTGATATTACTGATGATGCTCTGAATACTGTTTGCGTGTGACCATCACTATTGCTGTTACTTCCTTCCACTGTTATTTCCGCTGATGATCATTAAATGGCAAATCAGAAGACGAGATAGAGAATATGTGTAATAAGGCAAACCACCTCATTGGACAAATGGCACCAATACTACAGAACAAACACGCATCAGTGGATACTAGAAAAACACTCTACAACACAATGTTCCTACCATCTCTATGCTACCAATGCCAAACCTGAACAATGACAGAAAAATAAAAATAAAAATTACATCAAACGGGAATGAGATTTCTGAGAAGAATACTCAGTGTATCAAGAATATAGAAAATCAGAAATGAGGAAATAAGGGATAAAGAGGGGTTTATAGCAGCGCTAGATTACAGTATAAAACAGCAAGTTATATGGTTCGGCCACATAAATAGGCTACCAGTTGGCAGTTTACCGCAACAAGCAATGATGTACAGACCAGATGGAAGCAGAGGAAGAAGCCGACCATTGTAAACGATGAACAGAGAGAATAGAGTCCACGTGAATCTCAATATATGAGTCCCATAAACTGGCACAATACCACTGTTTATACTTCACCCCGACACAGCAAGGTACAAGAGGAACCTGATGAGATGAGATATTGTAACTGAAACTTGCAATGCTGCCGTTATTACTGGCACTTCTACAGTTGATGTTGATTCTACTGCTATTACTACTGCTACTACTGCAAGCTACTGTTACTATTGTTACTACTGTTACTATTGTTGCTACAGTTACTATTGTTGCTACTGTTACTACTGTTACTGATGCTACTCATACTGTTGCTGCAATTACTGCTGTTGCATCTACCGCTACTGTCATTGCTGTTATCATTGCTGTTACAACTACTGTTGTTGTTGCTACTGCTAATGTCATTGCTGTTACAACTACTGTTGCTGGTGATTATATTGTTGTTGTTGCTACTACTTCTGCGTAAGGGCTGCCACAACAGACGGTCAAACATTGGACCACAGAGACAAAGACTGGATCCCAGAGACCAGCATTGGACCATCGAGACAAACTATGAAATACAGAGACAAACATTCGACCACAGAGACAAAGACTGGACCCCAGAAATAAATACTAAATCACATAGACAACCATTGGACCACAGAGACAAACATTGTAATACAGAGACAAACATTGTAACACAGAGACAAACATTGTAACACAGAGACAAACATTGTAACACAGAGACAAACATTGTAACACAGAGACAAACATTGTAACACAGAGACAAACATTGTAACACAGAGACAAACATTGTAACACAGAGACAAACACTGGACCACAGAGACAAACATTGTAACACAGAGACAAACATTGGAACACAGAGACAAACATTGTAACACAGAGACAAACACTGGACCACAGAGACAAACATTGTAACACAGAGACAAACACTGGACCACAGAGACAAACACTGGACCAGAGAGACAAACATTGGACCAGAGAGACAAACACTGGACCACAGAGACAAACATTGGACCAGAGAGACAAACACTGGAACACAGAGAGACAAACATTGGACCACAGAGACAACCACTGGACCACAGAGACAAACACTGGACCAGAGAGACAAACACTGGACCAGAGAGACAAACACTGGACCAGAGAGACAAACACTGGACCACAGAGACAAACACTGGACCACAGAGACAAACACTGGACCACAGAGACAAACACTAGACCACAGAGACAAACACTGGACCAGAGAGACAAACACTGGACCACAGAGACAAACACTGGACCACAGAGACAAAGACTGGACCAGAGAGACAAACACTGGACCAGAGAGACAAACACTGGACCAGAGAGACAAACACTGGACCACAGAGACAAACACTAGACCACAGAGACAAACACTAGACCACAGAGACAAACACTGGACCACAGAGACAAACACTGGACCAGAGAGACAAACACTGGACCAGAGAGACAAACACTGGACCACAGAGACAAACACTGGACCAGAGAGACAAACATTGGACCAGAGAGACAAACACTAGACCACAGAAACAAACACTAGACCACAGAGACAAACACTGGACCAGAGAGACAAACACTGGACCACAGAGACAAACACTAGACCACAGAGACAAACACTAGACCACAGAGACAAACACTGGACCACAGAGACAAACACTAGACCACAGAGACAAACACTGGACCAGAGAGACAAACACTGGACCACAGAGACAAACACTGGACCAGAGAGACAAACACTGGACCACAGAGACAAACACTAGACCACAGAGACAAACACTGGACCACAGAGACAAACACTGGACCACAGAGACAAACATTGGACCAGAGAGACAAACACTGGACCAGAGAGACAAACACTGGACCAGAGAGACAAACATTGGACCAGAGAGACAAACACTGGACCACAGAGACAAACATTGGACCAGAGAGACAAACACTGGACCAAATAGACAAACATTGGACCACAGAGACAAACACTGGACCAGAGAGACAAACATTGGACCAGAGAGACAAACACTGGACCAGAGAGACAAACACTGGACCACAGAGACAAACACTGGACCAGAGAGACAAACACTGGACCTCAGAGACAAACATTGGACCACGGAGACAAACATTGGACCACAGAGACAAACACTGGACCACAGAGACAAACACTGGACCAGAGAGACAAACACTGGACCACCGAGACAAACATTAGACCACAGAGACAAACATTGGACCACAGAGACAAACATTGGACCACAGAGACAAACACTGAACCTCAGAGACAAACACTGGACCACGGAGACAAAAACTGGACCACGGAGACAAACACTGGACCACCGAGACAAATCACGAGAGGAACATTGACAGTGTAGAACATTGGGAATTATGGAATATACTTGATATACCACATAAACGTCACATTACACACATATACTTGATATACCACATAAACTTCCCATTACACAACAAAACAATTCATTATTACTATATCGGATATAAGGCAGCCGTGAGAATTGAGGAGCGCCTGGCCGAGTGGCTAGAATCTCATGTCCTCCTTCAGGAGACCCAGGTTTGAATCCTCGGTAAGGTATGGATTTCTTTCTGTCGGGTTGAGGGGGAGGGGGGAATGAAAACCCTAACCTGCACAGTTGGTGGCTACTGCACTAGCCAGGCGGCCTGAATTGTTCAGGATCAAGACCCCCTTGACCGCAAGTTACTATAGGCCAGTGGTTCTCAACCGGTGGGGGAATTCCCCCCCCCTTCCAGGGGGGAATTCTTATTGTTTTCAGGGGGGGGGGGGGTTAAGATTATTTCAAGATCGCGTTAATACAAGAACCGATTACTTGATATTGTTTTTCCCTACATACTTTACGGTTCTGTACGTTTCACCCTTCTAAAATTCATTTTATAAAGTAAGTAGACCCACAAATCACGTTTTATGTAAACGTCTAGACTTGTTTTAGTATGTGCTATTAAATTTAGCTATCATTATTACGTATACTGTGTAAAAAAAGGGGGGGGGGGGGATATTTAGGTAGGAAATACGAAAAGGGAGGAATGACATTCTGAAAATATGGTGAAAAGGGGCTTGGGGGGGGGGGGGTCAAATGTTTAGGTAGTAAATACAAACGGAGAGGAATGACGTTCTGAAATTATGGTGAAGGGGGGCACGGGCCAAAAAAGGTTGAGAACCACTGCTATAATCAGTAGATGACAGTTGACAACAGATGTGATATAGAACAGCGAGTCAGACAGAGACAGGTTGTCCCTTTATCTGGCTGGTTGGCTAGATGGTTACATGGTTGAATGGTTGATCTATGACAGTTGACAACAGATGTGATATAGAACAGCGAGTCAGACAGAGACAGGTTGTCCCTTTATCTGGCTGGTTGGCTAGATGGTTACATGGTTGAATGGTTGATCTATGACAGTTGACAACAGATGTGATATAGAACAGCGAGTCAGACAGAGACAGGTTGTCCCTTTATCTGGCTGGTTGGCTAGATGGTTACATGGTTGAATGGTTGATCTATGACAGTTGACAACAGATGTGATATAGAACAGCGAGTCAGACAGAGACAGGTTGTCCCTTTATCTGGCTGGTTGGCTAGATGGTTACATGGTTGAATGGTTGATCTATGACAGTTGACAACAGATGTGATATAGAACAGCGAGTCAGACAGAGACAGGTTGTCCCTTTATCTGGCTGGTTGGCTAGATGGTTACATGGTTGAATGGTTGATCTATGACAGTTGACAACAGATGTGATATAGAACAGCGAGTCAGACAGAGACAGGTTGTCCCTTTATCTGGCTGGTTGGCTAGATGGTTACATGGTTGAATGGTTGATCTATGACAGTTGACAACAGATGTGATATAGAACAGCGAGTCAGACAGAGACAGGTTGTCCCTTTATCTGGCTGGTTGGCTAGATGGTTACATGGTTGAATGGTTGATCTATGACAGTTGACAACAGATGTGATATAGAACAGCGAGTCAGACAGAGACAGGTTGTCCCTTTATCTGGCTGGTTGGCTAGATGGTTACATGGTTGAATGGTTGATCTATGACAGTTGACAACAGATGTGATATAGAACAGCGAGTCAGACAGAGACAGGTTGTCCCTTTATCTGGCTGGTTGGCTAGATGGTTACATGGTTGAATGGTTGATCTATGACAGTTGACAACAGATGTGATATAGAACAGCGAGTCAGACAGAGACAGGTTGTCCCTTTATCTGGCTGGTTGGCTAGATGGTTACATGGTTGAATGGTTGATCTATGACAGTTGACAACAGATGTGATATAGAACAGCGAGTCAGACAGAGACAGGTTGTCCCTTTATCTGGCTGGTTGGCTAGATGGTTACATGGTTGAATGGTTGATCTATGACAGTTGACAACAGATGTGATATAGAACAGCGAGTCAGACAGAGACAGGTTTGTCCCTTTATCTGGCTGGTTGGCTAGATGGTTACATGCTTGAATGGTTGATCTATGACAGTTGACAACAGATGTGATATAGAACAGCGAGTCAGACAGAGACAGGTTGTCCCTTTATCTGGCTGGTTGGCTAGATGGTTACATGGTTGAATGGTTGATCTATGACAGTTGACAACAGATGTGATATAGAACAGCGAGTCAGACAGAGACAGGTTGTCCCTTTATCTGGCTGGTTGGCTAGATAGTTACATGGTTGAATGGTTGATCTATGACAGTTGACAACAGATGTGATATAGAACAGCGAGTCAGACAGAGACAGGTTGTCCCTTTATCTGGCTGGTTGGCTAGATGGTTACATGGTTGAATGGTTGATCTATGACAGTTGACAACAGATGTGATATAGAACAGCGAGTCAGACAGAGACAGGTTGTCCCTTTATCTGGCTGGTTGGCTAGATGGTTACATGGTTGAATGGTTTGATCTATGACAGTTGACAACAGATGTGATATAGAACAGCGAGTCAGACAGAGACAGGTTGTCCCTTTATCTGGCTGGTTGGCTAGATGGTTACATGGTTGAATGGTTGATCTATGACAGTTGACAACAGATGTGATATAGAACAGCGAGTCAGACAGAGACAGGTTGTCCCTTTATCTGGCTGGTTGGCTAGATGGTTACATGGTTGAATGGTTGATGTGTATGGTTATTTGGTTAATTGACTGGCCGGTTGATTGGTTGATTGGTTAGTAAGCTGGTTGCTTTCTTTGTTGATTGTTGAGTTGGCTGATTGGTTGGTAGGTTGGCTGGTTTGTTGGTAGGTTGGCTGGTTGGTTGGTAGGTTGGCTGGTTGGTTGGCTGGTTTTTGGATGGTCTGCTAGTTGGTTGGTTGGATGGTAAGCTGGTTGGTTGACTGGTTGGTCGGTCGTTAGCTGGTTGATTGATTGGTTGGTTAGCTGGTTCATTGGTTGATTAGTTAGCTGGTTGGTTAGTTGGTTGGTTGGTTAGCTGGTTGATTGGCTGGTTGGATGGTCGGTTAGTTGGATGGTTGGCTGGTTGGTTGGTTCGTTGGTTAGTTAGCCAGTTGGTTGTTTAGCTGTTTGGTTAGCTGGTTTGTTGACTGGTTGGTTGGTCGGTCGGTTGGCTAGTTGGATGGTTGATTGGTTGACTGGTTTGTTGATTGGTCGATTAGATGGCTGGCTGGTTGATTGGTTCGCTGGTTGGTTAGCTGGTTGGTTTATTGGTTCGTTGGTTAGTTGGCTGGTTGATTGGTTGGTTGGTTAGCTGGTTGGTTATCTGGTTGGTTGGTTGGTTGATTGGTTAGCCGGTTGGTTAGCTGTTTGGTTGATTGGTTGGTTAGCTGGTTGGTTGGTTGGTTAGTTAGCTGGTTTGTTGACTGGTTGGTTAGTTGGTTGGCTGGTTGACTGCCTGGCTAGTTGGATGCTTGGTTGGTTGGGCTGGTTTGTTGATTAGCTGGCTGGTCGGTTGGTTAGCTGGCTGGTTGGTTGGTTGGTTAGTTGGTTGGTTGTTTGGCCGTTGGTTGGTTTGATTGTTGGTTAGTTAGCTGGTTGGTTGCTTGGGTGGTTAGCTGTTTGGTTAGCTGGTTGGTTGACTGGTTGGTTAATTAGTTGGTTGGTTAGCTGGCTAGTGGTTGGTTGATTAGTTGGTTGATAGATTAGCTGGTTGGTTAGTTGGTTGGTTGGTTAGCTGTCTGGTTGGTTGGCTTGTTGGTTGATTGTTTTTTGTTTTGTTTTGAATTAGCTGATTGGTTGGTTATCTTCGCTCACCTCCAGACGTCAAAATGAATACATATAAAATACATAAATAGCACTAGTCAACATACGCTTCTTGACAACCCTATAGAGTTTGTCCTCAAATGGAGCTGGTGGAGGTCAAAATAATTGTCTCTGTTCTGTATATGTTGGACACTCTTGCAATAAATGTTTATCTGTCATTTTACCAATTCCACTGTTGCATTCATGAGTATCTAATATCTTTAGTTTATTAAAGAGGCTATTGACTTGTTCTTCTTATTCCCTTCTGTCTATTTTTAACACGGGCACACATAAATTAAATTAACTCATCTGTTTTTATTACTAGTTATCTGTTTTATTTCCTATTAAACAGGAAACTCGATTTGTTGGCCCCAAAAAATCAACTAGTTTTAGCTTACACAAAGGCCAAAGCACGCACAAATACACAGACCATAGACGTGGAGAAAGAATAATATATACACTGGGAAATCTGGTTCCTTTCAATGTCAGCCTCTCCATCAAAGACATTCAATTGGCCACATGTGTCAAGTAATGACATCTATTGACATTGGTGGCATCTTATACAAACTCATTTGAAAACATCAGCCCTAGTTGTTTTATCCCTGGCACAAAACATGTCATTTCTTGTTACCAAGCTACAGATAACATGTTGGAGTTGCACAATGCCAACTGGCAGATATGGTTTACAACAGTTTTTCATCTGGGTTGTTCCATTCAATTTCCTTTCTTCCCGGCTTCTCAGCTTGTTATTAAAAATCATTGGTTTCAAAAAATTTTTAACGATAGAGTAGATGTGTGTGAAAGGCCACATGGTTTAGTAGAGCTGGCCGGAGTGACAGCGCGGCACCAACAGCTCGGAACTGATGGGTTTGACGTGCGAGCATGCTGAATGTTGTAGGTTTCATTATGGAAGTTATGTGAGGTGGAAGGGCAACGTGAAAGAGTGAGATTACCTGAATGGCGAAGGAAGATACTTCGGGGAGGTAGCCGATTGAGAAAAGGTAATTGCCATCTTCAAGGAAAGTTTATCACAGACAAATTATTTTTAACTCCATCTTTTGTGTTCGTGAGAAATGCTATACAAGTATGTATGATGCTGCTTTCGGCAGTAACAGTACACTAGTATGTATTTGTGTGTGTATAATTTCTCTCTCTCTCTCTCTCTCTCTCTCTCTCTCTCTCTCTCTCTCTCTCTCTCTCTCTCTCTCTCTCTCTCTCCCTCTCTCTCTCTCCGTCTCTCTCTCTCTCTGTGTGTGTGTGTGTGTGTGTGTGTGTGTGTGTGTGTGTGTGTGTGTGGAACGGCTACTGAGATGTGACAAACAAGAGATGCGTTTGCACGACGAGATCTGATGGTGTAGTGGTAAGGTGCGTATCTACCAACTTAGCGTTTATGGATTGAATCTACTGTAGCGTCGAATGATGTTTAGGTAATTGATTAATTGGTCAGCTAGTGTGTTGGTTTGTTGGCTGGTTTGTTGGTTAAGATGGTTGAATGGTTTCTATGTTGGTTCTTGGTTGGCTGGCATGGTTGCTCAGCGATGTATAAGTTAGGTGGTTGGTTGTTTGGTTTGTCGGTTGGTTGGATGGTTATTTCACAGATTGATTGGCTAGTTAGTTGGTTGAGTGGTTGGCTGAGAGCTTGGTTTGTTTGTTAGCTGATTAGTTGGTTAGGTGATTGGTTTGTTAGCTAGATGGTCAGTTGATTAGATTGATTATTGGCATATTTGCTGGTTGTTTGGTTGGGTAGCTAGTTAATTGTTTTGTTGATTGGTTAGCTGATTGTGTGGTTGGTTTGTTGGATGTGTAATTGGTTAATGGCTGATTCATTGGTTGGTTAGTTGATTGGTTAGCTGGTTGATTGGTTAGATAGTTGGTTTGTTAGCTGGTTGGTTGGTTAGCTGGTTGGTTGGTTAGCTGGTTGGTTGGCTAGCTGCTTGGTTGACTAGCTGCTTGGTTGGTTAATTGGTTGATTGGTTAGCTGG
Organism: Cepaea nemoralis; assembly: GCA_014155875.1. Lineage (NCBI taxonomy): Eukaryota > Metazoa > Mollusca > Gastropoda > Stylommatophora > Helicidae > Cepaea > Cepaea nemoralis. The sequence continues at coordinate 37,946 of JACEFZ010002041.1, forward strand.
TTCGTCAGTTAGTTATATTGTTAGTTTGCATGTTAGATGGTTGTTTGACAGGGTAGCAAGTTGATTGGTTTGTTGGTTGGTTTACTGATTGGGTGGTTGGTTTGTTGGTTTGTTAACTGATTGGGTGGTTGGTTTGTTGATTGACTGGTTAGCTGGTTGGTTTAATTTAAACTTAGGTGGCTGTTAAGTTTCTAGAAGACCCCGATTTGTTGACGTTATGTGTGATGCCTGAAAGGGACACACTTCTATTGGGTTTGGGCCACTGACAGGACTTGCCTTCCGACCCTTACCGGTAGCAATATCCTCATAGAGAGAGAGAGAGAGAGAGAGAGAGAGAGAGAGAGAGAGAGAGAGAGAGAGAGAGAGAGAGAGAGACAGACAGACAGAGAGAGAGAGAGACAGACAGAGAGACAGAGACAGAGAGACAGAGACAGAGACAGAGAGACAGAGAGACAGAGGGAAGAAAGTTGCAGAGCTTCTCCTCCCTTCTCCAAGCTCAGTAACCTGCGGGGTATACATAATAGGTACTTCTCAGCCGTGGAGATGTATGGCGATCAATGACATGTCTTCTCAGCCGTGGAGATGTATGGCGATCAATGACATGTCTTCTCAGCCGTGGAGATGTATGGCGATCAATGACATGTCTTCTCAGCCGTGGAGATGTATGGCGATCAATGACATGTCTTCTCAGCCGTGGAGATGTATGGCGATCAATGACATGTCTTCTCAGCCGTGGAGATGTATGGCGATCAATGACATGTCTTCTCAGCCGTGGAGATGTATGGCGATCAATGAAATGTTATCCAGGTTGGGAACGGTCTGTTTACAGGCAGAAGCACGCAGAGGGGTCTCGGGGTCTCCACTAGTGAAAGTTGTGTTGTGTTGGTCCGAGGTTTCTGAGCGGTACAGCGTCTCTGGGGTCGACTTAGCTGTGCAAAACGGATGACAGAAATGTAAGTTGGGATTTTAAACACACCAAAATACTTGCATGTAGCGATCAATTACAGGAAACATCTACTCGGTACCGTAATTATTATATGTCTATATAGGGTTTACCTGAGGAAGCTGCTGCCGTAGAGTCGTTAGCGTATGATCTGTTAGGTCTTCACATACACTAGGTCAAGGTATAATAAAGTAGGGTGATCCATCTCTCCGCTTTCGAGTCATCTTTTCTTTATAGAAAATTTCCTTACAGTTCTGCACATTATCCAGGGCTCATTCTTCTCACGGCCAGATCGACCACGTGGCAGCAGTGGTATGCTGACACCAGTGAGGCGGCAACTCGGACCTCTGTGTCAGTAAGGCAGAGCTCTAAGAACTCAACCACAGCGGTTCTTGAATGTTCATATACGAACCGTTAGCAAACAGGCGATAAAATCACTAGAAACCTTGATGTTAGGGTTTTATAGAAGAATGCAGAAAATTAATAGGACAGACAAAATGGGCAATCTGGACATACTGAGGGGAGATAAATCGCAAAGACAGCTTATCACAAGCATCAGAAAGAGACGGCCGGTGTGTGTGTGTGTGTGTGTGTGTCCCCCCCCCCCCCCAACATTATGAGAAGACCAAAAAAAAACTGGAACATGCTGTGACAACAGGAGAGATTTGCGGAAAGAGAGATAGAGGAAGACAGTGTGAGAAAATTCTTGACAGACTTGTGTCATGCACGGAAGGGAGTCAACACACGAATTGATCAATGCCGTCAGAGATCGCAATGTGTGGAGAAGCATGATCGCCCACGCCAGCGGCAAGGCACTGGATGATGATGATACAGTTGAGTGGTAGCATGCCAGCCCATAAATGCGTGCCTCTCAATGGTTTGGAGCAGCACATAAAGGTTGTGTGTTTCTGACTGTATATTTACCAGCAGGATGTAGAGTTCTTTCAGAGAGTTGTCGAGACTGCCTTGTTAGCCTGTTTTCTGTTGAGTTTGTTTGGTGTTTAACTTTTAATCCTTCTGTAGCGGGTGCATATTGATGCTCCAGCCAACTCTTGAACACCCAGAACGTTTTGGTGCTTGGATATTAGTCTTCTAGAATTATCATGGTTAGCTGGCTTCTCCCATATTTTGCAGACATGACCAAGTCATCTCAGCTGGGACAATTCAAATGGGAATCCAGTGTATGAATGTCCGGGCTGTGGTAGATTGTCTAGTTGTAAATGTCCGGGCTATGATGGAGTGTCTGGTTGTGAATGTCCGGGCTGTGATGGAGTGTCTGGTTGTGAATGTCCGGGCTGTAGTAGATTGTCTGGTTGTGAATGTCCGGGCTGTAGTAGATTGTCTGGTTGTGAATGTCCGGGCTGTGATGGAGTGTCTGGTTGTGAATGTCCGGGCTGTGATGGATTGTCTGGTTGTGAATGTCCGGGCTGTAGTAGATTGTCTGGTTGTGAATGTCCGGGCTGTAGTGGATTGTCTGGTTGTGAATGTCCGGGCTGTGATGGAGTGTCTGGTTGTGAATGTCCGGGCTGTGGTGGATTGTCTGGTTGTGAATGTCCGGGCTGTAGTAGATTGTCTGGTTGTGAATGTCCGGGCTGTGATGGAGTGTCTGGTTGTGAATGTCCGGGCTGTAGTAGATTGTCTGGTTGTGAATGTCCGGGCTGTAGTAGATTGTCTGGTTGTGAATGTCCGGGCTGTAGTGGATTGTCTGGTTGTGAATGTCCGGGCTGTAGTGGATTGTCTGGTTGTGAATGTCCGGGCTGTGATGGAGTGTCTGGTTGTGAATGTCCGGGCTGTAGTAGATTGTCTAGTTGTGAATGTCCGGGCTGTAGTAGATTGTCTAGTTGTGAATGTCCGGGCTGTAGTAGATTGTCTGGTTGTGAATGTCCGGGCTGTGATGGATTGTCTGGTTGTGAATGTCCGGGCTGTAGTAGATTGTCTAGTTGTGAATGTCCGGGCTGTAGTAGATTGTCTAGTTGTGAATGTCCGGGCTGTAGTAGATTGTCTGGTTGTGAATGTCCGGGCTGTAGTAGATTGTCTGGTTGTGAATGTCCGGGCTGTGGTAGATTGTCTAGTTGTGAATGTCCGGGCTGTGATGGAGTGTCTAGTTGTGAATGTCCGGGCTGTGATGGAGTGTCTAGTTGTAAATGTCCGGGCTGTAGTAGATTATCTGGTTGTGAATGTCCGGGCTGTAGTAGATTGTCTGGTTGTGAATGTCCGGGCTGTGATGGAGTGTCTGGTTGTGAATGTCCGGGCTGTGATGGATTGTCTGGTTGTGAATGTCCGGGCTGTAGTAGATTGTCTGGTTGTGAATGTCCGGGCTGTAGTAGATTGTCTGGTTGTGAATGTCCGGGCTGTGATGGAGTGTCTGGTTGTGAATGTCCGGGCTGTGATGGAGTGTCTAGTTGTGAATGTCCGGGCTGTAGTAGATTGTCTGGTTGTGAATGTCCGGGCTGTAGTAGATTGTCTGGTTGTGAATGTCCGGGCTGTGATGGAGTGTCTAGTTGTGAATGTCCGGGCTGTAGTAGATTGTCTGGTTGTGAATGTCCGGGCTGTGATGGATTGTCTGGTTGTGAATGTCCGGGCTGTAGTAGATTGTCTAGTTGTGAATGTCCGGGCTGTAGTAGATTGTCTGGTTGTGAATGTCCGGGCTGTAGTAGATTGTCTGGTTGTGAATGTCCGGGCTGTGGTAGATTGTCTAGTTGTGAATGTCCGGGCTGTGATGGAGTGTCTAGTTGTGAATGTCCGGGCTGTGATGGAGTGTCTGGTTGTGAATGTCCGGGCTGTAGTAGATTGTCTGGTTGTGAATGTCCGGGCTGTAGTAGATTGTCTGGTTGTGAAAGTCCGGGCTGTAGTGGATTGTCTGGTTGTGAATGTCCGGGCTGTAGTGGATTGTCTGGTTGTGAATGTCCGGGCTGTAGTAGATTGTTTGGTTGTGAACGTCCGGGCTGTAGTAGATTGTCTGGTTGTGAATGTCCGGGCTGTAGTAGATTGTCTAGTTGTGAATGTCCGGGCTGTGGTGGATTGTCTGGTTGTGAATGTCCGGGCTGTAGTAGATTGTCTGGTTGTGAATGTCCGGGCTGTGATGGAGTGTCTGGTTGTGAATGTCCGGGCTGTGATGGATTGTCTGGTTGTGAATGTCCGGGCTGTAGTAGATTGTCTGGTTGTGAATGTCCGGGCTGTAGTAGATTGTCTGGTTGTGAATGTCCGGGCTGTGATGGAGTGTCTGGTTGTGAATGTCCGGGCTGTGATGGAGTGTCTAGTTGTGAATGCCCGGGCTGTAGTGGATTGTCTGGTTGTGAATGTCCGGGCTGTGATGGAGTGTCTAGTTGTGAATGTCCGGGCTGTGGTGGATTGTCTGGTTGTGAATATGCTTTATCGACACACATTCAAGTCCATTCCCATTTACCAGGTATGTATCGCAGTCTTCTGCAAGAAGTTGTTGTCCACAATTCACACCCACCCGTCGAGAATGCCTTATATGGTTGTCAGGGTAAACTCATCCCGGGAATGATATGTCACCATTCTTGTCAGATAACCAGATTAATCAACTGTCCACCTTGATGGGTCAATGTGATTGTCCAAGTATCTTAGTGACAAGAGAGCTATTATTATGTCTCCAATAAAAGAAGTACTTAATTTTAGGTTCATGAAGTTCCGTACAGCTGGTTGTTATATCATCACATATTCTCACGGCTGTCTGTTGTTCAATGTGGTTTTCTAATGTTTACGTTTATTGTCAGTTCTATAGGTCTGGTTTGGCGTCGCAGACAGCAGAGCACATACTCCAGGATTGCCCAAACTACAACATATCCAGGCGAACCTTCTGGCCTAGAGAGACAACAGTGGAAGATAAACTCTATGGACCGCTGAATGAACTAAAAAAGACTGTTAGATTCATACAAGAGACAACATTGCAGTTATAAGCATAATTTCAGGCGAACGAAAGAAGAAGAAGAAGATAGGTCTGTAGAAGTCATCGACTGTCAAAGGATTATTGCCACACGCACAGATTCGACGACTGTAGAACTATGAGGGGGCTTCAAATGAAAACATTAAAAATGTGATATAAATTACAATAACCAGGTCATTGTCTTGTAACCTGTCAATATTGTTGTTAAGGATGTCAAGAGTGTTAAGCACGTCACACCATTGTGCAAACGAACACAATGACGTCATAAGGATAGTTTAAAGATGGCTGAGCCACTTTTGACATGTACCAAAGAGGAGCAGCGTTCTGTTATCCGGTTGTTGTTTTTTTTTTTTTTTTAATCAGTGAAGGGGTGAAACCTGTAGAAGTTCATCGGCGAATGAAGGTCTGGTATGGTGATGCATGCCTGTCAGTCCAGCAAGTGTATGCGTGGAGTAGGAAGTCTCAAAACGGCGTGACTTCTGTGACAGACTGTTCACAACCGGGTTAGACACAAGAGTCGATTTTTCCACAGGAATCCAAGCACTTTATCGGCGTTGGGGAACTTGCATTCCATGCAGTGGTGGCTATATCGAAAATAATGATACTGATGGTCTTTACTTTTTCAAAATATATTTGACATAAGCCTGGGTCACTGACATTGAGGTGAGTGACCGGGCATGAGGAAGAATGGAGATGAGAGTGGGAGACAGTAAAGTGACTGACCTGGCTACGAGGAAAACAATCAACCCTCAGAAATAATGGGGCGGATATGAGTGGAAATCCCCAGGGGGGGATGGGTCGAGGGAGAGTTGTGTGTTGTGTGAAGTCAGGCGACTGGAAAGTCAGTGAGAGAAGAGACCGACTGCGTGGCAGGTCGTTTGAGAGAGAGCTCCGGGTTGTGTTGTTCTTCTAGTTGTGAAGACAGGTCTGAACCCAGAGTGGGTTCTGTATTGAGTGTAGGCCAAACCCCAGAGTGGGTTCTATAGTTGAGCAGTGGCTCCAACCCAATGTGTGGGTTGTATTGTGTGAGATCCAGCCGAGGATTGTAGCTGGATTACCTGTCTTATGGATTGAGATTAGAAGCAGGCTTGAGAAGCCAGAGATGTGTGTGGTTAAATTGTGAGGAGGATATTGAGAATCTATGGATTACATTGTTTCTGGATATATACATATGTTCCGTGAGTTTGTATTATTTCTGTAATAAAGGATTATGTGCGCCAACTGAATCTTGTTTCATGCCTGGTGAATATGCACTGCGGGGGTGAGTTACATTGCAAGACAGATATCTCCATTGACACACCATGAGTATCGTTACCTAGACAACGACCATCACACGACTATAACAAGCAAAGAACATCAAGAACATTGATATTATCATCAAGAGAAGACGTGTGACAATATTCACACACACAAATGTAAGGTTTTCATTTGAAACCTCCTCGTATATCCACCTGGAAGAGGCAGGATGCGCTGGTGAAGTTAAACGTATTCATTGCACTGTGTTTTGTGCATCTACAGGCTGCCACATTCGACTTACTCTAGAGATGGAAATGAACACTTTTGTAAAACCACGGGGTGAATAGACAGACCACTATAGAAACAAACGCATGCCCATAGAACCAGAAGGCAAGAATTCTAGCCACTTCATTACCCCGGCTCCCCAGTCTCTGCGCGTGTGATGGCTTTATTGTCGAGGTTGTGGGAGCACTTATGAACACGTCCTTAGTGCAGTGTTGACATGCCGCACTGAACTGAACCTGTGAATGTATTTCTCATGGAATTTCTACACAAGAAGATCTGTCCAACTCGCCCCCTGAACTCCACCAAAACACTTTCCACAGGAAAATACGTGCCTATGAATTGAGCCCCTTAAACCTGGTGAACATGGCTGCATGTCTGTCCCGTAACTCCACTCTCCCTAACCATACTTTATGAACACTTCTACACTCTCTAAAGAGTCTCATTTCCCGAGATTTATCTCTCCCGAACCTCCATTACGTGTCCATTTTCCAGCTGTTAAAACCAGTAAGCAGACGCACGATTTAGCGCCCATTGAACGCACTAGAAGTATGCCATCAGCTGCTGGCGCATTCTGGCTCTGTGATAAATGAGAAAGCATTCTCATTCAAATGCTGAAATTTGAACCGTTTTCCCCATTCGACCCAGGACAATTAACACTGCAACTTGCGACCTCTATTGTAGGGACTTCATCATGGAGAGTTGACTCCACAGAAGATACCACTGCTTCCCACAAGAGATCGTCTTCTGTGGCGCTCTCTGAGATGTGGTTCATTCACGTCAAACCCTCCTGGGCCTGGACATTGTGTTGGACTCAGTTGACAAAGACACAGGTAAATCCGAGAGGGAATCATTGCCAGTCTAGACATAATCCGTGCCTATCCGTATGTCTCGGGACGGAAGGTGCGCTACAGTACGTCAGCTTCCCTTGTCTATCTTTTCTGTGTTTGCGTTTTCATTTCATGGATTCTTTGTTTCTTTAGATCTGTCTGTAATATCCCTGAAGACAATCACTAAGATAGCAGTGACCCGTGGTGGATACGTGAAGTGTTCGGACCCTCACATGTTGTAGGCCGGAGTGCATGAGGAATTGGTGATTAGTCTGGCCCTACTGTGTCGAACGTCGATCGCGGCTGTCGAACTCTCGCCCGTTCTTCTCATGTCATTGTCATGTAACTTCATAACCGCTACGCTAATAAGTCAACTTCTTGGAAATAAACATCTTTGAAATACCTGAAACAGATTTGCAGGCAGCAGTGGCCAAATAACTTTTGCTGAGGAAAATGCGATCGTCTGCTTCTGACCAGCAGTTCTACAGATCGTGTGTCGGGCTATCACCATGGAAATTCCGCGCCTCGACAACGAGTGACAGCTCGGCTATTAACATTCAGCAGAGGCTTGTGAAATCACACAAGTAGCTTGAAACTTGTCCGCTCCTCGGTTCGCTTCTCCATCAATCCGAGGACGATTGAGTATTGGAGTCGGGGAAACACTCTGGAATGAGGTGTGGAAAGTAGGAGGGATGCAATCTGCTTTATGTGATGGTTTTATCTGGATCCAGTTGGGGACCTGGGCTGCCACAGAGCTGCATTGTTCTCTCTGTAATGTTACCCAAGAAGCACATTTTGTGCATTAAACAAACGGGCTGGAATTTATCCACTTCCTGGTGCGCTGGTTAAAGCCGAGCCGATGGATTGCAATGGTATGAAAGAAGGGAACTGTCTAATTAATGGAAATACGCGGCATGCATAAGTGGGTAAGTGATGGGGACAAACATTAAATTATTCCTAATGTCTCTGTAGAAACCATCAATCTTATACAGCCTTGTTATGGAATTCACATCAGTGAACACACAGGGAAGTTGATGTCCTAGGCACCCGTTCACAACAGTGAACACACAGGGAAGTTGATGTCCCAGCCACCCGTTCACACGTGTGAACACACAGAAAGTTCATGTCCCAGGCACCAGTTCTCATCAGCGAACACACAGGGAAGTTGATATCCCAGGCACCCGTTCACATCAGTGAACACACAGGGAAGTTGGTATCCCAGGCACCCGTTCTTCTTCTCATGTAGCAGGTCCTTTACAGAACATCGGTCTCACCATGACACGTGGAAAAGACTCTCGATCTCGTGCCATGTCTCCTGCCTAGTGTACCCTCATGCCAAAGCTGTCTGCCATGTCCTGTGTCCCTATTCTTGCTGGTCGACCACTGACACATCCCCCAGGAACCACCCCTCCCATCCCTGTCCCCTCCCAACTATCGTGACGTTTCAGATGTCCAATGTATTTCAGATCCCGAGACATGACAGGGTTCATGAGCCAGTCGTCTACAATGTTCACACGTGGTAGAATTTCTCTCTTCTTCTTCTTCTTCTTCTTCTTCGTCTTCTTCTTCTTCTTCTTCTTCTTCTTCTTCTTCTTCTTCTTCTTCTTCTTCTTCTTCTTCTTCTTCTTCTTCTTCTTCTTCTTCTTCTTCTTCTTCTTCTTCTTCTTCTTCTTCTTCTTCTTCTTCTTCTTCTTCTTCTTCTTCTTCTTCTTCTTCTTCTTTGTCCATGATATTCTAGGAATTTTTCTGTAACATTTCATCTCAAATCCCGTCCCCCCTCCCCCAATTTTCCTCTTTAGTGATTGCTAAATTGTCCATGATTCACGACCATGTGTTTTCACGAGAAAATACCAACCTCTGTAATGCCATGCCCAACCTCTATAGTGCCATGCCCAACCTCTATAGTGCCATGCCCAACCTCTATAGTGCAATGCCCAACCTCTAAAGTGCCAGGCCGAACCTGCGTCTGATTTCTTCTGAATCCCCCATTGTTATTTATTGTGGCGTCCGTTAGATTTGTATACAGGAACGGCCATAGTGTGGTGGCTATTGTACATAGAGACGGCCATAGTGTGGTGGTTATTGTATATAGGAACGGCCATAGTGTGATGGCTATTGTATACAGGAACGGCCATAGTGTGGTGGTTATTGTATATAGGAACGGCCATAGTGTGGTGGTTATTGTATATAGGAACGGCCATAGTGTGGTGGTTATTGTATATAGGAACGGCCATAGTGTGGTGGCTATTGTATATAGGAACCCCCTCTGCTGTGTGTCCACCGTGACGAGGTAGAGGGGCTTGTGCGTCCCAATGACCCCAAGAGCTATGCCGACAGTAGCACAGCTACTGGTAGGGCCACCCATGTCGGACAGGTCAAAGGAGAGGGACCAGACGAAGAGACACACAAACCTGCTGCCTTGTAGGTAGACTGGGGACAGTCAAAGGCTAGGGAAAGCATCCCAAATACATGCTTGTCGAAATCGGATGTACTGAGCCACAGGCTTGACAAAGCAGTGTAACGTAAAACCTGCTGCCTTGTAGGTAGACTGGGGACAGTCAAAGGCTAGGGAAAGCATCCCGAATAAATGCTTGTCGAAATCGGATGTACTGAGCCACAGGCTAGACAAAGCAGTGCAACGTAACTTAATTCATGATGTCACAAATCAAAATTAATCGATATGGTGCTAATCCCGTGAAGTCCCATCAGGCGGTGATAGTGCCGGGCCCCCTGCCTCGAGGGGGTCCACCCATGACTACTGGTGGTCACCTTCCCCTGTGCTGTGGAGTCAAGGCACAGAGGAGTAGGTTAAGAGCTATTGACCAAATACCCCGGACACTCAACATACTACAGTGGAATGCCGAAGGAGTTTACAAGAAGAAAGACTCCCTAACACAGCGTCTTCATAAAGATAGAATAGATGTGGCATGCATTCAAGAGACACACCTCAACGCCAATCACAAATTCTCAGTCAGAGGATATCAGGCCACACGTTTCGACCGCGAAGGACACAAAGGAGGAGTTCTAATACTTACACGAAATACAATACCTTGCAGCGAAGTATCTGTGATCTCTGACAACCAAACGGAAATTATAGGTGTTGATATAATGATAAAGGACGTGAAAATAAGAATCTACAATCTGTATAGCCCAGCAGATAAGGACCTTACACTCTCAAACATGAAAATAACTGACACAAACTGCATTATTGTCGGAGACTTTAATAGCCGTTCAGAAAGATGGGGATACCCAGATACTGACAAAAGAGGTGATGAATTGGAGGACTGGGAAATAGACTCAAATCTCCATCTACTCAACAAAGCGGATGACACACCGAACTTCTACTCCAGAAGATGGCTTACCACTTCTACTCCAGACTTAGCTTTCTGCACAGGAGACATCCTCCACAAAATCGATCGCCATGTGCTGGACCAATTAGCAGGTAGTGACCACAGACCAATCAAGCTTGAAATGAATATGGAGTATGTTCCACAGGAGCAAAAACCCTTGCCCCGCTGGAATTACAAACGAGCAGATTGGGACAGATTTGCCATACTAACAGACAAATATTGTGAAAACATAAATTCACGATATGGCAACATAAAGCAAATGGTGGAAAGTCTAAACAGAGCGATAATACAGGCAGCCACTGAGTCCATTCCAAGAGGAGCGAGGAAAAATTACAAACCATACTGGACTGAAGAACTACAAAGTTTGGAGGACAAAGTTGAAGATGCCAGGAAGACAGCAGAGAGAGAACAAACAATTGAAGCAAACATCTCTCTCAAAGCCATCTCAGCAAAATATAAAAGAACAGTAAATCAAACAGCAAGAGATTGTTGGAGGGAAAAAACAGAAAACCTGAATTTTGACAGGGATGGAAACAAACTATGGAAACTAGTGAAAGCCATGAACAATGAAGGACCTAGAAACAAACAAATAACAATTAAACAAGGAAATGCCTTGCTTACAGGAAAAAAGGCTGCAAATGCACTAATGGAACACTATGCCCCTCTGCTGTGTGTCCACCGTGACGAGGTAGAGGGGCTTGTGCGTCCCAATGACCCCAAGAGCTATGCCGACGGTAGCACAGCTACTGGTAGGGCCACCCATGTCGGACAGGTCAAGGGAGAGGGACCAGACGAAGAGACACACAAACCTGCTGCCTTGTAGGTAGACTGGGGACAGTCAAAGGCTAGGGAAAGCACCCCAAATACATGCTTGTCGAAATCGGATGTACTGAGCCACAGGCTTGACAAAGCAGTGCAACGTGAAACCTGCTGCCTTGTAGGTAGACTGGGGACAGTCAAAGGCTAGGGAAAGCATCCCGAATAAATGCTTGTCGAAATCGGATGTACTGAGCCACAGGCTTGACAAAGCAGTGCACCGTAACTTAATTCATGATGTCACAAATCAAAATTAATCGATATGGTGCTAATCCCGTGAAGTCCCATCAGGCGGTGATAGTGCCGGGCCCCCTGCCTCGAGGAGGTCCACCCATGACTACTGGTGGTCACCTTCCCCTGTGCTGTGGAGTCAAGGCACAGAGGAGTAGGTTAAGAGCTATTGACCAAATACCCCGGACACTCAACATACTACAGTGGAATGCCGAAGGAGTTTACAAGAAGAAAGACTCCCTAACACAGCGTCTTCATAAAGATAGAATAGATGTGGCATGCATTCAAGAGACACACCTCAACGCCAATCACAAATTCTCAGTCAGAGGATATCAGGCCACACGTTTCGACCGCGAAGGACACAAAGGAGGAGTTCTAATACTTACACGAAATACAATACCTTGCAGCGAAGTATCTGTGATCTCTGACAACCAAACGGAAATTATAGGTGTTGATATAATGATAAAGGACGTGAAAATAAGAATCTACAATCTGTATAGCCCAGCAGATAAGGACCTTACACTCTCAAACATGAAAATAACTGACACAAACTGCATTATTGTCGGAGACTTTAATAGCCGTTCAGAAAGATGGGGATACCCAGATACTGACAAAAGAGGAGATGAATTGGAGGACTGGGAAATAGACTCAAATCTCCATCTACTCAACAAAGCGGATGACACACCGAGCTTCTACTCCAGAAGATGGCTTACCACTTCTACTCCAGACTTAGCTTTCTGCACAGGAGACATCCTCCACAAAATCGATCACCATGTGCTGGACCAATTAGCAGGTAGTGACCACAGACCAATCAAGCTTGAAATGAATATGGAGTATGTTCCACAGGAGCAAAAGCCCTTGCCCCGCTGGAATTACAAACGAGCAGATTGGGACAGATTTGCCATACTAACAGACAAATATTGTGAAAACATAAATACACGATATGGCAACATAAAGCAAATGGTGGAAAGTCTAAACAGAGCGATAATACAGGCAGCCACTGAGTCCATTCCAAGAGGAGCGAGGAAAAATTACAAACCATACTGGACTGAAGAACTACAAAGTTTGGAGGACAAAGTTGAAGATGCCAGGAAGACAGCAGAGAGAGAGAACAAACAATTGAAGCAAACATCTCTCTCAAAGCCATCTCAGCAAAATATAAAAGAACAGTAAATCAAACAACAAGAGATTGTTGGAGGGAAAAAACAGAAAACCTGAATTTTGACAGGGATGGAAACAAACTATGGAAACTAGTGAAAGCCATGAACAATGAAGGACCTAGAAACAAACAAATAACAATTAAACAAGGAAATGCCTTGCTTACAGGCAAAAAGGCTGCAAATGCACTAATGGAACACTATGCAAATGCAAACCACATTGATATTACAACCGAACAGAAGAAAGCAATCAAAGACAAACAGATACATCATAGAAATACAGAGACAGCAGCAGAATATATGATGGCAAATCTAACAATGGAAGAAATGGAACAGGCAATGAATACCCTAAAAAAGAAGAAATCACCAGGAAAGGATGGAATCACAAATGAAATGCTAATAGGACTAGGCACCAAGGCAAAGAAGAAACTACTAGCAGTCCTAAATAACAGCTGGAAGAGAGGAATAGTCCCACAGGCATGGAAGGAAGCTATACTAATACCAGTCCCAAAGAAAGGAAAAGACCTGGAAGAACCAAATGGCTATCGACCTATCAGTCTACTTAGCTGTGTAGGAAAATTAATGGAACGCATTATCAATGGCAGGCTAACATGGCATCTGGAAGAAAACAAACTCTTAACACCACACCAAGCAGGATTCAGAAAATACAGATCCACTGAAGATCAAATAACCTATATAGCTCAGGAAATAGAGGATGCCTTCCAAGAGAAAAAGCACACACTAGCAGTCTGGATAGATTTAGAAAAAGCATTTGATAAAGTATGGAAGGAAGGACTGAAAGTAAAACTGCAAAAAATGCATGTTTGTGGGAAAATGTATAAATGGATCAGCCACTACCTTGAGAACAGAACTGCCAGGACAAAAGTACAAGGACAAACAAGCAAAATGATGCTGCTGGAGCAAGGTGTCCCCCAAGGAGGAGTTCTTTCACCAACATTATTCCTAGCATATATAAATGACATCACAGAAAATTTTCCAGCCAGAGTACACACATCCTCCTTTGCAGATGACCTAGCCATATGGACATCTGAAGAATATATTAGTACAGCTAACAGCAGAATACAGCAAGCCTTATTAGCGCTAGAGGACTGGTCAAAATCATGGCTAGTGAAGATAAGTGAGGAGAAAACAACATGCACAGTGTTCTCCCTCTCAAATAAAACTCAGCAACCTAAGCTGGTATTGAATGGAAAAATATTGCGCCATGAAGAAAATCCAAACTATCTAGGAGTCACCTTTGATCGTCGCCTGACATGGAAGACACAGGTTGAGAAAAATCGAACAAGAGCAAGGCAGAGAATGGCAATCATGAAAAAGCTTGCTGGTACAACGTGGGGAGCAGATGAGAAAGTTCTCAAGAAGTTATATACTGGACGGGTGAGGCCAGTACTGGAATATGGCATTGCAGCTTGGGCAACAGCAGCTAAGTCAAACTTTAACAAAATAAGTAGAGTCCAAAACCAAGGAATGCGAATCATAACTGGAAGCCTGAAGACAACGCCTATTAATGAACTAGAAAAGATCACTTGTTTACAACTAATGCAGGATAGAAGAGATAGCAGAGCCCAACAACAAGCAGAAAAATTTAGAAGATTGACAGACCACCCTATGTACAACAGATTTAATGGTTTTGGAAAGGGAAGACTGAAGCGTAGCAACTTTGTAGAAACTGCAAAACGAAGGATTAGGGCAGATCCTATACTTAACATATCAACAGTCAAGCCCATACACAATGCACACAAGTTCCCAGCTTGGAGACAGCAGCAACTGCCTGAGATGATAGAAAACATTCCTGGTATTGAGAAAAATAACACTCAGCATGAAACCGAAAGAAGAGAAATAACCCTAAACTACATAAAAGAACATTACCCAAGCAGGAATTGGACCCATGCATATACAGATGGATCAGCCAAAAATTCAATAGAGAATGGAGGAGGAGGAATTCTCCTAAATTTAAAAAATGGAGTGCAAAAAACACATTCAATGGCAACTGGAAAATTTTCAAGTAACTTCAAAGCGGAGGTAGAGGCTTTGAAAACTGCAGCAGAAATGCTCCTGATGGAGGAAAATAAAGAGAAGCAAATAGCTATCTTCACAGATGCAAAGTCAGCTGTCTCAATACTCAAGAGCAATAACAGCTCAGAACTAACTGACCTAAGAGCAGCACTCCATGGTCTATGCCAGAAATCCAAAAAAGTTGTAATACAGTGGATCCCATCACATTGCAGTATACCTGGAAACGAAGAGGCTGACAGACTGGCAAAAGAGGGCGGACGACTACCACAGCCTGACATAGACATAACCTATAATGAGGCAAAGAGGTTGATAAAAAGCACTTATAGAACCAAATGGGAATCTGAGCATCCAGGCCATCAGAAGGATGATGCATATTACAAACTCGACCGAAGAGAACAAGTAGCAATCTTCAGACTCCGCACAGGACATAACAGGCTGAAATACCACTTGTTCAATAAACTAAAGATAGGAGATACTGATGAATGTAATTGTAGAACTGGAAAAATGACAGCAAAACATTTGCTGCAGGATTGCCCAACGTATGCAGAACAGAGAAAGATATTTTGGCCCACACCTGCTTCATTTGAGGACAAGCTCTATGGAGATATCAACAAGCTCAAGTTGACCGCAGCTTACTTTAACTACATACAGGTTGACATTTAAAGGTGCATGAAGACCCAGAGGCATGAAATGGAATATTGCTTGGATAGCAAATCCATTATGTGGAAAGTCCAAATCGAAAGCTCGCTGTGTGGGCTTCATAAAAGGTGGAAAAGTGTCCTAGTGGCACAAAATGGAATATTGCTTGGATAGCAAATCCATTACGTGGAAAGTCCGAATCGAAAGCTCACTGTGTGGATGTCATCTGCAGACTGCATACTTCTGGTTTCCGGAAGAACAGCCTATGGTGAACGGAAGGCCTAATATACGGAAGTGAGGCTAAGCAGCCATGTGCAGGACGTGACGATTCCTTGGGTGAGCCCAGTACCAGAGCGCTATGTATCGGCTCTGCAAGTATGGAAGCCTCCTTGGATGGCGGGGAATGCCCATGGTCTGCCCCTGCCTTCCCTTGAGGGCTGACCAGGATCTTTGGCTGTTCTATATGGACCAGCTGGGATGGGGGATAACACCACAACAGTGAGAGTCAAACGTCCTAAGAAACCCCCGGGAAGGTTAACCCGGTCAACAAATGCCCGCAGAAGTCGGATGTGTCGGCCTAACGGCGCAAGAACGCAGCTCTGCTGTAAACAGGCACAACGCAATCACATCCGAAAAAAAAACTCCGGATGAACGAAGAAGAAGAACACTATGCAAATGCAAACCACATTGATATTACAACCGAACAGAAGAAAGCAATCAAAGACAAACAGATACATCATAGAAATACAGAGACAGCAGCAGAATATATGATGGCAAATCTAACAATGGAAGAAATGGAACAGGCAATGAATACCCTAAAAAAGAAGAAATCACCAGGAAAGGATGGAATCACAAATGAAATGCTAATAGGACTAGGCACCAAGGCAAAGAAGAAACTACTAGCAGTCCTAAATAACAGCTGGAAGAGAGGAATAGTCCCACAGGCATGGAAGGAAGCTATACTAATACCAGTCCCAAAGAAAGGAAAAGACCTGGAAGAACCAAATGGCTATCGACCTATCAGTCTAATTAGCTGTGTAGGAAAATTAATGGAACGCATTATCAATGGCAGGCTAACATGGCATCTGGAAGAAAACAAACTCTTAACACCACACCAAGCAGGATTCAGAAAGTACAGATCCACTGAAGATCAAATAACCTATATAGCTCAGGAAATAGAGGATGCCTTCCAAGAGAAAAAGCACACACTAGCAGTCTGGATAGATTTAGAAAAAGCATTTGATAAAGTATGGAAGGAAGGACTGAAAGTAAAACTGCAAAACATGCATGTTTGTGGGAAAATGTATAAATGGATCAGCCACTACCTTGAGAACAGAACTGTCAGGACAAAAGTACAAGGACAAACAAGCAAAATGATGCTGCTGGAGCAAGGTGTCCCCCAAGGAGGAGTTCTTTCACCAACATTATTCCTAGCATATATAAATGACATCACAGAAAATTTTCCAGCCAGAGTACACACATCCTCCTTTGCAGATGACCTAGCCATATGGACATCTGAAGAATATATTAGTACAGCTAACAGCAGAATACAGCAAGCCTTATTAGCGCTAGAGGACTGGTCAAAATCATGGCTAGTGAAGATAAGTGAGGAGAAAACAACATGCACAGTGTTCTCCCTCTCAAATAAAACTCAGCAACCTAAGCTGGTATTGAATGGAAAAATATTGCGCCATGAAGAAAATCCAAACTATCTAGGAGTCACCTTTGATCGTCGCCTGACATGGAAGACACAGGTTGAGAAAAATCGAACAAGAGCAAGGCAGAGAATGGCAATCATGAAAAAGCTTGCTGGTACAACGTGGGGAGCAGATGAGAAAGTTCTCAAGAAGTTATATACTGGACGGGTGAGGCCAGTACTGGAATATGGCATTGCAGCTTGGGCAACAGCAGCTAAGTCAAACTTTAACAAAATAAGTAGAGTCCAAAACCAAGGAATGCGAATCATAACTGGAAGCCTGAAGACAACGCCTATTAATGAACTAGAAAAGATCACTTGTTTACAACCAATGCAGGATAGAAGAGATAGCAGAGCCCAGCAACAAGCAGAAAAATTTAGAAGATTGACAGACCACCCTATGTATAAAAGGTTTAGTGGTTTTGGAAAGGGAAGACTGAAGCGTAGCAACTTTGTAGAAACTGCAAAACGAAGGATTAGGGCAGATCCTATACTTAACATATCAACAGTCAAGCCCATACACAATGCACACAAGTTCCCAGCTTGGAGACAGCAGCAACCGCCTGAGATGATAGAAAACATTCCTGGTATTGAGAAAAAGAACACTCAGCATGAAACCGAAAGAAGAGAAATAACCCTAAACTACATAAAAGAACATTACCCAAGCAGGAATTGGACCCATGCATATACAGATGGATCAGCCAAAAATTCAATAGAGAATGGAGGAGGAGGAATTCTCCTAAATTTAAAAAATGGAGTGAAAAAAACACATTCAATGGCAACTGGAAAATTTTCAAGTAACTTCAAAGCGGAGGTAGAGGCTTTGAAAACTGCAGCAGAAATGCTCCTGATGGAGGAAAATAAAGAGAAGCAAATAGCTATCTTCACAGATGCAAAGTCAGCTGTCTCAATACTGAAGAGCAATAACAGCACAGAACTAACTGACCTAAGAGCAGCACTCCATGGTCTATGCCAGAAATCCAAAAAAGTTGTAATACAGTGGATCCCATCACATTGCAGTATACCTGGAAACGAAGAGGCTGACAGACTGGAAAAAGAGGGCGGACGACTACCACAGCCTGACATAGACATAACCTATAATGAGGCAAAGAGGTTGATAAAAAGCACTTATAGAACCAAA
The DNA here is from genome assembly GCA_014155875.1 of Cepaea nemoralis. Classification (NCBI taxonomy): domain Eukaryota; kingdom Metazoa; phylum Mollusca; class Gastropoda; order Stylommatophora; family Helicidae; genus Cepaea; species Cepaea nemoralis. Next base: position 56,214 of record JACEFZ010002041.1, read on the forward strand.
TGGGAATCAGAGCATCCAGGCCATCAGAAGGATGATGCATATTACAAACTCGACCGAAGAGAACAAGTAGCAATCTTCAGACTCCGCACAGGATATAACAGGCTGAAATACCACTTGTTCAATAAACTAAAGATAGGAGATACCGATGAATGTAATTGTAGAACTGGAAAAATGACAGCAAAACATTTGCTGCAGGATTGCCCAACGTATGCAGAACAGAGAAAGATATTTTGGCCCACACCTGCTTCATTTGAGGACAAGCTCTATGGAGATATCAACAAGCTCAAGTTGACAGCAGCTTACTTTAACTACATACAGGTTGACATTTAAAGGTGCATGAAGACCCAGAGGCATGAAATGGAATATTGCTTGGATAGCAAATCCATTATGTGGAAAGTCCAAATCGAAAGCTCGCTGTGTGGGCTTCATAAAAGGTGGAAAAGTGTCCTAGTGGCACGAAATGGAATATTGCTTGGACAGCAAATCCATTACGTGGAAAGTCCGAATCAAAAGCCCATTGTGTGGGCTTCATAAAAGGTGGAAAAGTGTCCTAGTGGCATGAAATGGAATATTGCTTGGAAAGCAAATCCATTACGTGGAAAGTCTGAATCAAAAGCCCACGGTGTGGGCTCCATAAAAGGTGGAAAAGTGTCCTAGTGGCACGAAATGGAATATTGCTTGGATAGCAAATCCATTACATGGAAAGTCCGAATCGAAAGCTCACTGTGTGGATGTCATCTGCAGACTGCATACTTCTGGTTTCCGGAAGAACAGCCTATGGTGAACGGAAGGCCCAATATACGGAAGTGAGGCTAAGCAGCCATGTGCAGGACGTGACGATTCCTTGGGTGAGCCCAGTACCAGAGCGCTATGTATCGGCTCTGCAAGTATGGAAGCCTCCTTGGATGGCGGGGAATGCCCATGGTCTGCCCCTGCCTTCCCTTGAGGGCTGACCAGGATCTTTGGTTGTTCTATATGGGATGGGGGATAACACCACAACAGTGAGAGTCAAACGTCCTAAGAAACCCCCGGGAAGGTTAACCCGGTCAACAAATGCCCGCAGAAGTCGGATGTGTCGGCCTAACGGCGCAAGAACGCAGCTCTGCTGTAAACAGGCACAACGCAATCACATCCGAAAAAAAACTCCGGATGAACGAAGAAGAAGAAGAAGAAGAAGAAGTATATAGGAACGGCCATAGTGTGGTGGCTATTGTATATAGGAACGGCCATAGTGTGGTGGCTATTGTACACAGAACGGCCATAGTGTGGTGGCTATTGTATATAGGAACGGCCATAGTGTAGTGGCTATTGCATATAGGGGCGGCCATAGTGTGGTGGCTATTGTATATAGGAACGGCCATAGTGTAGTGGCTATTGTATGTAGGAACGGCCATAGTGTGGTGGCTATTGTACATAGGAACGGCCATAGTGTAGTGGCTATTGTATATAGGGACGGCCATAGTGTGGTGGCTATTGTATATAGGAACGGCCATAGTGTGGTGGCTATTGTACACAGAACGGCCATAGTGTGGTGGCTATTGTATATAGGAACGGCCATAGTGTGGTGGCTATTGTATATGGAACGGCCATAGTGTAGTGGCTATTGTACATAGGAACGGCCATAGTGTGGTGGCTATTGTACATAGAACGGCCATAGTGTGGTGGCTATTGTATATAGGAACGGCCATAGTGTGGTGGCTATTGTATATAGGAACGGCCATAGTGTGGTGGCTATTGTATATAGGAACGGCCATAGTGTGGTGGCTATTGTATATAGGAAGGGCCATAGTGTGGTGGCTATTGTATATAGGAACGGCCATAGTGTGGTGGCTATTGTACAAAGAACGGCCATAGTGTGGTGGCTATTGTATATAGGAACGGCCATAGTGTGGTGGCTTTTGTATAGAGGAACGGCCATAGTGTGGTGGCTATTGTATATAGGAACGGCCATAGTGTGGTGGCTATTGTATATAGGAACGGCCATAGTGTGGTGGCTATTGTATATAGGGAACGGCCATAGTGTGGTGGCTATTGTATATAGGAACGGCCATAGTTGTGGTGGCTTTTGTACAAAGAACGGCCATAGTGTGGTGGCTATTGTATATAGGAACGGCCATAGTGTGGTGGCTATTGTATATAGAACGGCCATAGTGTGGTGGCTATTGTACAAAGAACGGCCATAGTGTGGTGGCTATTGTATTATGGGAACGGCCATAGTGTGGTGGCTTTTGTATATAGGAACGTGCCATAGTGTGGGTGGCTATTGTACACCGGACGGCCATAGTGTGGTGGCTATTGTATATAGGAACGGTCATAGTGTGGTGGCTATTGTATATAGGAACGGCCATAGTGTGGTGGCTATTGTATATAGGAACGGCCATAGTGGTGGTGGCTATTGTATATAGGAACGGCCATAGTGTGGTGGCTATTGTATATAGGAACGGCCATAGTGTGGTGGCTATTGTATATAGGAACGGCCATAGTGTGGTGCTATTGTAATAGGAACGGCCATAGTGTGGTGGCTATTGTATATAGGAACGGCCATAGTGTGGTGGCTATTGTAATAGAACGGCCATAGTGTGGTGGCTATTGTATTAGGACATGATAGAACGGCCGGGTGGCTATTGTATATAGGAACGGCCATAGTGTGGTGGCTATTGTACATAGGAACGGCCATAGTGTGGTGGCTATTGTATATAGGAACGGCCATAGTGTGGTGGCTATTGTATATAGGAACGGCCATAGTGTGGTGGCTATTGTATATAGGAACAGGATAGATGAGTGTATTATAGGACGGCCATAGTGTGATGGCTATTGTACATACAACGGCCATAGTGTTGTGGCTATTGTGCATAGAACGGCCATAGTGTTGTGGCTATTGTATATAGAACGGCCATAGTGTGGTGGCTTTTGTACAAAGAACGGCCATAGTGTGGTAGCTATTGTATATAGGAACGGCCATAGTGTGGTGGCTATTGTATATAGGAACGGCCATAGTGTGGTGGCTATTGTACATAGGAACGGCCATAGTGTGGTGGCTATTGTATATAGGAACGGCCATAGTGTGGTGGCTATTGTACATAGAACGGCCATAGTGTGGTGGCTATTGTATATAGGAACGGCCATAGTGTGGTGGCTTTTGTATATAGGAACGGCATAGTGTAGTGGTTATTGTACATAGGAACGGCCATAGTGTGGTGGCTATTGTATATAGGAACGGCCATAGTGTGGTGGCTATTGTATATAGGAACGGCCATAGTGTGGTGGCTATTGTACACAGAACGGCCATAGTGTGGTGGCTATTGTATATAGAACGGCCATAGTGTGTTGGCTATTGTACACAGAACGGCCATAGTGTGGTGGCTATTGTACATACAACGGCCATAGTGTGGTGGCTATTGTATATAGGAACGGCCATAGTGTGGTGGCTATTGTATATAGGAACGGCCATAGTGTGGTGGCTATTGTATATAGGAACGGCCATAGTGTGGTGGCTATTGTTTATAGGAACGGCCATGGTGTGGTGGCTATTGTATATAGGATCGGCCATAGTGTGGTGGCTATTGTACACACAACGGCCATAGTGTGGTGGCTATTGTATATAGGAACGGCCATAGTGTGGTGGCTATTGTATATAGGAACGGCCATAGTGTGGTGGCTATTGTTTATAGGACGGCCATAGTGTGGTGGCTATTGTATATAGGAACGGCCATAGTGTGGTGGCTATTGTATATAGGAACGGCCATAGTGTGGTGGCTTTTGTACAAAGAACGGCCATAGTGTGGTGGCTATTGTATATAGGAACGGTCATAGTGTGGTGGCTATTGGTTATAGGAACGGCCATAGTGTGGTGGCTATCGTATATAGGAACGGCCATAGTGTTGTGGCTATTGTACACACAACGGCTGTAGTGTGGTGGCTATTGTATATAGGAACGGCCATAGTGTGGTGGCTATTGTATATAGGAACGGCAATAGTGTGGTGGCTATTGTTTATAGGAACGGCCATAGTGTGGTGGCTATTGTATATAGGAACGGCCATAGTGTGGTGGCTATTGTATATAGGAACGGCCATAGTGTGGTGGCTATTGTTTATAGGAACGGCCATAGTGTGGTGGCTATTGTATATATGAACGGCCATAGTGTGGTGGCTATTTTATAGGTATTAGTTCTTTGACCATAATTTTTACAGTAGGCTCTGTAGCAAAGGGGTTACATAATCGGTATTCTCACATGTCGCGTCCTAAACACAGCTGCGGGCGTTTGATAGCAGAATGATTTGCGCTGGTTTTTATAAAATGGCATGAGTGCCGGTCGTTGCGTAAGCAATAGTAAACTACTGAACGTAAACTTGCTAAAAGATCACAAACCTTAAATAAAATACCAGGGTTGATTTCGACGGCCTGCAAAGATTATACAACTAACTGATTAAATTGATGTTTTTAAAAAAATATTAATATTTATTGTGTTGATATTAATTATAATGTTTATTTTATTGATGTTTATTATGTTGATGTTTATTATATTGATGTTTATTATGATTGTGTTGATTGTATTAATGTTTATTATATTGGTAATGTTGTGGTATTCTGGTGTGATAATTTGGCGTGTCCAATGTGTGCCGCGTGGTTACACACCCGCTTCACACACGTGATCCGGGGCTTGTTTCCGGATCCGGTCAGGGATATGCACTACTGACGAGCTCAAACGAGAGCGAAACTCGAGTATAGTGCTTCCATATTGACGTGGATAGGCCTTAGGTTCGTGCCGGAATGCGATCAGCGTTGCCAGTAGTGGGTTGTGCTCAATATTTAAATTTCAAATCCCGAAACAACCAAATAATCAATTTGATCGTTGCTCACTGGATTTAGGAGGCCTGGTGTTCCTTGCCAGTGAGAAGTCCTGATCGTTCGGGTCCACATCGATTGACGGACGTCGGTCGCGGCGATTGGGCAATCTTGAGCATAGCCTACGGGGGTAACGTTGTGGTATTCTGGTGTGATAATTTGGCGTGTCCAGTGTGTGCCGCGTGGTTACACACCCGCTTCACACACGTGATCCGGGGCTTGTTTCCGGATCCGGTCAGGGATATGCACTACTGACGAGCTCAAATGAGAGCGAAACTCGAGTATAGTGCTTCCGTATTGACGTGGGCCTTAGGTTCGTGCCGGAACGCGATCAGCGTTGCCAGTAGTGGGTTGTGCTCAATATTTATATTGGTAACTGCCGATTCCATCGACGATGAACTGTATTTTTCGTGGAGGACTTTTGTGTTGGCGTTTTGGCGGCGGCATTATGAACATTGTACCTGTGCCGTCTGTTGGCTTGCAGAGACTCCTGTCTGTTCCACTTTTCACATGGGGCAGTGAGGAGCATTTCGTGTGATATTCACTGGCATAGGAACGGAGCATAATGGGGACGGCACGTTGTAGTGAAGTTGGAATCGCGCTAACTTATTATATTGATGTTTATTATGTTGGTGTTGATTATATTGATGTTCATTATGTTGATGTCTATTATGTTGATGTGTATTGTGTTGATGTTTATTATGATGTTAATTATGTTGATGATGTTTATTATATTGATGTTTATTATATTGGTGTTAATTATATTTATGTTTATTATATTGATGTTTAGTATCTTGGTTTTCATTATGTCGATGTTTAGTATGTTGATGTTTATTATCTTGATGTTTATTATGTTGATGTTTATTATGGTGATGTTTATTATGGTGATGTTTATTATATTGATGTTTATTATGGTGATGTTTATTATATTGATGTTTATTATGGTGATGTTTATTATGGGGATGTTTATTATATTGATGTTTATTCTATTGATGTTTATTATATTGATGTTCATTATGTTGATGTCTATTATGTTGATGTGTATTGTGTTGATGTTTATTATGATGTTAATTATGTTGATGATGTTTCTTATATTGATGTTTATTATATTGGTGTTAATTATATTTATGTTTATTATATTGATGTTTAGTATCTTGGTTTTCATTATGTCGATGTTTAGTATGTTGATGTTTATTATCTTGATGTTTATTATGTTGATGTTTAGTATGTTGATGTTTATTATCTTGATGTTTATTATATTGATGTTTATTATGGTGATGTTTATTATATTGATGTTTATTATGGTGAAGTTTATTATGGTGATGTTTATTATATTGATGTTTATTATGGTGATGTTTATTATATTGATGTTTATTATGGTGATGTTTATTATATTGATGTTTATTATGGTCATGTTTATTATATTGATGTTTATTATGGTCATGTTTATTATATTGATGTTTATTATGGTGATATTTATTATGGTGATGTTTATTATATTGATGTTTATTATGGTGATGTTTATTATATTGATGTTTATTATGGTCATGTTTATTATATTGATGTTTATTATGGCGATGTTTATTATATTGATGTTTATTATATTGATGTTTATTCTATTGATGTTTATTATATTGATGTTTAGTATCTTGGTTTTTATTATGTTGATGTTTATTATATTGATGTTTATTATGGTGATGTTTATTATATTGATGTTTATTATGCTGATTTTTATTATGCTGATGTTTATTATGCTGATGTTTATTCTATTGATGTTTATTCTATTGATGTTTATTATATTGATGTTTAATATCTTGGTTTTTATTATGCTGATGTTTATTATGTTGATGTTTATTATGCTGATGTTTATTATGTTGATGTTTATAATGGTGATTTTTTATATTGATGTTTATTATGCTGATGTTTATTATGCTGATGTTTATTATGTTGATTTTTATTATGCTGATGTTTATTATTTTGATGTTTATTATGCTGATGTTTATTATGCTGATGTTTCTTATGCTGATGTTTATTATGCTGATGTTTATTATGCTGATGTTTATTATGCTGATGTTTATTATATTGATGTTTATTATGCTGATGTTTATTATATTGATGTTTATTATGCTGATGTTTATTATGTTGATGTTTATTATGAAGATGTTTATTATGCTGATGTTTATTATATTGATGCTTATTATGGTGATGTTTATTATATTGATGTTTATTATGCTGATGTTTATTATGCTGATGTTTATTATGGTGATGTTTATTATATTGATGTTTATTATGCTGATGTTTATTATGTTGATGTTTATTATGCTAATGTTTATTATGTTGATGTTTATTATATTGATGTTTATTATGCTGATGTTTATTATTCTGATGTTTATTATGCTGATGTTTATTATGCTGATGTTTATTATGCTGATGTTTATTATATTGATGTTTAGTATCTTGGTTTTTATTATGTTGATGTTTATTATATTGATGTTTATTATGGTGATGTTTATTATATTGATGTTTATTATGCTGATGTTTATTATGCTGATGTTTATTATGCTGATATTTATTATGTTGATGTTTATTATGCTGATGTTTATTATGCTGATGTTTATTATGCTGATGGTTATTATGCTGATGTTTATTATGCTGATGTTTATTATGCTGATGATTATTATTCTGATGTTTATTATGCTGATGTTTATTATGCTGATGTTTATTATATTGATGTTTATTATATTGATGTTTATTATGTTGATGTTTATTATATTGATGTTTATTCTATTGATGTTTATTCTATTTAAATATTGAGCACAACCCACTACTGGCAACGCCGATCGCATTCTGGTATGAACCTAAGGCCTATCCACGTCAATATTGACGGACGTCGGTCGCGGCGATTGGGCAATCTTGAGCATAGCCTATGATGGGTAGCGTTGTGATGTTCTGTTGTGATAATTCGGTGTGTCCAGTGTGTGCCGCGTGGTTACACACCCGCTTCACACGCGTGGTCCGGGACTGTTTCCGGATCCGGTCAGGGGTGTGCACTGCTGGCGAGCTCAAATGAGGGCGAAACTCGAGTATAGTGCTTCTATATTGACGTGGATAGGCCTTAGGTTCATACCAGAATGCGATCGGCGTTGCCAGTAGTGGGTTGTGCTCAATATTTAAATTTCAAATCCCGAAACAACCACATAATCAGTTTATTCTATTGATGTTTAGTATCTTGGTTTTTATTATGTTGATGTTTATTATGCTGATGTTTATTATGCTGATGTTTATTATATTGATGTTTATTATGTTGATGTTTATTATGTTGATGTTTATTATGCTGATGTTTATTATGCTGATATTTATTATGTTGATGTTTATTATATTGATGTTTATTATATTGATGTTTATTATATTGATGTTTTGTATCTTGGTTTATATTATGTTGATGTTTATTATGTTGATGTTTATTATGTGGCTGTTTATTATATTAATGTTTATTATATTGATGTTTATTATATTGGTATTTATTATGTTGATGTTTATTATGTTGATGTTAATTATGTTGATGTTTATTATGTTGATGTTTATTCTATTAATGTTTATTATATTGATGTTTATTATATTGATGTTTATTATCTTGGTTTTTATTATGTTGATGTTTATTATGTTGATGTTTATTATGCTGATGTTTATTATATTGATGTTTATTATGTTGATGTTTATTATGTTGATGTTTATTATGCTGATGTTTGTTATGCTGATGTTTATTATGCTGATGTTTATTATGCTGATATTAATAATGTTGATGTTTATTATATTGATGTTTATTATATTGATGTTTATTATATTGATTTTTAGTATCTTGGTTTATATTATGTTGATGTTTATTATGTTGCTGTTTATTATATTGATGTTTATTATATTGATGTTTATTATATTGATGTTTATTATCTTGGTTTTTATTATGTTGATGTTTATTATGTTGATGTTAATTATGTTGATGTTTATTATGTTGATGTTTATTATGTTGATATTTATTATGTTGATATTTATTATGGTGATGTTTATTATGTTGATGTTTATTATGTTGATTTTTAGTATGTTGATGTTTATTATGTTGATGTTTAGTATGTTGATGTTTATTATGTTGATGTTTATTATGGTGATGTTTATTATGTTGATGTTTATTATGTTGATGATTATTATGTTGATGTTTATTATGTTGATGTTTATTATGTTGATGTTTATTATGATGATGTTTATTATGTTGATGTTTATTATGTTGTGTTTATTATGTTGATGTTTATTATGTTGATGTTTAGTATGTTGATGTTTAGTATCTTGCTGTTTATTATGTTGGTGTTTATTATATTGATGTTTATTATCTTGGTTTTTATTATGTTGATGTTTATTATGTTGATGTTTATTATGTTGATGTTTACTATGTTGATGTATAGTATCTTGGTGTTTATTATGTTGATGTTTAGTATGTTGATGTTTATTATATTGATGTTTATTATCATGGTTTTTATTATGGGGATGTTTATTATGTTGATGTTTATTATGTTGATGTTGACTATGTTGATGTATAGTATCTTGGTGGTTATTATGTTGATGTTTATTATATTGATGTTTATTATATTGATGTTTAGTATCTTGGTGTTTATTATGTTGATGTTTATTATGGTGATGTTTATTATGTTGATGTTTATTATTTTGGTGTTTATTATGCTGATGTTTATTATGTTGATGTTAATAATGTTAATGTTTATTATGGTGATGTTTATTATGTTGATGTTAATTATGTTGATGTTTATTATGTTGATGTTTATTCTATTAATGTTTATTATATTGATGTTTATTATATTGATGTTTATTATCTTGGTTTTTATTATGCTGATGTTTATTATGTTGATGTTTATTATGCTGATGTTTATTATATTGATGTTTATTATGTTGATGTTTATTATGTTGATGTTTATTATGCTGATGTTTGTTATGCTGATGTTTATTATGCTGATTTTTATTATGCTGATATTTATTATGTTGATGTTTATTATATTGATGTCTATTATATTGATGTTTAGTATCTTGTTTTATATTATGTTGATGTTTATTATGTTGCTGTTTATTATATTGATGTTTATTATATTGATGTTTATTATATTGATGTTTATTATCTTGGTTGTTATTATGTTGATGTTTATTATGTTGATGTTAATTATGTTGATGTTTATTATGGTGATGTTTATTATGTTGATATTTATTATGTTGATATTTATTATGGTGATGTTTATTATGTTGATGTTTATTATGTTGATTTTTAGTATGTTGATGTTTATTATGTTGATGTTTAGTATGTTGATGTTTATTATGTTGATGTTTATTATGGTGATGTTTATTATGTTGATGTTTATTATGTTGATGATTATTATGTTGATGTTTATTATGTTGATGTTTATTATGTTGATGTTTATTATGATGATGTTTATTATGTTGATGTTTATTATGTTGAGTTTATTATGTTGATGTTTATTATGTTGATGTTTAGTATGTTGATGTTTAGTATCTTGCTGTTTATTATGTTGGTGTTTATTATATTGATGTTTATTATCTTGGTTTTTATTATGTTGATGTTTATTATGTTGATGTTTATTATGTTGATGTTTACTATGTTGATGTATAGTATCTTGGTGTTTATTATGTTGATGTTTAGTATGTTGATGTTTATTATATTGATGTTTATTATCATGGTTTTTATTATGGGGATGTTTATTATGTTGATGTTTATTATTTTGATGTTTACTATGTTGATGTATAGTATCTTGGTGTTTATTATGTTGATGTTTATTATATTGATGTTTATTATATTGATGTTTAGTATCTTGGTGTTTATTATGTTGATGTTTATTATGGTGATGTTTATTATGTTGATGTTTATTATTTTGGTGTTTATTATGCTGATGTTTATTATGTTGATGTTTATTATGTTAATGTTTATTATGGTGATGTTTATTATGTTGATGTTTAGTATCTTGGTGTTTATTATGTTGATGCTTAGCATCTTGGTGTTTATTATATTGATATTTATTTTGTTGATGTTTAGTATCTTCGTGTTTATTATGGTGATGTTTATTATGTTGATGTTTAGTATCTTGGTGTTTATTATGTTGATGTTTAGTATCTTGGTGTTTATTATGTTGATGATTAGTATCTTGGTGTTTATTATGTTGATGTTTTGTATCTTGCTGTTTATTATGTTGTTGTTTAGTATACTGGTGTTTATTATGTTGATGTTTAGTATTTTGGTGTTTATTATGTTGATGTTTAGTATCCTGGTGTTTATTATGTTGATGTTTAGTATCTTGGTGTTTATTATGTTGATGTTTATTATGGTGATGTTTATTATGTTGATGTTTATTATGGTGATGTTCATTATGCTGATGTTTATTATATTGATGTTTATTATCATGGTTTTTATTATGGGGATGTTTATTATGTTGATGTTTATTATGTTGATGTTTACTATGTTTATGTATAGTATCTTGGTGTTTATTATGTTGATGTTTATTATATTTATGTTTATTATATTGATGTTTAGTATCTTGGTGTTTATTATGTTGATGTTTATTATGGTGATGTTTATTATGTTGATGTTTATTATTTTGGTGTTTATTATGCTGATGTTTATTATGTTGATGTTTATTATGTTAATGTTTATTATGGTGATGTTTATTATGTTGATGTTTAGTATCTTGGTGTTTATTATGTTGATGCTTAGTATCTTGGTGTTTATTATATTGATATTTATTTTGTTGATGTTTAGTATCTTCGTGTTTATTATGGTGATGTTTATTATGTTGATGTTTAGTATCTTGGTGTTTATTATGTTGATGTTTAGTATCTTGGTGTTTATTATGTTGATAATTAGTATCTTGGTGTTTATTATGTTGATGTTTTGTATCTTGCTGTTTATTATGTTGTTGTTTAGTATACTGGTGTTTATTATGTTGATGTTTAGTATTTTGGTGTTTATTATGTTGATGTTTAGTATCCTGGTGTTTATTATGTTGATGTTTAGTATCTTGGTGTTTATTATGTTGATGTTTATTATGGTGATGTTTATTATGTTGATGTTTATTATGGTGATGTTCATTATGCTGATGTTTATTATATTGATGTTTATTTTGATGTTAATTATGTTGATGTTTATTATGTTGATGTTTATTATGTTGATGTTTATTATATTGATGTTTATTATATTGATGAATATTATGTTGATGTTTTATTACGTTGATGTGTATCATATTGATGTTTATTATTGCGGAGGCTTATTATATTGATATTGATTATATTGATGTTTATTATGTTGATTTTTATTATAGTGGAAAAGGCCTTGTCTATCAAGCCTGTGTCTTTAGTACTCTTCTTTATGGCAGTGAAAGCTGGAAAACTTACTCACGCCAAGAGAAATGTTTAAACAACTTTCATATGCGGTGTCTGGGAAGAATTCTTGGTATTAAGTGGCAAGACAAAATCACAAATACTGAAGTATTGGAAAGATCAGGTTGTGTGACAGTTTATCCCATGCTCAGTCTTCGTAGACATAGATGGATAGCGTGTGAGACGTAAGATGGTGCATGCTGGTGGAAATGACCACGTGTTCTCATGCACCCACTGTGAACGGACATTTACAGCGCGAATTGGCCTTATCAGTCACATTCGCTACCGCCATAGGTAAACGTTATTATGCCTTTTTAAAGCACAAACTATTGTCTGTCAAGACGGCAAGGTGCCAATGATGATGATGATTATAGTGGTGTTTATTATGTTGGTGTTTATTATATTGATGTATATTGTGTTGATATCTTATATATTGATCTTTATTGTATCGATGTTTATTCAGCAATCACAACCACTTGAAACATTCGGCAACACATAACTGCTCTTCGTGTTCCCAGAGAGATGACGGTAGCGCAGTTTGCCAGCACATGTTTCTTCAGGCTGGGTGGGCGCGTGTTGAAAACCCCACCAAAGCGGGATTGCCAACACAAAAATGACCTGGGTTCCCAGATGGACCAGCCTAACATGAGTACAAGGAAGCGTTCGGGGAAGTAAAGGAGATCGGTGCGATTCTGCCACATCATCCAGAAGGCGCTGAGCGGGATCTTCAACAACATACGACCAGCCCCATATACCCAGCCGGCTCCGTGGCGAAGGAGTTACGGAACGCAATTCGTGATCCCGTGTACCCGCGTTCGAAACACAGCTACGCGCGATTTATTAGCAGACCGCCATGCATTGTTTTTTTTTTTTTACGAAAAGGTATGGGTGCTGGTCGTTGAGAAAAGTAATGGCAAACTAGTGAACGTAAACTTGACAAGACATCACAACAGCTAAAGATGCTGGTGTTGACTGCGATGTCCTGTAAAGGATTTTCAATTAACATTTAACCATATACCCAGGAGGCCTCTTGACGTGGGCAAGGCTGTTCTACCTGACCACTGCCTGATCCAATAGTTCACATGTTCTTCTAGAAAATAGTGCTGGACACAGTTCCTTGACGTGGACAAGGCTGTTCTACCTGACCACTGCCTGATCCAATAGTTCACATGTTCTTCTAGAAAGTAGTACTAGACACAGTTCCTTGACGTGGACAAGGCTGTTCTACCTGACCACTGCCTGACTACTACCTGACTACTGCCTGATCCAATAGTTCACATGTTCTTCTAGAAAGTAATGCTGGACACAGTTCCTTGACGTGGACAAGGCTGTTCTACCTGACAACTGCCTGATCCAATAGTTCACATGTTCTTCTATAAAATAGTGCTGGACACAGTTCCTTGACGTGGACAAGGCTGTTCTACCTGAGAACTGCCTGATCCAATAGTTCACATGTTCTTCTAGAAATTAGTACTAGACACAGTTCCTTGACGTGGACAAGGCTGGACTGCCTGACCACTGCCTGACCACTGCCTGACCACTGCCTGATCCAATAGTTCACATGTTCTTCTAGAAAGTAGTACTAGACACAGTTCCTTGACGTGGACAAGGCTGTTCTACCTGACCACTGCCTGATCCAATAGTTCACATGTTCTTCTAGAAAGTAATGCTGGACACAGTTCCTTGACGTGGACAAGGCTGTTCTACCTGACCACTGCCTGATCCAATAGTTCACATGTTCTTCTATAAAATAGTGCTGGAAACAGTTCCTTGACGTGGACAAGGCTGTTCTACCTGACTATTGCCTGATCCAATAGTTCACATGTTCTTCTAGAAAGTAGTACTAGACACAGTTCCTTGGCGTGGACAAGGCTGTTCTACATGACAACTGCCTGATCCAATAGTTCACATGTTCTTCTAGAAAGTAGTACTAGACACAGTTCCTTGACGTGGACAAAGCTGTTCTACCTGACAACTGCCTGATCCAATAAATCACATGTTCTTCTAGGAAGTAGTACTAGACACAGTTCCTTGACGTGGACAAGGCTGTTCTACCTGACAACTACCTGATCCAATAGTTCACAGGTTCTTCTAGAAAGTAGTACTAGACACAGTTCCTTGACGTGGTCAAGGCTGTTCTACCTGACAACTGCCTGATCCAATAGTTCACATGTTCTTCTAGAAAGTAGTACTAGACACAGTTCCTTGACGTGGACAAGGCTGCTCTACCTGACCACTGCCTGATCCAATAGTTCACATGGTCTTCTAGAAAATAATGCTGGACACCGTTCCTTGACGTGGACAAGGCTGTTCTACCTGACTACTGCCTGATCCAATAGTTCACATGTTCTTCTAGAAAGTAATGCTGAGCACAGTTCCTTGACGTGGACAAGGCTGTTCTACCTGACTACTGCCTATTTAATAGTTCACATGTTCTTCTAGAAAGTAATACTAGACACAGTTCCTTGACGTGGACAAGGCTGATCTACCTGACAACTACCTGATCCAATAGTTCACATGTTCTTCTAGTAAATAGTGCTGGACACAGTGTCTTGACGTGGATAAGGCTGTTCTACCTGACCACTGCCTGATCCAATAGTTCACATGTTCTTCTAGTAAATAGTGCTGGACACAGTGTCTTGACGTGGACAAGGCTGTTCTACCTGACACTGCCTGATCCAATAGTTCACATGTTCTTCTATAAAATAGTGCTGGACACAGTTCCTTGACGTGGACAAGGCTGTTCTACCTGACCACTGCCTGATCCAATAGTTCACATGGTCTTCTAGTAAATAGTGCTGGACACAGTTTCTTGACGTGGACAAGGTTGTTCTACCTGACAACTGCCTGATCCAATAGTTCACATGTTCTTCTAGAAAGTAGTACTAGACACAGTTCCTTGACGTGGACAAGGCTGTTCTACCTGACCACTGCCTGATCCAATAGTTCAAATGGTCTTCTAGTAAATAGTGCTGGACACAGTTTCTTGACGTGGTCAAGGTTGTTCTACCTGACAACTGCCTGATCCAATAGTTCACATGTTCTTCTAGAAAGTAGTACTAGACACAGTTCCTTGACGTGGACAAGGCTGGTCTACCTGACCACTGCCTGACCACTGCCTGACCACTGCCTGATCCAATAGTTCACATGTTCTTCTAGAAAGTAATACTGGACACAGTTCCTTGACATGGACAAGCTGTTCTACCTGACCACTGCCTGACCACTGCCTGATCCAATAGTTCACATGTTCTTCTAGACAAGTAATGCTGGAACACAGTTTTCCTTGCGTGGACTAGGCTGTTTCTCTACCTGACCACTCCTCATCCATAGTTCACAATGTTCTTCTAGTAAAGTAGTACTGGACACAGTACTCCTTGAACATGGACCAAGGCTGTTCTACTGACCACATGCCTCACCACTGCCTGATCCAATAGTTTCCACATGTTCTTCTAGACGTAGTACTAGACACAGTTCCTTGACGTGGACAGGCTGTCTACATGATCACTGCCTGATCCATAGTTTTCACATGTTCGTTCTAGAAAATAGTGGTTGACAAGTTTCCTTTGACATGGACAGGCTGTTCTACCTGAACCACTGCCTGATCCAATAGTTCACTGTGTTAGTTCTAGAAGTAGTACTGGAAACAGTTTCTTGACATGGACAAGGCTGTTCTACTGACCTTTGCATGACTACTGACTGCCTTACCACTTCTGCCTGATCAATAGTTTCACATGTTCTTCTAGAAAGATGCTGGACACAGTTCCTTGACGTGGGACAAGGCTGTTTCTAAACCTGACCACTGCCTGACTACTACCTGACTACTCCTGTCCAATAGTTCACGTGTTTCTTCTAGAAAGTAGTACTGGACACAGTTCCTTGACATGGACAAGGCTGTTCTACCTGACCTTTGCCTGACTACTGCCTGACCACTGCCTGATCCAATAGTTCACATGTTCTTCTAGAAAGTAATGCTGGACACAGTTCCTTGACGTGGACAAGGCTGTTTCTACCTGACCACTGCCTGACTACTACCTGACTACTGCCTGATCCAATAGTTCACATGTTCTTCTAGAAAGTAGTACTGGACACAGTTCCTTGACATGGACAAGGGTGTTCTACCTGACCACTGCCTGACTACTGCCTGATCCAATAGTTCACATGTTCTTCTAGAAAGTAGTACTGGACACAGTTCCTTGACATGGACAAGGCTGTTCTACCTGACCACTGCCTGACCACTGCCTGATCCAATCGTTCACATGTTCTTCTAGAAAGTAATGCTGGACACATTTCCTTGACGTGGATAAGGATGTTCTACCTGACCACTACCTGACCACTGCCTGACTACTGCCTGACCACTGCCTGATCCAATAGTTCACATGTTCTTCTAGAAAGTAATGCTGGACTCAGTTCCTTGACGTGGACAAGGCTGTTCTACCTGACCACTACCTGACCACTGCCTGACCACTGCCTGATCCAATAGTTCACATGTTCTTCTAGAAAGTAGTACTGGACACAGTTCCTTGTCGTGGACAAAGCTGTTCTACCTGACCACTACCTGACCACTGCCTGACCACTGCCTGATCCAATAGTTCACATGTTCTTCTAGAAAGTAATGCTGGACACAGTTCCTTGACGTGGACAAGGCTGTTCTACCTGACCACTGCCTGACTACTGCCTGACTACTGCCTGATCCAATAGTTCACATGTTCTTCTAGAAAGTAATGCTGGACACAGTTCCTTGACGTGGACAAGGCTGTTCTACCTGACCACTGCCTGACTACTGCCTGACCACTGCCTGATCCAATAGTTCACATGTTCTTCTAGAAAGTAGTGCTGGACACAGTTCCTTGACGTGGACAAGGCTGTTCTACCTGACCACTGCCTGATCCAATAGCTCACATGTTCTTCTAGTAAATAGTGCTGGACACAGTTTCTTGACGTAGACAAGGCTGTTCTACCTGACCACTGCCTGATCCAATAGCTCACATGTTCTTCTAGAAAGTAGTGCTGGACACAGTTCCTTTAGTTTCCTGAACGCCTGGCTGTAATTTATGTACATATGTTTGCTACAAACTTGCCATATTTGGTCTTGAACACAATCCAGAAACAAAAAAGGTAACTGCATATCCTTTACAGGACGGCGCAGTCAATCTCAGCATGATTTGTCTGTTTGTGATTTCTTGGCAAATTTTACGTTCAGTAGTTTGCCATTGTTTTCTGAACTACCTGTACTCATAGCATTGTATTAAAATCAGCGCAAGGCGGTCTCCTTGCAAATCTCCAGCAGCCGTGTTTCGGACACGGTATGAGGATTTCAAATAGCGAACGTAACCCCATGGTCATTGCGCCTGAACTAATCTGATTTAAAGCTGATTAAAAAGTTAGTTGCGTTTCCTTTGCAGGACACAGCAATCAAACCCAGCATTTATTGACAGTTTGTGCTGTTCTGACCTGATAATAGAAGATAAATACTTCAGCAGACAGCTTAATCAGGTCCCCTTCTAGGGTGTCCGGCACTTGTCAAGTGGTAGGACTACACAAGAATAATGAGGTCACCGTAACCTCGTGACCCCCAGGGTGATCAGCTCACTCAACATTTTGACACGGTTACGACCTTCACCTCCCGACACGCAAACTATCATTTACTCATATTTGTCTCAATTTATCCACTTTTGATTCTAAAGTAGGCGTGTTTTAAGACAACCAATCGGGAAGGAAATCAATGCATAAAGTAATGAGCTAACGCGTGATTGACACCTGGATAAATGTCTTCCGCTCGACTTGTATGAACCCAGATTATTTAGCTGTCGTTAGAGCGCAGATTTTCCTGCGAAAGGTCTTCGTAAAATGGCTCAATCATTGCTGCAATGAACGTTCGTGCCACGACCCGCCGCTCTGGGATATCAATTACCTGGGGAAATGGCGAGCATTAGAGGACACCCAGAGGCCATCAAATTAACAAGATAAATAAATAGCTATAAATGTATCTGGCTTTCATGAGAACCCATGTGCTTGTTGAGATGAATCGAGATGTCTTGCTGTTTATGCGGCAGTTCTGTGCGATGTTAGATCTGGTTAAATGGTAGCACTTTTCTTCTGCTTGATATCAGGAATTCCAAGAGTGTTTCCCGGTCACATCTTTCCCTTGAATGCCAGCATGGCCAAAACAGTAGAACAGTTGAGCTGAGTTGAGTTTAGTTGAGCTGAGCTGAGTTGAGCTGAGCTGAGTTGTGTTGAGTTTAATTCAGCGGAGCTGGGTTGGGTTAAGTTGAGTTGCAGTTGAGTTGAATTTAGTTGACTTGAGTCAGGAACCGCCATCACAAGACTAAACCATATGCTCTATATTTTTGGTTTTTGAACTGAAGTGTGTCAGTCTGCACGAAGCCTTTCGAAGACTTTACCTTTCTCAGCATGGTCTGTGGGTCCTTTACAATCACAACATACGTGTCTTGTTTGTCCTCCATCCAGTGAACCGTCGTTGTGACTGCCTCCGCTTCCATTCTTATGCTAGATTGCCATTGATATAAGTTCGCTTGCTGTCAGAAGACGCAAAGGGAGATCACCACGAAGGTGGATACAGATATATCAGAGGCATAAACGCTTGAAGCAGGAGAAGTGGTGAAGTAGAGGAGCAGGAGAAGTGGTGAAGTAGAGGAGCAGGAGAAGTGGTGAAGTAGGAGAAGTGGTGAAGTAGCAACAGGAGAAGTGGTGAAGCAGGAGAAGTGGTGAAGCAGGAGAAGTGGTGAAGTATGAGCAGGAGTAGTGGTGAAGTAGAAGCAGTAGACATGGTAAAGCAGGAGAAGTAGCGAAGCAGGAGAAATGGTGAAGCAGGAGAAATGGTGAAGCAGGAGAAATGGTGAAGCAGGAGAAATGGTGAAGCAGGAGAAGTGGTGAAGCAGGAGAAATGGTGAAGCAGGAGAAATGGTGAAGCAGGAGAAATGGTGAAGCAGGAGACATGGTGAAGCAGGAGAAATGGTGAAGCAGGAGAAGTGGCGAAGCAGGAGAAGTGGTGAAGCAGGAGAAGTGTGAAGTAGGTGCAGGAGAAGTGGTGAAGTGGGAGCAGGAGAAGTGGTGAAGTGAAGCAGTAGACATGGTAAAGCAGGAGAAGTAGCGAAGCAGGAGAAGTGGTGAAGCAGAAGAAGTGGCGAAGGAGCAAAAATCTTTCCTGTGAGGATGATGTGAGAGCGACGTCCTGCGGTCGAATTGATACATAATAATGAAGAGCTGGAGTCAGTAGCGTCTGACCTGGGTGTCAGCACGCGCGGTGGCCAGTAGAGCCAGTGAGGCCCTAATACAGTAGGCCCTCTTTAGCATTAGGTAATATGCTAACTGATTCAGTGATGAAGGATAGTATTTCTCCACATGTGACCTCCCATGTGCACAGAAGGACGATATATCGCCGTACTAGGGTCACCGCGTTATTTGTTTTGTTTCATGGTGTATCTTCCGTAATTTCAATGCTCAGGGAACAAACTTTACATTATAATACTTGCTCATTTCATAGTGTACGATGCCTGATCCAAACCTACTGTTTCTTTGACGCTGAACCAGTCAAAAACGTTAAATCGCCTTTAGTCCTGAAAGGAAATATTGTTATACTCAGTCCGCCATTGGCTGTAGTATCTCGACTTCCAGGGTAGGCCGGTGTGGGTGGAAGTACACACATCGCCCGTGGCTCCGATGGCACTACCAAGAGGACACCGTGGATTGGCATAAATGATTTCACCATTTCCACCAGTAAGATTGCAATACTATACCAAGATGGTTTAAGGTCGAACACAGATCCAGATACAATGTAGAATAATGCTAAGGTGAAAGTAATCCCCAAAAGTGACAGATGTAATTGTAACAGAAAGACAAACTAAAGGACATAGTCGGAATAAGAGAATAATAGAAGTAATGGTCATTACAAGCAAATAATGTCTTCCCAATTACATCATCAAAGTGAATGGAACCAGCCAGAAATATGTCAATATATTCATATATTGGAATAACAGCAGATGGGTGATGTGGTAAATAGGTCAAGTATAGGATAGCCCAGGCAAAGGAAACGTTTCGAAAGATGAACAATATTCTTTGTAACATATTGGTTTTTCTTTCTATCTAGGTGACGAAAATAAGTCCCTAAGTGCTATATGGAGACAATCCTGATGAACGGGAACAAATCATGGACAATAAGCAGAAGAGTGAGAGATTCTGTAAAGACTGAAGAGATGTGATGTTATAGAAGAATGATGAGGTCAGCGTGAAGCGCCAGGAAGAATAATGAAGACGTTGTGAAAGAAGTTGACACAGAAATAGAACTGGATAGCCACATCAGAAGAAGAAGACATACCACATTCTGTGGTCATGTCGTGAGAAGGGAACATTTGATCCACAGTGTGATAACAGGAAAATAAGAGGGGAGTGGAAGCAGGAAGAGACAGACAGAGAGGAAGTCGTTGGACAGTCTGACATCATGTCATGGAAGAACACTGGTATCGGAAATGATTAGCAGACATGAGGCAGCAGGCTGTGGGCAGACATGAGGCAGAAGGCTGTGGACAGACATGAGGCAGAAGGCTGTGGACAGACATGAGGCAGAAGGCTGTAGGCAGACATGAGGCAGAAGGCTGTGGACAGACATGATCACCAACGCTATAAGGCATGAACTATAAGAAGGACAATAGTCTCGTATCATAAACTATTGTTGGAGATTGACGTATTAGGTCTGAATATTTTCTAGAACAGGAGATTGACGTGTTAGGTCTTAACATTTTCTAGATCACGACATATGAGCTCAGGCGCCCATTAATTTCCTCGCCGTCTTTCCTGTCCAGGCAACTATTGAGAGTTGTCTATTACTCCTCTCTATAAGGCTAGCGCATCTCCAGTGCTGCAGTGATCGAACACAGTAATCATGTCTGTCTGGGGAGTGAACCAGGTCCACCGTCTGGCAAGGCAGGGACAATAACCACCATTCCATCACGAGCGACAGCCAAAGCCTATGAACGTTTTGTACATCTTGGCAGCTCCCCTACCCCCCTCCACCAAAAATCAAAAATGTCCACATCGATGCTGAAGTGGGCAAATGTAGCCTTTCAGTGTTTACGGTTCATTGTCATTAACCAATTACCATCCACGGAGTCAGTAATTATTCTGTGTAAATCTCCATGATTCGATCGCTTTCAGTGTCTTTTTGATGAATTATTCTTGTACTAAAGACTTTACCCTCAACAGATCACATGCTGCCACTGAGGTTAATTTCGTGTTATCTGTTCTTTAACCTTATTGTACAATTAAAGGACTTATTTACACGTTTTGAGGCACCTTGAGCAAATGGTGTAGGACCCATATTTTTCTAGACCACTCCGCACCAGGTGGCTGACGAGATCAACATCAAACCGGCCGCCTTTACGTCCCAAGTCGTTTCCGGGTACCCATGCTAGGCTAGGTCAACCTGCAAGCCCATATCAATTGTTAAAATACGCCCCGGTGTAGATTCAAACCCTTGGCAGCTCGGACGCAGTGTCTCCAGGGGCAAGAAATCTGCTGGCCAGTGGTCAGGTTCTGTCCAATCAAAGTCCGGATCCAAGCTCACGACAACAGCAGCAGCAGACAGGTTGCCTCCAGTCTACACTGGGCATGGTACATAACAGAAGACAGGTGGCTACCTACCTACACAGGAGATGTCATGTTATAAGACAGGTGGCTACCTACCTACGATGGAGATGTCATGTTATAAGACAGGTGGCTACCTACCTACGATGGAGATGTCATGTTATAAGACAGGTGGCTACCTACCTACGATGGAGATGTCATGTTATAAGACAGGTGGCTACCTACCTACGATGGAGATGTCATGTTATAAGACAGGTGGCTACCTACCTACGATGGAGATGTCATGTTATAAGACAGGTGGCTACCTACCTACAATGGAGATGTCATGTTATAAGACGGGTCGCTACCTTCCTACGATGGAGATGTCATGTTATAAGACAGGTGGCTACCTACCTATGATGGAGATGTCATGTTATAAGACGGGTCGCTACCTTCCTACGATGGAGATGTCATGTTATAAGACAGGTGGCTACCTACCTATGATGGAGATGTCATGTTATAAGACAGATGGCTACCTACCTACGATGGAGATGTCATGTTATAAGACAGATGGCTACCTACCTACGATGGAGATGTCATGTTATAAGACAGATGGCTACCTACCTACGATGGAGATGTCATGTTATAATACAGGTGGCTACCTACCTACGATGGAGATGTCATGTTATAAGACAGGTGGCTACCTACCTACGATGGAGATGTCATGTTATAAGACAGGTGGCTACCTACCTACAATGGAGATGTCATGTTATAAGACGGGTCGCTACCTTCCTACGAGGGAGATGTCATGTTATAAGACAGGTGGCTACCTACCTATGATGGAGATGTCATGTTATAAGACGGGTCGCTACCTTCCTACGATGGAGATGTCATGTTATAAGACAGGTGGCTATCTACCTATGATGGAGATGTCATGTTATAAGACAGATGGCTACCTACCTACGATGGAGATGTCATGTTATAAGACAGATGGCTACCTACCTACGATGGAGATGTCATGTTATAAGACAGATGGCTACCTACCTACGATGGAGATGTCATGTTATAAGACGGGTCGCTACCTTCCTACGATGGAGATGTCATGTTATAAGACAGGTGGCTACCTACCTATGATGGAGAGGTCATGTTATAAGACAGATGGCTACCTACCTACGATGGAGATGGAATAAAACAGAAGACAGATCGCTACCCACCTACAATGGAGATGTCTCAGAAGACAGGTCACTACGTACCTACAATGGAAATGTCTCAGAAGACAGAACGCTACCTACCTACGATTAGATGTCTGAGGAGACAGGTGGCTACCTACCTACAATGGAGATGTCTCAGAAGACAGGTCACTACCTACCTACGATTAGATGTCTGAGAAGACAGGTGGCTACCTACCTACAATGGAGATGTCTCAGAAGACAGGTCGCTACCTACCTACGATTAGATGTCTGAGAAGACAGGTGGCTACCTACCTACAATGGAGATGTCTCAGAAGACAGGTCGCTACCTACCTACAATGGAGATGTCTCAGAAGACAGGACGCTACCTACCTACAATGGAGATGTCTCAGAAGACAGAACGCTACCTACCTACAAGGAGATGTCACATGTCATAAGACATGCCGCTATCTACTTAGACTGTAAATGACAAATGCCATAAGACAGTAGCTAGCTACCTGTAATGGAGATTCCACATGTCAGAAGACAAATATCTACCTACCTAAAATGGAGATGCCACGTAATAAAACAAAAACCCAGAAGCAGTAACTTAAAATGTTTACAGCCAGATATCTGGAATAAAATAAATACAATTACGTTCCTATTGTACGACCATATACCTCTAACAGCCAAAAAATGCGTCGCAAAAATTAAACAAAGACACCTACAACGGAAATACAGACAAGCAAGGCATCTGAGACGTGTAATGCCCATCTGATATTTCAGAATGAAACGTTGATTTTCTAGTCAAGGTAGACAGCAAGAAGAATCAAATAAACAAAAATGTGTATCAAATTTTACAACAAAGACACCGGCTTTTGTCCCGTAGTGTCAAATCCCGAGGAGTTTTTAAGGATCTCTGAAAGGGATTAGTATGTGTTGGAAGAGAGGATCATAAGGATTCTGTAGATAAGCAGACTTGGTGACTTATGGCGAATGTGAGAGTCGTGTCTGAAGTTTATGGTCGTCGATTAACGGCGAGGAAAGTCGCGGTTTTGTTTCATGAGAGGAGGATTCTGAATTAGCAACCGAGGCAGGAAACAGAATATGCGTCGGTGAACATCCGCGTCTCTTCTCAGCTTCGCCTTCTCGATGTTTCCTACATCTGTTATTGTGACAACCGAAGGGATGGACACAAACGACCGTACTGAACAGTGGCAGCAAATGTGATAATACACGGAAGACACAGGATAACGCATGGAAGACACGAGATAACACATGGAAGACACGGGATAACACAGAGAAGACACGGGATAACACATGGAAGACACGGGATAACACATGGAAGATAATCTGAGATCGACCTTACCACGAGCACACAGGACACATGCTTGCGGGGGAAACATGGCCGCCTGCGTCTCTCAGTGTATCACATAATGATGATGTTTCCCCTTGTAAAATGCTACGTGCGACATGTTCGTGGTATGCATGTTTGCAACTGTCTCCGGCTGTCTGGCGATATTGCTGGTATAGGTAGCAAGTAGCTGTAAACCAATTACAATGCTATTCGTGGGCTTCTGTGGCTAAAGGGCAGCGAGCGTGATTTACAATCCTACACACCGGGTTCAAATATCAGATGCATGCGATTTGGATGCAAACCATCGTGTGTCGATTGTTAACAAAAGTATGAGCGTCGGTTGTTCAGAAAACAATGACAAACTATAACACGTAAGCTTGTCGTGTAAATCACAGACAGTCAACAGATGTTGGGGTTCATTGCGACGTTATGTAAAGGACATGCCACTAACATTTTAACATGCCATTCAAAGCATTTGGAAATATGGTGTCTGCACCGGATCAGTGTCGTCTTCACTTTGAAGGTAAGAATACTGAACTGTTCTGCCAAATTTAAGCTCAAAAATGCACATTTTCAGCTTGATTGCGACCTGATCCATGATTTACATCCACATTCCACAGGAAAGATGCTTGTTCTCAAACATGTTACTTTAATTTATTTGGTAGTACTGTGTCACATGTGCTACATATAGCCTGTACTTTTATATGAGCGTGAAACATGGACAATGAACAGACAATCTGAAAAACATCTACTGGCAGTGGAAATTTGGTTTCTGAGGGAAATACAAGAATTCTGTGGATAGACAGAAAAACCAAGGAGCAAGTTCTACAAGAAGCAAATTAAAACCGTAAACTGATTAGAGAAATTATACGTAGACAGTCATACTTTTTGTGGGCAAGTTATGAGAAGAAATAAACTAGAGAACTTGGTGACAACTGGCAAGATTGGGGTGAAAGAAATTGGTTCGACAATCAACCCAAATCAGGACCGTTTCAAAGATGTCAGACGCGAGCCGATCTACCACAGCAGAAGTTCAACAGTTAGTTAGTTAGTCGCGGTTCCAACTTCACGGCAACGGGTCGTCCCCATTATGCTCCGTTCCTGTGCCAGTGAATATCACACAAAATGCTTCTCACTGCCCAATATGAAAAGTTGAACAGACAGAAGTCTCGGCAAGCCAACAGCCCGCACAGGTACACTGTGCATAATGCCGCCACCAAATACAGTTCATTGTCGATGGAATCGGCAGCCACCAGAAAGATTTCATTGACCCGAGTCTTATTCCACAATCCTCGGTCGCTTTTCGCAGGGTGACCCGCAGAAAGTGACGCACAAAGCACGAATTCTCTAGCTCCAGTGACGGCTCCGAGGAATCTCTTGAAAAATGCACTCGTGAACCGAAAAAAGCAAACCAGTCAATTTAGCGACAGCCGGTCATTGTTTCGAATATGCAGTTGACTGTGCAAACAACTGCGGACAGATGTAAAAGCATTTCACACGAATCTCACAGCTCACAGTGTCGCGCCACGCACTCACTCAGTAGCAGGGCGACGGAACCATGTGCTACCAGTCCAACAAGGAATTTGCGAAAGCAAACCGCAGCCACAAAGATAAATACTCCAGAGGTCGTAGCGGTTCAATGCCTAACCGCCATGTCTGTGACAGTATTGAGAACCCGTGGTACAAACACAGTCCCTAAACAGTATTGAGAACCCGTGGCACAAACATAGTCCCTAAACAGTATTGAGAACCCGTGGCACAAACACAGTCCCTAAACAGTATTGAGAACCCGTGGCACAAACATAGTCCCTAAACAGTATTGAGAACCCGTGGGACAAACATAATCTCTAAACAGTATTGAGAACCCGTGGCACAAATCCAGTCCCTAAACAGTATTGAGAACCCGTGGCACAAACACAGTCCCTAAACAGTATTGAGAACCCGTGGCACAAACATAGTCCCTAAACAGTATTGAGAACCCGTGGCACAAAGACAGTCCCTAAACAGTATTGAGAACCCGTGGCACAAACATAGTCCCTAAACAGTATTGAGAACCCGTGGGACAAACATAATCCCTAAACAGTATTGAGAACCCGTGGCACAAATCCAGTCCCTAAACAAGAGAGGAAATAGAGAAGAAAGGCAGAATGTCAGACGGGCATGGTGCCCAATTCCTAACCCTTTGAAAATGAAGTTTGTTTGTTCGTTCGTTCGTTCGTTCGTCCCCAAGTCAAGGACGACAGGTCAACATTTTAGTCCAACTGTCTGGTGTAGGGGTTGAACCCCTTACCTCGACATCAGCACACTGGATGTTTAAGGACACGTGTTTCTATTCATTCGGCCATGCTGACGTACCGAAGAGAATTTGAACGCGTTACCACAGGACCGCCAGGCAGTCTAACCACCCCGCCACCACGGCTACTACGTGAGATAATAGCTGCTGAAATCTACCATGGGGGAAAAGATAGCTAAAGTGTGAGAGGCAACTACGTTTTAAATGGGAGGAGGAGGAGGAGGAGGAGGACAAGGTCAAGAGGTAGCGTTGACAATTGATGTGCGACTGTAGCATATGTCATCATGTCGGTTAACTTGTGAGATAAGTGCCTATCCATTTCCTCCTCCTTTTCTTATTTGTCTACTTAGTTCTTCCTCCCTTCCCCCTTCTACTTCTTCCTCTTTTTTCTACTTTTTTGCCCCTGCTCCTCTTCACCCCCCCCCCCACTTCATTTCTTCTACAACCACTCCACTAACAAGGATCCCAAGTGACATAACAGATGATGAAAAAGACATGGGATTGGGGTGGGGGGGGGGGGGGGATGGCAGAATTGCAAAAGGGAGATTTCGGTTTTAATGGGAAGACAACGTTAAGATATGACATGGGAAGTGGATGTTACACTGTACCATATATCATAAGATATGACATGGGAAGTGGATGTTACACTGTACCATATATCATAAGATATGACATGGGAAGTGGATGTTACACTGTACAATATATCATCATAAGATATGACATGGGAAGTGAATGTTACACTGTACCATATATCATCATAAGATATGACATGGGACGTGGATGTTACACTGTACCATATATCATAAGATATGACATGGGAAGTGGATGTTACACTGTACCATATATCATCATAAGATATGACATGGGAAGTGGATGTTACACTGTACAATATATCATCATAAGATATGACATGGGAAGTGGATGTTACACTGTACCATATATCATCATAAGATATGACATGGGAAGTGGATGTTACACAGTACAATATATCATCATATGATATGACATGGGACGTGGATGTTACACTGTACCATATATCATAAGATATGACATGGGACGTAGATGTTACACTGTACCATATATCATCATAAGATATATCATGGGAAGTGGATGTTACACTGTACCATATATCATAAGATATGACATGGGAAGTGGATGTTACACTGTACCGTATATCATAAGATATGAGATGGGAAGTGGATGTTACACTGTACCATATATCATAAGATATGAGATGGGAAGTGAATGATACACTATACCATATATCATAAGATATGACATAGGAAGTGGATGTTACACTGTACCATATAGATATGACGTGGGAAGTGGATGTTACACTGTACCATATATCATCATAAGATATGACATGGGAAGTGGATGTTACACTGTACCATATATCATCATAAGATATGACATGGGAAGTGGATGTTACACTGTACCATATATCATCATAAGATATGACATGGGAAGTGGATGTTACACTGTACCATATATCATCATAAGATATGACATAGGAAGTGGATGTTACACTGTACCATATATCATCATAAGATATGACATGGGAAGTGCATGTTGCACTGTACCATATATCATAAGATATGACATGGGAAGTGGATGTTACACTGTACCATATATCATCATAAGATATGACATGGGAAGTGGATGTTACACTGTACCATACATCATCATAAGATATGACATGGGAAGTGGATGTTACACTGTACCATATATCATCATAAGATATGACATAGGAAGTGGATGTTACACTGTACCATATATCATCATAAGATGTGACATGGGAAGAGGATGTTACACTGTACCATATATCATAAGATATGACATGGGAAGTGGATGTTACACTGTACCATATATCATAAGATATGACATGGGAAGTGGATGTTACACTGTACCATATATCATCATAAGATATGACATGGGAAGTGGATGTTACACTGTACCATATATCATAAGATATGACATGGGAAGTGGATGTTACACTGTACCATATATCATAAGATATGACATGGGAAGTGGATGTTACACTGTACCATACATCATAAGATATGACATGGGAAGTGGATGTTACACTGTACCATATATCATCATAAGATATGACATAGGAAGTGGATGTTACACTGTACCATATATCATCATAAGATATGACATGGGAAGTGGATGTTACACTGTACCATATATCATCATAAGATATGACATAGGAAGTGGATGTTACACTGTACCACATATCATCATAAGATGTGACATGGGAAGAGGATGTTACACTGTACCATATATCATAAGATATGACATGGGAAGTGGATGTTACACTGTACCATATATCATAAGATATGACATGGGAAGTGGATGTTACACTGTACCATATATCATCATAATATGACATGGGAAGTGGATGTTACACTGTACCATACATTATAAGATATGACATGGGAAGTGGATGTTACACTGTACCATACATCATAAGATATGACATGGGAAGTGGATGTTACACTGTACCATATATCATCATAAGATATGACATAGGAAGTGGATGTTACACTGTACCATATATCATCATAAGATATGACATGGGAAGTGGATGTTACACTGTACCATATATCATAAGATATGACATGGGAAGTGGATGTTACACTGTACCATATATCATCATAGGATATGACATGGGAAGTGGATGTTACACTGTACCATATATCATAAGATATGACATGGGAAGTGGATGTTACACTGTACCGTATATCATAAGATATGAGATGGGAAGTGGATGTTACACTGTACCATATATCATAAGATATGAGATGGGAAGTGAATGTTACACTGTACCATATATCATAAGATATGACATGGGAAGTGGATGTTACACTGTACCATATAGATATGACGTGGGAAGTGGATGTTACACTGTACCATATAGATATGACGTGGGAAGTGGATGTTACACTGTACCATATATCATAATAAGATATGACATGGGAAGTGGATGTTACACTGTACCATATATCATCATAAGATATGACATGGGAAGTGGATGTTACACTGTACCATATATCATCATAAGATATGACATGGGAAGTGGATGTTACACTGTACCATATATCATCATTAGATATGACACAGGAAGTGGATGTTACACTGTACCATATATCATCATAAGATATGACATGGGAAGTGCATGTTGCACTGTACCATATATCATTTGATATGACATGGGAAGTGGATGTTACACTGTACCATATATCATCATAAGATATGACATGGGAAGTGGATGTTACACTGTACCATACATCATCATAAGATATGACATGGGAAGTGGATGTTACACTGTACCATATATCATAAGATATGACATGGGAAGTGGATGTTACACTGTACAATATATCATCATAAGATATGACATGGGAAGTGAATGTTACACTGTACCATATATCATCATAAGATATGACATGGGACGTGGATGTTACACTGTACCATATATCACAAGATATGACATGGGAAGTGGATGTTACACTGTACCATATATCATAAGATATGACATGGGAAGTGGATGTTACACTGTACCATATATCATCATAAGATATGACATGGGAAGTGGATGTTACACTGTACAATATATCATCATAAGATATGACATGGGAAGTGGATGTTACACTGTACCATATATCATCATAAGATATGACATGGGAAGTGGATGTTACACAGTACAATATATCATCATAAGATATGACATGGGACGTGGATGTTACACTGTACCATATATCATAAGATATGACATGGTACGTGGATGTTACACTGTACCATATATCATCATAAGATATAACATGGGAAGTGGATGTTACACTGTACCATATATCATAAGATATGACATGGGAAGTGGATGTTACACTGTACCGTATATCATAAGATATGAGATGGGAAGTGGATGTTACACTGTACCATATATCATAAGATATGAGATGGGAAGTGAATGTTACACTGTACCATATATCATAAGATATGACATAGGAAGTGGATGTTACACTGTACCATATAGATATGACGTGGGAAGTGGATGTTACACTGTACCATATATCATCATAAGATATGACATGGGAAGTGGATGTTACACTGTACCATATATCATCATAAGATATGACATGGGAAGTGGATGTTACACTGTACCATATATCATCATAAGATATGACATGGGAAGTGGATGTTACACTGTACCATATATCATCATAAGATATGACATAGGAAGTGGATGTTACACTGTACCATATATCATCATAAGATATGACATGGGAAGTGCATGTTGCACTGTACCATATATCATAAGATATGACATGGGAAGTGGATGTTACACTGTACCATATATCATCCTAAGATATGACATGGGAAGTGGATGTTACACTGTACCATACATCATCATAAGATATGACATGGGAAGTGGATGTTACACTGTACCATATATCATCATAAGATATGACATAGGAAGTGGATGTTACACTGTACCATATATCATCATAAGATGTGACATGGGAAGAGGATGTTACACTGTACCATATATCATAAGATATGACATGGGAAGTGGATGTTACACTGTACCATATATCATAAGATATGACATGTTAAGTGGATGTTACACTGTACCATATATCATCATAAGATATGACATGGGAAGTGGATGTTACACTGTACCATATATCATAAGATATGGCATGGGAAGTGGATGTTACACTGTACCATACATCATAAGATATGACATGGGAAGTGGATGTTACACTGTACCATATATCATCATAAGATATGACATAGGAAGTGGATTGTTACACTGTACCATAGATCATCATAAGATATGACATGGGAAGTGGATGTTACACTGTACCATATATCATCATAAGATATGACATAGGAAGTGGGATGTTACACTGTACCACATATCATCATAAGATGTGACATGGGAAGAGGATGTTACACTGTACCATATATCATAAGATATGA
This sequence comes from Cepaea nemoralis, assembly GCA_014155875.1. NCBI lineage: Eukaryota > Metazoa > Mollusca > Gastropoda > Stylommatophora > Helicidae > Cepaea > Cepaea nemoralis. Next base: position 87,890 of record JACEFZ010002041.1, read on the forward strand.
CATGGGAAGTGGATGTTACACTGTACCATATATCATAAGATATGACATGGGAAGTGGATGTTACACTGTACCATATATCATCATAATATGACATGGGAAGTGGATGTTACACTGTACCATATATCATAAGATATGACATGGGAAGTGGATGTTACACTGTACCATACATCATAAGATATGACATGGGAAGTGGATGTTACACTGTACCATACGTCATAAGATATGACATGGGAAGTGGATGTTACACTGTACCATATATCATCATAAGATATGACATAGGAAGTGGATGTTACACTGTACCATATATCATCATAAGATATGACATGGGAAGTGGATGTTACACTGTACCATATATCATAAGATATGACATGGGAAGTGGATGTTAAACTGTACCATATATCATCATAGGATATGACATGGGAAGTGGATGTTACACTGTAACATATATCATAAGATATGACATGGGACGTGGATGTTACACTGTACCATATATTATCATAAGATATAACATGGGAAGTGGATGTTACACTGTACCATATATCATAAGATATGACATGGGAAGTGGATGTTACACTGTACCGTATATCATAAGATATGAGATGGGAAGTGAATGTTACACTGTACCATATATCATAAGATACGAGATGGGAAGTGAATGTTACACTGTACCATATATCATAAGATATGACATAGGAAGTGGATGTTACACTGTACCATATAGATATGACGTGGGAAGTGGATGTTACAACTGTACCATATAGATATGACGTGGGAAGTGGATGTTACACTGTACCATATATCAGCATAAGATATGACATGGGAAGTGGATGTTACACTGTACCATATATCATCATAAGATATGACATGGGAAGTGGATGTTACACTGTACCATATATCATCATAAGATATGACATGGGAAGTGGATGTTACACTGTACCATATATCATCATTAGATATGACATAGGAAGTGGATGTTACACTGTACCATATATCATCATAAGATATGACATGGGAAGTGCATGCTGCACTGTACCATATATCATAAGATATGACATGGGAAGTGGATGTTACACTGTACCATATATCATCATAAGATATGACATGGGAAATGGAGGTTACACTGTACCATACATCATCATAAGATATGACATGGGGAAGTGGATGTTACACTGTACCATATATCATCATAAGATATGACATGGAAGTGGATGTTACACTGTACCAATATATCATCATAAGATGTGACATGGGAAGAGGATGTTACACTGTACCATATATCATAAGATATGACATGGGAAGTGGATGTTACACTGTACCATATATCATAAGATAGGACAATGGGAAGTGGATGTTACACTGTAACCATATATCATCATAAGATATGACATGGGAAGTGGATGTCACACTGTACCATATATCATAAGATATGACATGGAAGTGGATGTTAACACTGTACCATATATCATAAGATATGACATGGGAAGTGGATGTACACTGTAACCATACAATCATAAGATTGACATGGGAAGTGGATGTTACACTGTACCATATATCATCATAAGATATGACATAGGGAAGTGGATGTTACACTGTACCATATATCATCATAAGAGATGACATGGGAAGTGGATGTTACACTGTACCATATATCATCATAAGATATGACATAGGAAGTGGATGTTACACTGTACCACATATCATCATAAGATGTGACATGGGAAGAGGATGTTACACTGTACCATATATCATAAGATATGACATGGGAAGTGGATGTTACACTGTACCATATATCATAAGATATGGCATGGGAAGTGGATGTTACACTGTACCATATATCGTCATAATATGACATGGGAAGTGGATGTTACACTGTACCAGATATCATAAGATATGACATGGGAAGTGGATGTTCACTGTACCATACATCATAAGATAGTGACATGGGAGAGTGGATGTTACACTGTACCATACATCATAAGATATGACTATGGTAAGTGGATGTTACACTGTACCATATATCATCATAGATATGACATAGGAAGTGGAAGGATACACTGTAACATATATCATCATAAATATGACATGGGAAGTGGATGTTACACTGTACCATGTATCATAAGATATGACATGGGAAGTGGATGTTACACTGTACCATATATCATCATAGGATATGAAAATGGGAAGTGGATGTTACACCTGTACCATACATCATAAGATATGACATGGGAAGTGGGATGTTACACTGTACCATATATCATCATAAGATATGACATAGGAAGTGGAAGTTACACTGTACCATATATCATCATAAAATATGACATGGGAAGTGGATGTTACACTGTACCATATATCATAAGATATGACATGGGACGTGGATGTTACACTGTACCATATATCATCATAAGATATAACATGGGAAGTGGATGTTACACTGTACCATATATCATGAAGATATGACATGGGAAGTGGATGTTACCTGTACCGTATATCATAAGATATGAGATGGGAAGTGGATGTTACACTGTACCATATATCATGAAGATATGAGATGGGAAGTGCATGTTACACTGTACCATATATCATAAGATATGACATGGGAAGTGGATGTTACACTGTACCATATAGATATGACGTGGGAAGTGGATGTTACAACTGTACCATATATCTCATAAGATATGACATGGGAAGTGGATGTTACACTGTACCATATATCATCATAAGATATGACATGGGAAGTGGATGTTACACTGTACCATATATCATTAAGATAATGGACATGGGAAGTGGATGTTACACTGTACCATATATCATCATTAGATATGACATAGGAAGTGGATGTTACACTGTACCATATATCATCATAAGATATGACATGGGAAGTGCATGTTGCACTGTACCATATATCATAAGATATGACATGGGAAGTGATGTTTACACTGTACCATCATCATCATAAGATATGACATGGGTAAAATGGATGTTTACACTGTACCATATCATCATAAGATATGACATGGGACGTGGATGTTACACTGTAACCAGTATATCATAAGATATGACATTGTACGTGGATGTTACACTGTACCATATATCATCATAAGATATAACATGGGAAGTGGATGTTACTCTGTACCATATATCATAAGATATGACATGGGAAGTGGATGGTACACTGCACCATATATCATCATAAGATATGACATGGGAAGTGGATGTTACACTGTACCATATATCATAAGATATGACATGGGAAGTGGATGTTACACTGTACCGATATATCATAAGATATGACATAGGAAGTGGATGTTACACTGTAGCCATATATCGATCATAATATGACATGGAAGTGGATGTTACACTGTACCATATATCATAAGATATGACATGGGAAGTGGATGTTACACTGTACCATACATCATAAGATATGACATGGGAAGTGGATGTTACACTGTACCATACATCATAAGATATGACATGGGAAGTGGATGTTACACTGTACCATATATCATCATAAGATATGACATAGGAAGTGGAAGTTACACTGTACCATATATCATCATAAAATATGACATGGGAAGTGGATGTTACACTTGTACCATGTATCATAAGATAATATGACATTGGGAAGTGGATGTTACACTGCTACCATTATCATCATAGGATATGACATGGGAAGTGGATGTTACACTGTACCATACATCATAAGATATGACATGGGAAGTGGATGTTACACTGTACCATATATCATCATAAGATATGACATAGGAAGTGGAAGGTTACACTGTTACCATAGATCATCATAAAATATGACTGGGAAGTGGATGTTACACTGTACCATATATCATAAGATATGACATGGGACGTGGATGTTACACTGTACCATATATCATCATAAGATATAACATGGGAAGTGGATGTTACACTGTACCATATATCATAAGATATGACATGGGGAGTGGATGTTACACTGTACCGTATATCATAAGATATGAGATGGGAAAGTGGGATGTTACACTGTACCATATATCATAAGATATGAGATGGGAAGTGCATGTTACACTGTACCATATATCATAAGATATGACATGGGAAGTGGATGTTACACTGTACCATATAGATATGACGTGGGAAGTGGATGTTACACTGTACCATATATCATCATAAGATATGACTGGGGAAGTGGATGTTCACTGTACCATATATCATCATAAGATATGACATGGGAAGTGGATGTTACACTGTACCATATATCATCATAAGATATGACATGGGGAAATGGATGTTACACTGTACCATATATCATCATTAATATGACATAGGAAGTGGATGTTTCACTGTACCATATATCATCATAAGATATGACATGGAAGTGCATGTTGCACTGTAAACCCTATATCATAAGATATGACATGGGAAGTGGGTGTTACACTGTACCATATATCATCATAAGATATGACATGGGAAGGGGGTGTTACACTGTACCATCATCATCAAAGATATGACATGGGAAGTGGATGTTACACTGTACCATATATCATCATAAGATATGACATGAGACGTGGATGTTACACTGTACCATATATCATCATAAGATATAACATGGGAAGTGGATGTTACACTGTACCATATATCATAAGATATGACATGGGAAGTGGATGTTACACTGCACCATATATCATCATAAAATATAACATGGGAAGGGGGATGTTACACTGTACCATATATCATAAGATATGACATGGGAAGTGGATGTTACACTGCACCATATATCATCATAAGATATGACATGGGAAATGGATGTTACACTGTACCCTATATCATAAGATATGACATGGGAAGTGGATGTTACACTGTACCAAATATCATAAGATATGACATGGGAAGTGGATGTTACACTGTACCATACATCATAAGATATGACATGGGAAGTGGATGTTACACTGTACCATATATCATCATAAGATATGACATAGGAAGTGGATGGTTTCCCTGTACCATATATCATCATAAGATATGACATAGGAAGTGGATGTTACACTGTACCATATATCATCATAAAAATATGACATAGGAAGTGGATGTTACCCTGTATCACCCATCATCATAAGATTTTGACATGGGAAGAGGAGGTTTTCACTGTACCATATATCATAACATATGACATGGGAAGTGGATGTTACACTGTACCATATATCATCATAATATGACATGGGAAGTGGATGTTACACTGTACCATAATATCATAAGATATGACATGGGAAGTGGATGTTACACTGTACCTAACATACATAAAGATATGACATGGGAAGTGGATATTACACTGTACCATACATCATAAGATATGACTGGTGAAGTGGATGTTTACACTGTACCATATATCATCATAAGATATGACATAGGAAGTGGAATTGTACACTGTAACATATATCATCATAAAATATGACATGGGAAGTGGATGTTACACTGTACCATATATCATAAGATATGACATGGGAAGTGGATGTTACACTGTACCATATATCTCATAGGGATATACATGGGGAAGTGGATGTTACACTGTAGACATATATCATAAGATATGACATGAGAAGTGGATGTTACCACTGTACCATATATCATCATAGGATATGACATGGAATTGGATGTACACTGTACCATACTATCATAAGATATGACATGGGAAGTGGATGTTACACTGTACCATATATCATAAGATATGACACGGGAAGTGGATGTTACACTGTACCATATATCATAAGATATGACATGGGAAGTGGATGTTACAATGTACCATATATCATCATAAGATAAGACATGGGAAGTGGATGTTACACTATACCATATATCATCATAAGATATGACATGGGAAATGGATGTTACACTGTACCATATATCATCATAAGATATGACATGGGAAGTGGATGTTACACTGTACCATATATCATCATAAGATATGACATGGGAAGTGGATGTTACACTGTACCATACATCATAAGATATGACATGGGAAGTGGATGTTACAATATATCATATATCATCATAAGATATGACATGGGAAGTGGATGTTACACTGTACCATATATCATCATAAGATATGACATGGGAAGTGGATGTTACACTGTACCATATATCATAAGATATGACATGGGAAGTGGATGTTACACTGTACCATATATCATAAGATATGACATGGAAGTGGATTTACACTGTACCATATATCATAAGATATGACATGGGAAGTGGATGTTACACTGTACCATATACATCATAAGATATGACATGGGAAGTGGATGTTACACTGTACCATATATCATAAGATATGACATGGGAAGTGGATGTTACATTGTACCATATATAATAAGATATGACATGGGAAGTGGATGTTACACTGTACCATATATCATCATAAGATATGATATGGGAAGTGGATGTTACACTGTACCATATATCATCATAAGATATGACATGGGAAGTGGATGTTACACTGTACCATATATCATCATAAGATATGACATGGGAAGTGGATGTTACACTGTACCATATATCATCATAAGATATGACATGGGAAGTGGATGTTACACTGTACCATATATCATAAGATATGACATGGGAAGTGGCTGTTACACTGTACCATATATCATCATACGATATGACATGGGAAGTGGAGTTTACACTGTACTATATATCATAAGATATGACATGGGAAGTGGATGTTACACTGTACCATATATCATAAGATATGACATGGGAAGTGGATGTTACACTGTACCATATATCATCATAAGATATGACATGGGAAGTGGATGTTACACTGTACCATATATCATAAGATATGACATGGGAAGTGGATGTTACACTGTACAATATATCATAAGATATGACATGGGAAGTGGATGTTACACTGTACCATATATCATAAGATATGACATGGGAAGTGGATGTTACACTGTACCGTATATCATAAGATATGACATGGGAAGTGGCTGTTACACTGTACTGTAAATCATCATAAGATAAAAGATGGGAAGTGGATGTTACACTGTACCATATATCATAAGATATGACATGGGAAGTGGATGTTACACTGTACCATATATCATAAGATGTGACATGGGAAGTGGCTGTTACACTGTACCGTAAATCATCATAATATATAACATGGGAAGTGGATGTTACACTGTACCATATATCATAAGATATGATATGGGAAGTGGATGTTACACTGTAACATATATCATAAGATATGATATGGGAAGTGGATGTTACACTGTACCATATATCATAAGATATGACATGGGAAGTGGATGTTACACTGTACCATATATCATAAGATATGACATGGGAAGTGGATGTTACACTGTACCATATATCATAAGATATGACATGGGAAGTGGATGTTACACTGTACCATATATCATAAGATATGACATGGGAAGTGGATGTTACACTGTACCATATATCATCATAAGATATGACATAGGAAGTGGATGTTACACTGTACCATATATCATCATAAGATATGACATGGGAAGTGGATGTTACAATGTACCATATATCATAAGATATGACATGGGAAGTGGATGTTACACTGTACCATATATCATCATAAGATATGACATAGGAAGTGGATGTTACACTGTACCATATATCATCATAAGATATGACATGGGAAGTGATGTTACACTGTACCATATATCATAAGGATATGACATGGGAAGTGGCTGTTACACTGTACCATATATCATCATAAGATATGACATGGGAAAGTGGATGTTACACTGTACCATATATCATCATAAGATATGACATGGGGGAAGTGGATGTTACAGTGTACCATATATCATCATAAGATATGACATGGGGAAGTGGATGTTACACTGTACCATATATCATCATAAGATATGACATGGGAAGTGGAGTGTTACACTGTACAATATATCATAAGATAATGTCAATGGGAAGTGGATGTTACACTGTACCATATATCATCATAAGATATGACATGGGAAGTGGGTGTTACACTGTACCATATATCATAAGATATGACATGGGAAGTGGATGTTACACTGTACAATACATCATAAGATATGACATGGGAAGTGGATGTTACAATATACCATATATCATCATAAGATATGACATGGGAAGTGGGTGTTACACTGTACCATATATCATAAGATATGACATGGGAAGTGGATGTTACACTGTACCATATATCATCATAAGATATGACATGGGAAGTGGATGTTACACTGTACCATATATCATCATAAGATATGACATGGGAAGTGGATGTTACAATGTGCCATATATCATAAGATATGACATGGGAAGTGGATGTTACACTGTACCATATATCATAAGATATGACATGGGAAGTGGATGTTACACTGTACCATATATCATAAGATATGACATGGGAAGTGGATGTTACACTGTACCATATCATCATGGTTATCTTGTGCCATGCCGATAAGCGTGGGCGGCCATGGTTTGCCATCTCAAGCAATCACCAGAGTCATGGATCAGGACTGTGTTTTGGTCCCGATCACGCTATGTGGCCAAGCTAGTCAGGTCATTAACTCTCCGCATTCTTCTTGCTCTTGTCTCATTTATTTTACCAGTTGTTGGTGTGTTTTCCAATTCATAACGTGTGGAAATAATTCTTCAACAAATATAACAAGTGACATTTCTTTCAACAACAAATATAACAAGTGACACCATTCTTCCACAAATATAACAACTGGCATTTCTTTCAACAACAAGTATAACAAATGATACCATTCTTCAAAAAGTATAACAAATGACAACTGCGAGAGTTTTATATAATTTATTAACAATTTTACATAACTGGCATTTAATTACAAATCTCCCCTTCCTGCTACGTGTACTTTTAACAAATAAATGTGTACAGCTTGTACACAATGTCACGTGTTACGTATACACAATGTACACAACCAAGACTTACACAGAGAGTAACAAAGCTTCGTGATTTTAATAACCGAACTTGTATGATATATAGTGTGTGGTGCTCAGTAAAGACATTCTCAAACATGAGTTAACCGAACTTGTATGATATATAGTGTGTGGTGCTCATTAAAGACATTCTCAAACATGAGAGAACCGAACTTGTATGATATATAGTGTGTGGTGCTCAGTAAAGACATTCTCAAACATGAGTTAACCGAACTTGTATGATATATAGTGTGTGGTGCTCATTAAAGACATTCTCAAACATGAGTTAACCGAACTTGTATGATATATAGTGTGTGGTGCTCAGTAAAGACATTCTCAAACATGAGTTAACCGAACTTGTATGATATATAGTGTGTGGTGCTCATTAAAGACATTCTCAAACATGAGTTAACCGAACTTGTATGATATATAGTGTGTGGTGCTCAGTAAAGACATTCTCAAACATGAGTTAACCGAACTTGTATGATATATAGTGTGTGGTGCTCATTAAAGACATTCTCAAACATGAGTTAACCGAACTTGTATGATATATAGTGTGTGGTGCTCATTAAAGACATTCTCAAACATGAGAGAACCGAACTTGTATGATATATAGTGTGTGGTGCTCATTAAAGACATTCTCAAACATGAGTTAACCGAACTTGTATGATATATAGTGTGTGGTGCTCATTAAAGACATTCTCAAACATGAGTTAACCGAACTTGTATGATATATAGTGTGTGGTGCTCATTAAAGACATTCTCAAACATGAGTTAACCGAACTTGTATGATATATAGTGTGTGGTGCTCATTAAAGACATTCTCAAACATGAGTTAACCGAACTTGTATGATATATAGTGTGTGGTGCTCATTAAAGACATTCTCAAACATGAGTTAACCGAACTTGTATGATATATAGTGTGTGGTGCTCATTAAAGACATTCTCAAACATGAGTTAACCGAACTTGTATGATATATAGTGTGTGGTGCTCATTAAAGACATTCTCAAACATGAGTTAACCGAACTTGTATGATATATAGTGTGTGGTGCTCATTAAAGACATTCTCAAACATGAGTTAACCGAACTTGTATGATATATAGTGTGTGGTGCTCATTAAAGACATTCTCAAACATGAGTTAACCGAACTTGTATGATATATAGTGTGTGGTGCTCATTAAAGACATTCTCAAACATGAGAGAACCGAACTTGTATGATATATAGTGTGTGGTGCTCATTAAAGACATTCTCAAACATGAGAGAACAAAAGAAAACAAGAACTGAATATGGAAGAAAGGGGGGTTTTAGATTGAAAATATGCCAAAGATGCTACACTAAAGTAGAACTTGTTCATCGAAATATATGTTAAATCTTTCTTGTTCACTTCTAAAATCCCCCTTTAAAGGCATTGTTAGTGTTCTTTGAAGGCTTTTTAGACCCTTTCCCAAGTTATGGAGGTAACAAGATGGGTAAGTGAGAAAAGGGGAAGGAACAAGATGGGTAAGTGACAAGAAGGGGAGGTGACAAGATGATAATGTGACACGAGGGAAAGATGACAAGATGGGTAAGTGGCAAGATGATAATGTGACAAAAGCATAAGGAGACAAAGTAGAGACAAAGATAACAAGATGGGTAAGTGACAAGAAGGGGAGGTGACAAGATGATAATGTGACAAAAGGTTAAGAAGACAAAGTAATGAGAGAAAATGGATAAGTGACAAGAAGGAAGGGGGGGGGGGGGTGACAAGATAGATAAAAGACAAAAGGATAAGGAGACAAAATAATGAGACAAGATGGGTAAGAGACAAGAAGGGGAGGTGACAAGATGATAAGGAAAGATGACAAAATGGGTAAGTGACAAGAAGCAAAGGTGTCACGATGCCAGGAGGGGAAGGTGGCAAGAAGGGCAAGTGACAGGAAGGAAAGGTGACAAGATGATAATTTGAAAATATATGGAGACAAATGAGAATGAGACAAGACGATACAGAAATAAGATAGGATGGTGACAAGAGGAGAAAGTGAGAAGGTGGGAAGGCGGCAAGAGAGGACTGTGACAAAATGTATAGATGGTAACAGTGGAAAGAGACCAGAGGAGACGATGGTAATACGAGGGTAAGTTAATAAGTAAGTCACAAATGGCAGTAGAAAAATAACTAACTATGATAACAACTTGAAACCAGTTTATTTTTATACATACATTGTCCCTTTATTTCTCAATATAAATTCCACCAACATTGATGCACTTATCCGATCGTTTTGTCAGCTCTCCCAAACCGGCTTCATAGAACTGCGTGCCCTGTTTTCATTTACCTGCCATCTTACAGAATAGTGTGACTTACTTATTGACTCGCCCTCGTAACTTTTTCTGCCCGGCTAATGCACCGCTTTACGGGACAAATATTTGTCAGCATAAACACTGACAAATCACCTTGGCGGGAGATATTTTGCGAATAAAGCCGAAGTTGAATGTGAAGTGAAAACATGGTTTAGAAAACAGAGCACGCAGTTCTAAGCAGCCGGTTTGGGAGGACTGATAAAACGATGAGATAAGTGCATCAATGTTGGTGGAAAATATGTTGAGAAATAAAGGAGCAATTGTATGTATACAAATAAACTGGTTTCAAGTTGTTATCGTATTTAGTTATTTTTCTACAGCCATTTGTGACTTACTTATTAACTTGCCCTCGCATATGGCGATGACCACTGGAGTTGACAAAAGGGGAATATTACAAAATGGCAAGGTAACAAGATGCGAAAGTAACAAATTCGGATGGTGACCACATGGGTGGGGGGTAGGAGGAGTTGCGGGTTACAATAGAGGAAAGTGATAAAAGGGGAAAGTGATAAAAGGGGAAAGTGACCAGACGGGAAGGTGATAAAGGGCGACATTATAGGAGGGGGAGGTGACACGAGAGGAAAGTGATAAAAAGGACAAGTGATAAGCGAGGACAGTGATAAAAAGTGAATTTTATAAAAGAGGAAGAAATCAACAGGGGAGGGTGGAGGTGATAAGAAGGGGAGGAGATATACAGGCTGGGGCAAAATGATCAAATGTTCATATGATGTCATTTTGTTTTATGTTGTTTGAATAATGATTTGTGTGGGGAAATTCAACAACAGGTTCTCCGTATTGCTATTGTGATTTTCAGTGACGAGGCCCATTTTCATTTGTATGGAAACGTGAATAAGCAAAATTTCCGCTATTGGTCCCAAAGCAATCCTCATGAGTTACACGAACGCCCCTTGCACAGTCCTCATGTAACTGTATGGTGTGCGATAGCAGAATTTGGCATTTTGGGTCCGTACTTTTTTGAAGAAGACAGTGTTACAGTGATAGGTTAACTCTGAACGATATTGCGTGTTGCTGGACACTTTTCTGCGACTCAAATTGGATGAACTTGACGTCAGAAATAATGTTTGGTTCCAACAAGAAGGCGCAACAGCCCACACGTCTAGACGTTCAATGGAAACTTTGAGGGAGATGTTACCCCGGTTTCATTCCGAGGTGACCTTGGTTGGCCTGCCCAATCATCTGACTCGAACCCGTGCGATTTTTGTCTCTGGGGATACCTAAAATCAAAGGTATACATTCATCGCCCCCGATCTATTGAACAATTGAAAGATGCAATTCATCAAGAAATTGAGTCTATTCCACATGAAATGATCCACCGAGTTATGGACAACTTTCGTGAACGTCTTCAACAGTGTGTGGACAATAACGGCGAACATTTGACTGATGTAATTTTTAAAAGAAAATGAAATAAAATGACATCATATGTACATTTAGGAAATAAAAATACTTTGTTTTCATTTTTCAAACAACATAAAACAAAATGGCAACATGTGTACATTTTATAAATAAAAATAATTTTTTGTTCATTTATTCTAATATAGTTTTATTAAAGTTACAAATATGTCAGATCATTTTGCCCCACCTGTAAGATTGTCTAAATCCCCACCTGTAAGATTGTCTAAATCCCCAACTGTAATATTATTTAAATCCCCACCTGTAAGATTAAAAGATACTCATAATTTGCCTGACTCAGCCCACAACGATCGCTACATGTGTCCAGAAATCTCTTAGTTACGGACGACTAAACGTCTTTACAAAGACTGTGTCCAGTGAATGAATGAAGGTAATATGTAGTCATCGATCTGGAGATCACGAGGTTATATAAGAAATCGAGATATTTCACTTGGAGCATGTGAAAATTGTACGACACAACACAAATTTCCCGGCCTCTCTATTAACTGTTTGGGATTCCTCGAGGTCGTTTAAATAATTTAAGAAATAAATTCCCATGCATTTTCTGTCCTCCACTACAAGTGCCCTCAATTCTTGTAAATGTATTTCTCACCTTGTTTCCCGACGTGCTAAGGCTAGTGGAGTTAACAGAAAATAATAAACACGAAAACGGACAAGAACAATTTTTGAGAGTCCATAATAGAGGTAGATTTGGAAACACGTGGTTTATGACGTCATCATTACTGGACAGTTCCGGAAAGTGATGTAAAAACAGAGGCGTCGCTGTAGGAGGGTAGGAGACAGAGGTCGCACCCGTCGACATATTGAAGGTGACACTGTCATGACTGCAAACATATGTGTACTGGCAGTGCCGAAGCTGGGTTCTAACATTAACAAAGGCTGACAGTATGACTTACAAGTGAGCTAGGCGCCACTTATCACAAATAGAGCAGTCGCTCTCCCTAAACCCACAGGCTACGTCACAGTACAATGTGTCATGAGAGAATTGCTATGTCAACACTGTCCTAGTAATTAGTTGTCATACCGATAATATTGCCAGTAATGTGATTTACTGCTGAAGTCAATGACAGCCATGTGATCTTCTGTTTTAAGTACATGACAGCAATGTGATTTTATGTTTGCTTTAAAACAGTGACAGCAACATGACTGCCTCCTTTCAGTCAATGACAGAAATTTGATTTTGTTATTTAAGTCACTGACTGTCGGCTGAAGTCAATGACAGCAGCGTGACTGTCGGCTTTAAAGAACTGTGGCAGTCTAGTTTGTCACACATATATACATCATGGAATCATAGCCACGCATGACACTCTGACTCACTTAACGACAAGTAATATTTTAATTGTAACTTTACAATTGTGTGACATGTCTGCGGACCTCATTCATGGAAACACCGTGACAGTGTTTGAAACCTTCACCTGCCAGTCCTCCTGGAAGAGCACTTCCTTAAGTTGTAAGCCATATGCATTGGAAGATAATGGCAATGATGATTATGATCATAAAATCAAGATGATGACAACAATGATAATAATTATGATAATGATGAGTATGATGGCAATGGTGAAATGGAACGAGGAAACATCAACTTTGATCAAACACCATTCAATAAATAAAATTCGCAATGATCGCGAATTTAAGGAAGATTTTGAAGAAAAATAAAACTATAGTAATGACAAAGCAATTAACAGTGGGCGATGTAAAGATGTTGTAAACATCTTGATGTCAGGGCATTGACAGTGGCTTCTTGTGACAAATGAAACATCAAAATGGATATTTACTCATCAACTGAGGAAGACGGCGTTCTGAAAGTAATGTATACTTTCTTAAGCTGTGAGAAGGACCAGACAAAAGTGTTCTAATAGAAGCCATAATTACTCTATAAGCTGATGAGAACATTTTGAAAATATGTAGTTAGCTGGTGCTGGAGTTGATGACAAAGACGCTCTAAATTGCAAAGTATTTGACCATGCGACTCCAGCCGGATAAATACATATCGCATTTGCTTGTCTAGTTATCTACCTGTGAAACAACACAATTAAACAAGAACGGAAGGACCAGCGCAAGATGGAAACCAAGGCAACATCAATTGCTTTTAACATTGGCTAGTAATCTGTTAATATGCGAGTTCAGGCAAACATTGCAGATTCCGTTTTGCCACTTAGAAATTAATTTGCTGATCTTGGGAGTTGTCAGTTTGTACTTTCTTTTCTGTAATGAAGAAAAGTCTGTTCATTTCACGATAATAATAAATATGACACGCGCTTTCACCTGGCAGAGAGTAGGTCATGAAGTTCAAGGTTGAAAGCTGAGGGTAATGCCTGGCGTGTTTGCAGGGGGACACGAGCAAACATCCTTGCAGGAAGTCAAACCGGTAGTACTTTCTTAAGAAGAGGTCAAGTACAGCTTCCGTTTGGGGAAGAGTGAATAGAAATCTTCAGCTGTGAGTAAAGCCATACGCTAGAAGTGTCTGTGTGTCCACATGGTGGGTCGTCTGGACTGGATCATTCACAGAAGGCAGCAATGGAAGACCCATCTACATCTGCTTGAGAGCGCCATCATTGTGATCTGAGAGCTTTCTCAGAAAGATCATTTACAGCTGCACTCATCAACAGACATATCTTGGTAGTTCTTCAGAACTGTCCGCCCCTTTTCGTCCCGGTATAGCATAGATATAGAGGACATCTTGCTGGGGACACAGCAGACCATCGGCACAGATCCGGGGTTGACTTTGTAAACTCGTGCCTGTAGCATTGCGTGATTTGAGGCTTTGGTGAAGTGTGGCAACGGGGCCATGCAGTCTCCATGACAATAGAAGGCGCTGTAGCCAGACGGAGCCACGATCCAATCATCCCAGCCCACATCGTTAAAATTTACGTACAGACCATGTCTTTGGCAAATATTTTTATTCCCCTTCTTCTTTCTTTTCTTCTTCTTCTTTTTGTCTTTTTTACCTTTCTTATGTAGTTTTTTGTTATCCTCGTCTGAAACTTGTCGTCTATTCCTCTTTAACCTTGTCAATCGTATGGGTTTTGACGAAGAGGCAGAGGTTCCGTCATCCGTGAAGGCCACCAGCAACGGACGCTGCAGTGCCCAATCTCTGTCTGGCAGATGGACGGACCTGCGTATCCGAACATGATTATCTGTTGAAAGAGACGAATGTGAGACTCCTGGCATCTTCCTCACTAACCTAATTTCTAGTCCGTGGTTGTGCTTGTCTTCTCGCCTCCACTTTAATACTGCCGGACGGATGTCAAAGCTCTGCCAGGTGGAGTTTCCTTGGGATGAAATCACCTGGGTGTCGATGAGCCTGGTGATTGCATCACCTGCTTCTGATTCGGGTCGCATGACTTCATGCACTTCAACGCGATATGAAGCGCCGTCGTCGACTGAGGTAGAAGTGTTTATGATCTGGACTGCACCCAGGCTGGGATCTGGTGACTGACCTGTGCCTGTGGCCTGGAAGTCGGCTTTAGAGGCCAGGTAGATCCGCAGCTCTGCGCCGGTTAGAGATTCGGCGTCAGGGATTCCGCTGATATCGAAGTGAACCCTGGAGCACAGCGGCGGATGGCATGTGCTGCTGTCGGCATCTGGAACAGAGAAAACAGAGAGTTAGGTTTGTTTGTTACATGGGCATTAATGGCTGTAGACATTCACAGGTTAAAGAAACATGTGGATTATAGGCACATATAGGTTGTAGACGTATATATGTTAAAGAGTGAGTATGGAATATATGCACACATGAATATGGTTTATATGCACACATAGGTGATAGACGTATAGATTAGAGAAACATATGGATGATTGGCACACATAGGTTATAAGCGTATATATGTTAAAGAAACATGGATGATAGGCTCACATGGGTTATAGACGTATATATGTTAGAGGCCCAGGCTTTGTGCTATGGAGAGGCAATAACTCCATCCCTGGTCTTAACCGGTCTAGGACTAAAAGCAAGAGGCAACTGTTACGGGTTAGTCCCTGTCAATTGGCGAAGACAAAGGGCGCCAAGCGTTGCCTCTGACGGTGGGAGACACCTACAGGTGTCACTGATCAGCTACCGCCCGCCTCAAGCTGGGCAGCCCACGGCCAATAGGGTGCTGATCCGCCACAGCCTGCCTGCTTCAATGGGTGCTTGGGGCTAGGACAAAATCTGAATCGCAGGCTGTAAAACCAATGCACCAAGTACAGCGCGAATTGGCCTAGTCAGTCACATTCGCTCCCGCCATGAGTAAAAGTTATTATGCCTTTTTGAAGAACAACCTATCGTCTGTCAAGACGGCAAGGTGCAAGGTGCCAATGTTAAAGAAACATGAATTATAGGCACACATAAGTTAAAGAAACATATGGGTTATAGGCACACATGGGTTATAGACGTATAGATTAGAGAAACATATGGATGATAGGCACACATCTAAAGAAGACTGGCTGCCCACCAACTCTTCTGTCCATTGTGGGATCTTTCCACACAGGCATGAAGGGTATAATCAAGTTTGATGGTGCAACTTCTGAAGAGCTTGAAATCATGAGTGGAGTTAAGCAAGGTTGTGTACTAGCTCTCACCCTCTTTGGAATATACTTTTCACTTCTACTGAAATATGCCTTTCGTGATCAGGATGGTGGTATATACATTCACTCACGCTCAGATGGCGGCTTCTACAATGCTCAGAGATTGAAGACCAAGACCAAAATTAGGAGGGTACTGATCAGAGAGTTGCTTTTTGCAGATGATGCTGCAGTTACGACCCACTATGAGGAAGAATTGCAATGTCTACTATCTGCATTCTCCAATACTTGTTCTGAATTTGGTTTAAAAATTAGCAAAAAGAAGACAGATTATGTCACAAAGTGCACATGGGGTATCATCAATTTTTATTGACGACACCGAACTAGAGATGGTAGACCATTTTACATATCTAGGATCAGTGGTAAATAGCAAATTATCCCTAGATCAGGAAATCAACATCCGGATTGGTAAGGCAACAACAACAATGAACAGGTTAAGAAAAAGAGTCTGGGAGAACAGGAAGCTTACTGCCAAAACAAAAGTCCTTGTCTATCAAGCCTGTGTCCTTAGTACTCTTCTTTATGGCAGTGAAACCTGGACAACTTACTCACACCAAGAGAAACGTTTAAACAGCTTTCATATGTGGTGTCTGCGAAGAATTCTTGGTATTAAGTAGCAAAACAAAATCACAAATACTGAAGTATTGGAAAGATCAGGTTGTGTGACGGTTTATTCCATGCTCAGTCTTCGTAGGATGATGGATGATGGTAGAATACCAAAGGACATCTTTTTTGGTGAATTACAGATGGGTAAGAGATCTCAGGGTCGGCCTCTACTACGATACAAATATGTGTGTAAGCGGGACATGATTGAGACAGACATTGATAATGCACATTGGGAGCAAGTCGCCGCTCAATGTGTTGCATGGAGGGCAAATATCAGAAATAGAATAAAGACAAAGGAGAGAATTATTGCAGATAAATCACACACCGAGCGTGTGAGACGTAAGATGGTGCATGATGGTGGAAATGACCACGTGTTCACATGCACCCACTGTGAACGGACATTTACAGCGCAAATTGGCCTCATCAGTCACATTCGCTACCGCCATAGGTAAAAGTTATTATGCATTTTTAAAGCACAAACTATCGTCTGTCAAGACGGCAAGGTGCCAATATATATGTTAAAGAAACATGGATGATAGGCACACATGGGGTACAGACGTATATATTAGAGAAACATATGGATGATAGGCACACATAGGTTATAAGCGTATATATGGTAAAGAAACATATGGATGATATCCACACATGGGTTACAGACGTATAGATTAGAGAAACATATGGATGAGAGGCACACATAGGTTATAAGCGTATATATGTTAAAGAAACATATGGATGATATCCACACATGGGTTATAAGCGTATATATGTTAAAGAAACATGGATTACAGGCACAGATAGGTTAAAGAACCATATGGGTTATAGGTACACATGGGTTATAGGCGTATACACGTTAAGGAAACATATGGATGATATGCACACATAGGTCATAAACGTATATATATGTGTAAAAGAGACATGGATTATAGGCACACGTGGGTTATAGACGTATAGATGTTAAAGGAACATATAGGTTATAGGCACACATGGGTTATAGACGTATAGATGTTAAAGGAACATATAGGTTATAGGCACACATGGGTTATAGACGTATAGATGTTAAAGAAACATATGAATTTATGGCACACATAAGTTATAAGCGTATAGATGGCTATAGAAACATATGGATTATAAGCACACGTGGGTTATAGACATATAGATTAGATAAACATATGGATTATATCATAAATCATTAGTACTGCATAGATCAGAACACGGAGCACAACTAAAACAATGACAGTTAAACTGCAAACATTCACGAACTGCTGCCTGCACAGAACAGTGAGAATGACATGGAACGACAAAATCACTCATGTAGAGCTCATGGAGAGAATTAAACACATCCCAGTGAACCAAGAGGTAAAGGCAAGACGCTTGTGCCACACTGTAAGAAAACCTGAGGACAATACAGCTGGACACTCTCTTGTCTGGAACCCACACGGTGAATTAAAATATCGGGAGACCTAGGAACACTTGATGAAGAGAATTACAGACAGAGATGAATAATGATGGGAGGGAGGTGTAGGAGATAGCAGAACACAGAACGGCTTGGTGGTGTCTGGTTGAGGACCTACTTCCTCAATAGGAGACAGCGGTAGACGAAGATACACAGAACAATACACACAATATGAATTATAGTTATATACGAGTTACATCTGGGTTATGGCTATACGTAAGTTAGGTTTTGTATACAGTGGTGCGGCTATGTGATTATGTTACCTGTGAAACTGCGATGGTTAGTAGCGAGCATAATACCTGGCACAAGTAGGTGACAGGTGTAAGTGATGGCTTTTGTGGAAGGGAAACACCAAATACGACATGTCCTGTTGACATCACCCGGATTGTCGTTGGTACAATGTCCGTTCACATCTCGCATTGTTATATGTTCACAGCTCGCATTGTTGTCTATTCGCATCTCGTTTTGTTGTATGTTAGCATATCTTGTTGCTGTATATTCACATCTCGCATTGAATGTTCACATCTCGCATTGTTGTATGTTCATATATCATATTGTTGTATATTCGTATCTCATATTGTTGCATGTTAGTATCTCATATTGTTGTCTGTTCATATCTCATATTTTTGTTTGTTCACTACCTCTTATTGTTGTCTGTTAGTATCTCATATTGTTGTCTGTTCACATCTCATATTGTTGTCTGTTCATATCTCATATTGTTGTCTGTTCACATCTCATATTGTTGTCTGTTCATATATCATTTTGTTGTCTGTTCACATCTCATATTGTTGTCTGCTCATATCTCATATTGTTGTCTGCTCATATCTCATATTGTTGTCTGTTCATATCTCATATTGTTGTCTGTTCACATCTCATATTGTTGTCTGTTCATAAATCATTTTGTTGTCTGTTCACATCTCATATTGTTGTCTGTTCACATCTCATATTGTTGTCTGTTCATATCTCATATTGTTGTCTGTTCACATCTCATATTGTTGTCTGTTCACATCTCATATTGTTGTCTGCTCATATCTCATATTGTTGTCTGTTCATATCTCACATTGTTGTCTATTCACATCTCATATTGTTATATGTTCACATCTCATATTGTTATATGTTCACATCTCATATTGTTGTCTGTTCATATCTCAAATTCTGTTCATATCTCATATTGTTGTCTGCTCATATCTCATATTGTTGTCTGTTCACATTTCATATTGTTGTCTGTTCACATCTCATATTCTTGTCTGCTCATATCTCATATTGTTGTCTGTTTAATCTCATATTGTTGTCTGTTCACATCTCATATTGTTGTCTGTTCAATCTCATATTGTTGTCTGTTCATATCTCATATTGTTATATGTTCACATCTCATATTGTTGTCTGTTCATATCTCAAATTCTGTTCATATCTCATATTGTTGTCTGCTCATATCTCATATTGTTGTCTGTTCACATTTCATATTGTTGTCTGTTCACATCTCATATTGTTGTCTGTTCACATCTCATATTGTTGTCTGTTCACATCTCATATTGTTGTCTGTTCAATCTCATATTGTTGTCTGTTCATATCTCATTTTGTTGTCTGTTCAGATCTCATATTGTTGTCTGTTCAATCTCATATTGTTGTCTGTTCATATCTCATATTATTGTCTGTTCACATCTCACATTGTTGTCTGCTCATATCTCATATTATTGTCTGTTCACATCTCACATTGTTGTCTGGTCATATCTCGTATTGTTGTCTGTTCATATCTCATAATATTGTCTATTCATATCTCATATTGTTGTCTATTCATATCTCATATTGTTGTCTATTCATATCTCATATTGTTGTCTGTTCATATCTCATATAGTTGTCTGTTCATATCTCATATTGTTGTCTGTTCATATCTCATATTGTTGTCTGTTCATATCTCATATTGTTGTCTATTCATATCTCATATTGTTGTCTATTCATATCTCATATTGTTGTCTGTTCACATCTCATATTGTTGTCTGTTCACATCTCATTTTGTTGTCTGTTCATATCTCATTTTGTTGTCTGTTCATATCTCATATTGTTGTCTGTTCAATCTCATATTGTTGTCTGTTCATATCTCGTATTGTTGTCTGTTCATATCTCATATTGTTGTCTGTTCATATCTCATATTGTTGTCTGTTCATATCTCATATTGTTGTCTGTTCACATCTCATATTGTTGTCTGTTCACATCTCATATTGTTGTCTGTTCAATCTCATATTGTTGTCTGTTCATATCTCATATTGTTGTCTGGTCATATCTCATATTGGCTGTCGGTGGGATAGACCCAATGGGGGAATAGAGGGTGGAAGCAGACAAATGGCTGTCGGTGGGATATTGTCCACGTGACCCATTCAGTCAAAGTATGTGGGGCCGGCACTACGGCTGATAGCGTGAACAGGGTCACTTATTTTACGTCACACGTCCCATTTCTCACAAAAGCCGTGTAAGTTAAGTAAGTAAAGGTTCGTTTTACGCCCATCGACGCTCAGTTTAAGCATTTGGTACTAGCCCCATATTGTTGTACAGACCAATAGCACTCGGTGGGGGATGCGATCGGTAATATGCCGGCAGCTTTTATCTTTCAAGAATTTCTTTGTACCCACATTAGGTTGCTTTGACCTCAGAGACCATGGAAATTGTTATAATTCGTCCCGGTGGGGATTTGAACTATGAGCACCCGGTCAACAAGCGAACGTCTAACCACTACGGCACTGTGCCAGAGATAGGTCTCACGCTCCTGTTTGATGCCGTGTGGTTTGAGTAAGTTGGTAGCTAGCTTTTGTCTATGTTAGCCTTCTCTAGAGATATGCAAATGAGACTCCTGAGGATCGTCGCTGGAGCTACGGAGTTTGTGGTTTGTGCGACAGGCCGTCCTGCGGAAAGAGTCTGATAAAACCCGGTGCAATGAAGACGAGCTTCTCGCCTGTAAACAGCCCTTGCTAGTTTACACTGTTTATACACATTCTATATTTACACTGTTTATACACATTCTATATTTACACTGTTTGTACACATTCTATATTTACACTGTTTGTACACATTCTATATGTACACTGTTTGTACACATTCTATATGTACACATTCTATATGTACACTGTTTGTACACATTCTATATGTACACTGTTTGTACACATTCTATATTTACACTGTTTGTACACATTCTATATGTACACTGTTTGTACACATTCTATATGTACACTGTTTGTACACATTCTATATTTACACTGTTTGTACACATTCTATATTTTCAGAGCATACCCGTCCTTGACTAGGTAACTATTGTCTGGATAATGACTGAAACATGTGAGGGCGGAACTAGAACTTCGGACGTGAGGGGATGTTGATGCACTGAGTGAATATCACGGTCAGAGAACTGGGCAAGTATATGGGGAGAGAACTGAGGAGAAAACTGGGGAGAGAGCTTGGAGATATCTGGGGAGATAACTGAGGAGAACGAACGAACGAACGAACGAACGAAAATCTTTACTTTCAAAGGGTTAAGAATTGGGCACGCAGGCCCGTCTGACATTCTGCCCTTCTTCTCTATTTCCTCTCATACATTGTGAGAAAACTGTGAGATATCTGGGGAGAGAACTCGGTAGAGAACTGGGTAGATAAATGGGAGATACCTGGGATGAGAACTCAGGAGATCACTAGTGAGAGAAATGGAGAGAGAAGAAACTAAACAGAGAAGTATTACAACAAACTGGAATTGGAGAAATATGACTGAAAGTCAAGGTCACAAACTATAGGTACTTTGATCGTATAAAGAGATAGATCTCAGTATTGAGGGGGGAAAAAGTGGAAGGCAAGCGGGTAAAAGGAAGACATATGGATGGAGAAGATCAACGATGAATTAGATGGAGTGTCACGTGAACACCTAGAAGAGAGGGTCATTGAGTCTTAATAGAGCAAGCTTCAACGCGAAGATGGCATCTTGTGATAGTAATGATTCTATCAGTATCCTGCAGGACCAGACGACCTAGATCAGTGGTTCTCAACTGGTGGGGAATTCCCCCCTCCCTCCAGGGGGAATTTTAGGGTTTCCGGGGGGGGGGGGAATTGTTGGCCAGGTTACCTTCCCGGGAGTAGGACTCTATGCTGAGAGAGAGAGAGAGAGAGAGAGAGAGAGAGAGAGAGAGAGAGAGAGAGAGAGAGAGAGAGAGAGAGAGAGCTAATTTGCAACTTGTTATAGTGTTGTGTCTAGAGGTATATATGTAAAGCCTACACCCAAGAGTTCACAAGAGGAGAGACTCGTGAGTCAACCGGTTTCACATTCATTTAGTACAACAGCAGCATCATCATTAACAACAACAACAACAACAAAAGGAGGAGGAGGGACACGCCTCCACAACATCCTGAAGTCTCACCTGTATGCACGAAGCTGCGGACTGTGTTGGCAGCAATATCACCGTTTCCTTTGAGCTTGAGGTATTTGCTTCTCTTTCTGGAGATGTGTGTTTGCGCATTGTACAAATCCAGCATGTATTCTGGAACTGCGTACTCCGAACTTAATTGTGGCTTTTTTTCAAGTCCGTTATTCTTTAAAAATAATTGCTCAAACGCTGTAAGCATGTTTTTATTCTTTGCTGAAAGTTTGAACTGCTCACGTTTTTGCAAAGGTGAGTTATTATCAGATTGTGGTTCCTGCTGCACGTTAGCCGAATTTGTTAAAGATGTCCTTTTCATGACAATCGATGAAGGCGTTTCGTTAGATTGGAAACTGCTGTCTGATTGGACGTTATTAATTGAAATACCGCTTAATTGGCTATTAACAGGAGTGGGCGAGGCTTCTTCGGGTGTATTGTGATTTGATTGGTCGCTGCTGAGTGAAAATGAATTTGACTGGCTGGGAGAATTGTTAGTGTCTGACGATGACGGTTCAAAATGTGGTAAAAGCGTCCGTGAACTGGATGAAACTATTGTAGTTGCTGATGGTGATTGCGATGTTGCTAATGAAGGCGATTCTGCTGGCGAAGACGGCGATAATGAAGACGATGATGGAGTCGAAGGTGTGTTGATATTAGCGAAGGCAATCCTGGGCGCCAGCAGCAGAATCAGCAAGGTCACGTGACAGCAGTAGGATGCCCCAATCATGCTTGGCTGGACACCTGTGGAGGACACACACAGACAATCATTTCATTGGCTATACACAACTTCTGAAATAAACATACAAACCATTTCATTGGCTATACACCTCCTAACACAAGGAGACAATCATTTCATTGGCTATACAACTCATGACACAAGGAGACAATCATTTCATTGGCTATACTGACACGAAGAGACAATAATTTCATTGACTATACGCAGTCAATAAGCAGTCAAGCTGAAAAACAGCTGATGGCTGTGGAAATGTGGTTTCTGAGGAAAATGCAAAGAATACCAGGACAGACAGAAAAACCAATGAACAAGTCCTACAAGAAACAAATGAAGATCGTAAACTGATTAGAGACATTAGACGTAGACAGTCACAATTTTTTGGGCATGTTATGAGAAGAAGTGAATTGGAGAACTTGGTGACGACTGGCAAGATCGAAGGGAAGAGACCAAGGGGAAGACCGAGAAGTAAATACCTGCATGGCTTGGCCACGTGGCATGGTCGAAACAGGAACACGGAGCTGATCCACGACTCTGGTGATCGAGTGAGATGGCAGAACATGACTGCCCACGCTTATCGGCATGGCACATGATGGATGGATACAACTCGTGACGTAAGCACACAGTCAAGTTCAGTTACATGACATGACGTCACAATCAACCCCATCATATCTTGACTGTTTCTAATTTACTAAGACGTTTCTACGTTCAGTTGTTTGCCATGGCTTTCTGAACGACCGACGGCCATACAATCAAAATCAGCGCAAAGCGGTTTGCTTCCAAATCGACTAAATGCATGTTCAAGTACTCGTTGACACTCATATAGAGGAAAGGAAAAACGTAGATATTTAGTAGACACCAATGGGCACCGTTGGGACAGAATGTTCTAGATTTTAGAACAGTGGTTCTCAACCTTTTTTGGCCTGTGCCCCCCTTCACCATATTTTTAGGACGTCATTCCCCCCCTTACCATATTTTTAGACGCCCTTTCGTATTTCCTCCCTAAAATTTCCCCCCTGCCCCTACACAGTATACGTAATAATTGAAGCTAAATTTAATAGCATATACTAAGACAAATCTAGACATCTACATAAAACGTGATTTGCGGATCTACTTACGTTATAAAATGAATTTCAGAAGGGAGATACGTACAGAACCGTAAAGTATGAAGGGAAAAACAATATCAAGCAATCAATTTTTGTATTAACGCAATCTAGAAATAATCTTAATCCCCCCTTCCCCTGGAAATCCTAAAATTCCCCCCGGGGGGAGGGGGGGGATTCCCCACCGGTTGAGAACCAGTGTTCTAGAAGAAACAAATAGTGATACCAGAAACACGTGCACACATGCTCCATGTCCCTTAGCCTTAGCAGGATGTCGCAATCAAACCCGGCTTGACATTCTAGACAATTTTACGTTCCGTAGTTTGCCAGAACGGCTCATGGCGATGAGGTTACGAATATAATTCGTAATCCTATATACCGCTTTCGAAACACAGCTGCGGAAGATTTGGAAGCAGACCGCCTTGCGCTGAGTTTCATACAATGGTATGAGTGCCGGTCGTTCAGACAGCAATGGCAAACTACTGAACGTAAACTTTCCAAGAAATATCAAACAGCCAAATAATAATGAAATCCACTGCTACGTCCTGTAAAGGACACGCAGCTGACTTTTAGTTTGCCATTCCTTTCTGAGCGAGAAACCGACGTTTTAAATCCGCCTTATTTTCTGCGTAGTGACTGAACACCCTGCCTCGCCATTTATTTTTTTCTGATTTGCTTCTACTATGCAGTCACTGTTCGTCTTCTCCGTGATCATATAGGGTGTAATTTTAATGACTCTGCAGTGTTTGTAATTATTGCCGGTCCAATTTTTTTTCTAATTGCGAATAATACAGAGCTTTATTCACAATTGCGGCTGGTCACGTGACGTACGTTTACGTCATCGGGTTTGACTATATTATTAATTTTTGTTGAACTATTACTGTGTTCTTAGAAGCATAGTGGCAAGTATTTCCGCCCGTCACGCGGGAGACCGGGGTTGGATTCCCCGCAGGGGAGGCAATTTTTCATTTTTTGGGGTCATTTTTTCCCCAGAAATTAATTAGATGATATAATATTTAAAAAATATATTAAACATTAGGAACTAAAATAGGCCTATAGAACTGAGAAACCGGAACCTTGTGAATAAAGTGTGCTATATGGATTGTGGAAGCTGCCGGGCGGAGGGGGTGGGAGGGGGGCATCCCCCAGGCAGCGACGGAGTGAACGAGTGTCGGAATCGATGGATCTAATAGATGTCTTTGTTTAACGTGAATTTTATTTGCCAAATAAAATATCGCCCCTTAATCAGCATATCGTAACTAGCATAATCACCTAATTAGGCCCTATAAGGGATACTTTTTACAATAAATAATTTGGGACCGTTATTCGGAGGAAGCAATCATGATACGTCTCCTAAAATCAGTGAAAGATCGTTCCATTGCCTCGCAGCGCGCGAAGTAAACGTCACGTGACCAGTCGCAATATCGCGAATAACGCCCTGTATTATTCGCAAATTGGGCCGGCAATATTTTCAAACACTGCACAGTCAATAAAAATACACCCTGCATATTGTGTTTTGTGTATATATTTGTTTGCTGATGAAGGCTAGTCGCTGCAACGTTGCGAATTTTTCGTAATTCTATTCTGCAAAACTACACTACTTTATGTTATTTTAGATTGTTTAACTCGCCATCTACGCACTGGAAGTTTAAAAACTTGACTCACGTCGACCGCTAAGAAACATCTACATCCTTGTATCCCTCCATGTGACGACACAACAATGACAGTAAATGACAGGAAATGTCACTAACAGGTGTACACATGTCAGAAGCCGGGCTGACATATGATGCACAAGGGGCTAATTAAAAAATAGTAAAACTTGTTACGGGCGCGAGGAAAATAGTTCACCCCCCAAAAGGGTCCGCTCGTCGCTTCCCGGGGTTACCCAAAGCGACATCTTTACGACTGATGTCCTAGTTTCGTCCAGGATGACGTGGTTGCTTAATAATTTGAAGTAATTACTTGCCAGGTAATATGCAAATGCCTTCACATAATCTAGGCCAGTGCAGATGTACATGCCAGGGTCCGGTCTCTGAGACGTGAGAACAAAATGTAACCAGCCATTCTTGTGATCAGCTTGCTCAAGGTTTTCACGTAAAAATATATCGTTTGTTATCTTCCTTGTCTGTGACATCTCATTTTACAAAAAAAAATATCGTATACCTCCATTATGTTTAACACCTGCTTCCTTTTGTGGAGTCGTTAACTCCGCTGCAGGAATTATTTCCCTGGTATACATTATCTTTGCTTTTCCGTTGTCTGTCGACTTTCCTGTTTCTGTCATCATATTTTGTGTCTGTGTACCTTCATATTAAATCTGAACCGTTATCTCTTTCCCCCTGTTTGTCCAAAAGACGTCAAAATACGCCCACCACATTTTGTGTATCCTCTTTCTAAATTATTTATTGCCAAACAAAACGTAGGTTTGGACTACTCAAAAATGGATGGCAGAAAATGGGATGTCGGGGTGTGTCAGAGTTATCACTTAAATGTTGTTAATATGGTAGCAGGTATGTTGTATTATAACAAAATGACTGTATTTCGGAGATATATAAGCTCATGGCATATACGGATAGTCGCTTAAGGCGATAAATCATCCCACCGCATTTAATCAGCTACACAATTATTTCCCAGTATATCGGTACTATTGGCATTCCAACACCATCATTTCAGTTCTAAAAGTGAATTTTGCTTCGTCCTTGAATTAATTATAATCAATTCCATTAAAATGTTTTCTAAATTGTTTATGTGCCTATGGAATCACTAGAACCTTCGTTTTCTTTATGTTGAGATAGTTTCGTTTCTTAGTCCCACATATAGGGCCCCTCGGCCCTACGTCACCCACCAAGGCCCTCTCGCATGCTTTCGGTGGTTCGGCCTTCCATTTTGCTGGGGGGTCTTGGTCCTAGTGGCCAGATAGATCCAGCCTAACAAGGGTTCCAGAAAATGTCTGGGCAAGTAAAGTTAGCCGGCCGGACGCTGACCACATCAGGCCCCGAGTGTCCACTGGTCAGTCTATCTGTCTGTCTGGCATCTACTGCGTGCTGTTAGGTTTTCGGTACTGCTGTTAGTTTCATTCTTCACATGGGACAGTGCGGGGCATTTTGTGTCATTTTCTCTGGCACAGGAACGGAGCATTATGGGGTAACCCTTTGCCGTGAAGTTGGAACCGCGACTAACTACTACCTATAGTTCCTTGCGGTGTAGGACGAGACGGCTTAAGCCTGAGGAATTAGGGCCGCCTGGCTTGTGCAGTGGCGTAAGCTATGCAGGTTAGGCTTTTCTGTGTTGACCCCTAGAGAAAACATCCACCACGTTACCAATGATTCGAAAGGGGGAATTCTAGCCACGCGGCCAGTCGCTTCACATCCGAGTGGCCACTGGTCTATCAAAATATGGGCCTTGAAGACGAGTGTGAGGGTGCTTGAAGACGAGTGTGAGGGTGCTTGGACTCGAGTGAAAAAAAAATGAGAGCAGTGAAGAGAAAATGAAAATATACATAATAATTGCTCTCATTTTTTTCATCTATTTATTCTTCTCACCCCATCCTTATGCCTTAATGTAGTCACCGGAGGATCTTCTTCTGTACTATATGTTGTGTTTCGCGCATGTATTTGGTAGCTGATGAAGGCTAGTCGCCGCAACGTCCTGTATGTGTCGTAATTCTGTTCTGTAAAGCTGCATCACTTTGTGTTATTTTTATTGTTTACAGTTCAGGGTTCAGCACACAGGCCAGTCTGACATTCCCCCCCCCCCCCCCACTTGTCTCTCACTTGCTGCCCTAATTTAATTCTCACATCTCAGATAAAGTTAATGTTAACCAGTAAAGGTAATAATAATAATCTTCATTATAGACACATGACCAATTTACAACAGACCATCAAATAATTATGATTACAATCATATTATTATGTCGCTATGCGACTCAGTCAAACATACCACACTTTGACGTCTCGCCGACCTTCATATCAGACTACTAATCCGCTTCGATAACATACTTTTGCGCATGTTCATAGTAAATACTCTAGTTATCCATTCGAATGTCTACAACCAACAAACAAACACAGTCAACATTCTTAAAGTCTTAAAAGTCGAGAGGATCGACTTCATTGCTCCGGGTTTTATTCCATATGGCTCGGTCTCTTTCCGCAGGGTGGCCTGGCGAAAGCGTCACACAAACCACGAACTCCATAGCTCCAGCGACGACCCCCGGGAGTCTCCAAGAAAAATACACCCGTGAACCGAAAGACGTAATCCGGAATCGAACCCACAACCTTCGGAGCGCGAGGCAAACGGCTTGACCACTTCGCCACGGAGACCACGCTACAGTTATCCATCCAGAAGTTCTCTACCACCAACACAACCTCCAAACCCACATTTATCCAGAAGTTCTCTACAACCAACACACGCGCCGGCTACATCTCATTATCCCTTCCATCTTCCCCAAAAGAACAGAGGAAATGTCTCCCTGACGCCGTTTCCCCGCAAATGGACAACTCATATATGACCTGTTTGTTCCACCACCATGTGTTCAACCCGGAGCTTTGTCAGGGCTCGACCTGATTCCTCCCGTATGCGTTCAGATCCTGTTAAACACAGCCTCACCTGTTTCTCCACAAATGCGGAAAAAGTCTGATCAGGTATCTTACAGAATTTCTCATTCCATTTATCAGGGGTTCTCGCACTAGTGTCCGCACAGGCCACATTTTCGGGACGGAAATATTATCAGGCCAAATCTGTCTTTTCGTTCAGGGAATTTAGAGGATGAGAATATGAAGGGTAGATGAGTAGCTTAGAGACCCGAATCTATCCTGGGAATACCGGGTACGAATCAAACCGTAAACGCTTTTCAGATAGCTGGATGCGAATTCTGTCCATATCCCATTGTTATGTGCATATATGTTGATTGTGTCCACAGTCCATTGTTCTTTTTTCTTTCCAGATGCCATTATTGTGTCCATTTTCCATTACTGTGTCCATATTCCATTACTGTGTCCATGTTCCATTATTGTGTCCATATTCCATTGATGTGCTAAATTCCATTACCATGTCTATATTCCATTGTTGTATAGATATCCCATTGTTGTGAGTTCAGAAGGATGATAGACCTGCCTCATGACGGCACTTGTGAAAGGGTGCCTAGTTTAGTATCATGCATGTGGTAAGTGACGACGAAGGTAGGCTGTCACGAGACTGCCTAACTCATCCAGTAGAACACCTTGGCTGCACCATCCAAGCAATCTTGATGAAGCGTACACAAGCAATCTTGATGAAGCGTACGCATGCCATCATGCCAGTTGTCTCAGGGCCTGGGCTCCACAAGGCGGTTACAGACAGAAGCACCGGCATCAGGCAACCAGTTAATGTACAGAAGAACCAGAAGCTAGCCATGACTTAATGTACCGCCGAACCAGAAGCTGGCCATGACTTAATGTACTGAAGAACCAGAAGTTAGCCATGACTTAATGTACTGAAGAACCAGAAGTTAGCCATGACTTAATGTACCGCCGAACCAGAAGCTGGCCATGACTTAATGTACTGAAGAACCAGAAGTTAGCCATGACTTAATGTACCGCCGAACCAGAAGCTAGCCATGACTTAATGTACAGAAGAACCAGAAGCTAGCCATGACTTAATGTACCGAAGAACCAGAAGCTAGCCATGACTTAATGTACAGAAGAACCAGAAGCTAGCCATGACCAAATGTACAGAAGAACCAGAAGCTAGCCATGACTTAATGTATTGAAGAACCAGAAGCTAGCCATGACTTAATGTACAGAAGAACCAGAAGCTAGCCATGACCAAGTGTACAGAAGAACCAGAAGCTAGCCATGACCAAATGTACAGAAGAACCAGAAGCTAGCCATGACTTAATGTACTGAAGAACCAGAAGCTGGCCATGACTTAATGTACTGAAGAACCAGAAGTTAGCCATGACTTAATGTACCGCCGAACCAGAAGCTAGCCATGACCAAATGTACAGAAGAACCAGAAGCTAGCCATGACCAAATGTACAGAAGAACCAGAAGCTAGCCATGACTTAATGTACTGAAGAACCAGAAGCTGGCCATGACTTAATGTACAGAAGATCCAGAAGCTAGCCATGACTTAATGTACCGAAGAACCAGAAGCTAGCCATGACCAAATGTACAGAAGAACCAGAAGCTAGCCATGACTTAATGTATTGAAGAACCAGAAGCTAGCCATGACTTAATGTACAGAAGAACCAGAAGCTAGCCATGACCAAATGTACAGAAGAACCAGAAGCTAGCCATGACCAAATGTACAGAAGAACCAAAAGCTAGCCATGACTTAATGTACTGAAGAACCAGAAGCTAGCCATGACTTAATGTACAGAAGAACCAGAAGCTAGCCATGACTTAATGTACTGAAGAACCAGAAGCTAGCCATGACTTAATGTACAGAAGAACCAGAAGCTAGCCATGACTTAATGTACTGAAGAACCAGAAGCTAGCCATGACTTAATGCACAGAAGAACCAGAAGCTAGCCATGACTTAATGTACAGAAGAACCAGAGGCTAGCCATGACTTAATGTACAGAAGAACCAGAGGCTAGCCATGAGTTAATGGACACTCATCCTTTATGGAGTCGATGTCGTTAGTTGGAGGCGACAGGTCCGAATCTTGGTACAATCAGACTACAGATAGCTTTACATTATGATATTGTCTTGTGTGTTTTGGTATCCCTACTTCTGTCCTCGAGTTCTACGAGTGCCCACCAGTACATTTGAGTTTATTTCTCATGCTGGGAAAGTTTAACAAATAAGGAACGTTCGGGTATTACAAACCCTCGTTAATCCAGTATAGTGAACCGGGTGTCTAGACTTCTCGGACAAGTGTGTAAAATTATGTGGATCTGTGCGCGCGATGATTTATTCAACATTTCTCACCTGGCGAAAATCGAAGGACGGTGGACCCGATGAATCAATTTCAGGTCCAAAATTCAAAATAGGAAAACCTACCCACATAATATAAGACTATTTATGTGATGTGTGATTCGGGAATATAGTCACATATTGATCGTCACGGTGTGCTAGAGAGTTGGTGCACTGTGCTGTTTCTTATGTGTTGTGAAGCAAACAATATACCACATGTAAGGGTTGAAACCAGGACCTAGAAAACTAACCATCCTAGTTATGTGTCGTATGTGAACAATGTGATACTCTGTGTCTCGGTATGTGAACAGTGTGATACTCTGTGTCTCGGTATGTGAACAGTGTGATACTCTGTGTCTCGGTATGTGAACAATGTGATACTCTGTGTCTTGGTATGTGAACAATGTGATACTCTGTGTCTCGGTATGTGAACAATGTGATACTCTGTGTCTCAGTATGGAACAATGTGATACTCTGTGTCTCAGTATGGAACAATGTGATACTCTGTGTCTCGGTATGTGAACAATGTGTCCCGGTATGTGAACAATGTGATACTCGGTGTCTCGGTATGGGAACAGTGTGATACTCTGTGTCTTGGTATGTGAACAATGTGATACTCTGTGTCTCGGTATGTGAACAATGTGTCCCGGTATGTGAACAATGTGATACTCTGTGTCTCAGTATGTGAACAGTGTGATACTCTGTGTTTCGGTATGTGAACAGTGTGATACTCTTTCTAAAGTTGTATATGTCCGGCAGAGACAGAGTTAGCTATGTTTATTCCTGGCCATTGGGGGTCGGTATGACCAAATGGATAAGAGCGCTCCTTCTTAAACATCCGGTGCGCTGATGCCGAGGTAGCAGGTTCAACTCGTACACCGGTCAGCTAGACTAAAATGTTGATGTCTCTTCCTAGACTTTAAGACGTAAATTACAAGTACCCCTGAAAACGGAGTGGGTTCGTCTGATGGCGAGGGACACTCGTAATATGGCAATCTAATCCACAAGCAAAAATCAGTCCAGTACACTAGTGTAAAAAGCGAGCGAACTAAAAAAGAAGGATTTTTAGCCAGTCTCTGGCATTGCGTCTGGGTACCGCACAGCAGAATTTGAGAAGCGCTGCAATAGCCGCTCACCTGCGCTACACCTTTGCATGACAGTTGCCATCTGGGAGACAGCTGTGGAAAGTTGAGGAGCGCCAAAACACTAGCTATTGTCATTGAGCATATGCTAGTCTTCATGAAAGAGTAGACGGCTTTGTTTTCTGTTGCTTTTGTTCACGTGTTGTGTGCTCTGCCAGGTTAGCCAGACTAATGCAGACGGTGTGCGTCCATGTTAGTGTGTGGCACATTTGTTTACTGCTCACCCTGTAACACATTTATGTTTTTTTTTATAAACTGATTCCGTACGAAGACTGTGTCGACAAACTGATCATGTACTCACTAAATGACAACATCCTGGTGGTATTTCTGAAGGCTTTCAGTTCTATACAGTTAATGAGTACACTCACTATGCCATTAAGTTCAATTATGATACAGTAACAACAGCACGGTACTGAATGGGTTTAAGTAACAATTGTTGTAGTCCGTACACTATGCCATTAAGTTCAATTATGATACAGTAACAACAGTATGTTACTGAATGGCATAAAGTAACAATTGTAGTAGTCCGTATACTATGCCATTAAGTTCAATTATGATACAGTAACAACAGTATGTTACTGAATGGGTTAAGGTCACAATTGTAATAGTCTGTTCACTATGCTATTAAGTTAAATTATGATACAGTAACAACATCATTGTACAGAATGGGTTAGAGTAACAACTCTAGCAGTCCGTATACTATGCCATGAAGTTCAGTTACGATAAAGTAACAACAGTATGTTACTGAATGGCATAAAGTAACAATTGTGGTAGTCTGTACACTGTACCATTAATCTCAATTAAAGTTATAGACATGACGACTGTGTACTAAGGGCCTGGTGGGTGTGGGAGGGCGGGCGGCCCATATTACTAGACCAACAGGCAAGTGGTTCGTGCTGTGGCCAGTGTTACGTCTTCTGTTTTTAACTTGGAAGTAAAGTTACTTTAGTCCATTCAGTGCGGGGCTGTCATTACTGTATCGCAAATGTTACTTTAACCAATTTAGTGCTGTTGTTTTTGTACCATAACTGTTACTGTAACCCATCCAGTGCCATGCTGTTGTTACTGTAACTTCTACTAGACTAGAGTGGTCGTACTTAATAAGATTGGCTGGACAATTGTTAAGGGGACGAAATATAAGACAACGAAGCTGAATTAAGGGTGGGGGGGGGGGGGGGGGGGGTGTTGATGAGGACGTGGAAGAAGTAGCGAGGAATGTTGATGTGGAGATGGATGAATAATAATAACAATAATAATAATTTTTTTCCGCGTTTCCGTCCTGTTTCAGGATATTGCGGTCAACATCAGCATCTTTCGGCTGTATGTTGATTCCTAGGCTAGATTCCGCTCATCAGCACGCCACGACTTTCTGAGCGACCGGCTCCATACTCTCGTAAATCACTGGCGCGGCTCGAACCACTTCTAATTCTCGTGCGCTCACGCCAACTACGAGAGTATTTGGGGTTAACGGGGAAAGCTGCTAACGCCTCGGCCAGGCAGCCAGCATAATAATAATAATAATAAAGAAGAAGAAGAAGAAGAAGAAGAAGAAGAAGAAGAAGAAGAAGAAGAAGAAGAAGAGGAAGAAGAAGAAGAAGAAGAAGAAGAAGAAGAAGTAGAAGCAACAACAACAATCGCTACTACTAAAACTATTAGAATAACAACAACAATAACAGCTACTACTACTATTAGCATAAAGAGAGAATATTTTAAACTGGGGTTTCTACTTATGAAATCATCACGGTTAGATACAGCTTGACAAGACGAATCCAATGGTATCAAAACGAAGAGTATACGTTAATTCTAAGCGGAGTTATGAATATTTGTTTGTGTTGTAGTTAAAATCAGGAAGTGTAATCATGTCCTAAGAGATAGGGGAGATTTTATCGCGGTTAATTAAATTGTGAGAAATGCTGCCTTCTATTACTGTGGCTTGTTTAATGTTAAACGGACAACATAGACCCATATATCATGGCGTCCGGGGTGGCAAGGCTTAACTTGACGTATTATCTATTTTTCAATAGGATATGCCGTGACCTAATTAACAATTAAAAATGGCCACCAATTGTTTATTATTCATTAAAAGTCTGTCACATTGCTAACAAACCTGGTAAGCTGTATATTGTATTGTGCGTT
Source organism: Cepaea nemoralis (assembly GCA_014155875.1). Taxonomy (NCBI): domain Eukaryota; kingdom Metazoa; phylum Mollusca; class Gastropoda; order Stylommatophora; family Helicidae; genus Cepaea; species Cepaea nemoralis. Next base: position 123,635 of record JACEFZ010002041.1, read on the forward strand.
TTGGTAGCAGGAAAGTAAAGGTCACTTTCTTCTTTTGATAGAATATCGAGAGGATTGAGAGGATCAACTTCATTGCACCAGGTTTTACCCCATATGGCTCGGCCTCTTTCCGCACGGCGGCCTGCCGAAAGCATCACACAAAGCACGAGAGTCTCAGAGTCTCTGACACAAATGCACTCGACTTTTAAGACTTTTCGATAGGGTGTGCTGTGACCTAATCAATAGTTAAAAATAACTGCCCATTTATATTAATTAAATGTCATGTGAAATATTCTTCGTTAGTGAAAGAAAAATTCATGAAAATGTACTCGTATTGTCTTAATGTACTAACTGCATATGACAGCTTTCTTTTGTTGATTAAATATCATGCAAATGTAAGTAAAAAAGTTTGTATTCCGAATGAGAGTCCGGCGTTCTATCCACTCGGCCAGCAGCTCCTCTTATTTTACAGTACTGTATTTAAATAATTATGTATTGCTGCGCTGCTTAGAAAAAAAAGTACTCCTTACTTACACTACTACAGACGGGTCTGAAAACTGGCTTTCAAAATTATTTTCAGTCATGTCAAATGCTGAAATATTATACAAATACTCAGATACATTACTGCTTCAAATGACATTTGTATTCTGTTTAATTTTAGTAGTTAAATTACCAGTTCTAATTATAAGTAAATATAGGTCCACTATAGTTTATTGAATGGGCGCCGCAATCTTGAATCTTGTGTTATGACGGCCGTGTCACTAAATATTTTGTCCTGAACTCCAGCAAACACCAGCAATGTTGAAACTCTTTACATGTATGTAAAATTGAACGGGGGATTTAAAAATGCAACAAAAAGTTAACGTTTCTTCAAACTACAGGAGTTATAAGACAAATTAGCTTACTATTCTTGAATAGACTCCAAGAAATTCAAGATAAAACAGTTTCTCGGTCTCAAACTCTTGGCGCTTAGCAGAAGGAACTCTACAGCAAATATAAGAGTAGTTTCCCCTTTCGACGTACCACACTGGTTTAGAATAAATCTAATCTAATGAAACATGGCAATAACCGGAAGTGAATCGTTGGTCGCAAAGAATAGCGCGGGAAATCAAAATTGGGCAGCCCTCCCCACCCCCAAAGGCAAAGTTAGATAACTCTGACATTGCTACTACTACTACTACTACTACTACTACTACTACTACTACTACTACTACGACTACTACTACTAGTACTACTACTAGAATAAGAGCATGTACGAAAACTCAAAGACAAAGCATGTATTAAAACGGAATAAACAAAAGTCATCAGAAGAATATATTAAAACTGAATATAAAAGTAATGTTGAAGTATGTTTGATAACTAAATGAGGTGGTAAAATTAAAGTTGTATGAAAACTAAATATAAAAGTAATGTGGAGTATGTATGATAATTGAATATAAAATTAATGTGAAGTATGTATGAAAACTTAATGGGAAAGTAAAGAGACAGATGTATGAAAACTGAATATAAAAAAGTCACTTAAAAGTCGACAGGGTTGACTTTATTGCACCGGGTTTTATCCCATATGGCTCGGTCTCTTTCCGCAGCGCGGAAAGCATCGCACAAAGCACGAACTCCGTAGCTCTAGCGACGACCCACGGGAGTCTCCGAAAAATTTAACTCGTGAACCGAAGGACGCGGCCCAGAATCAAACCCACAACCTTCAGAGCCCGAGTCAAATGGCTTGACCACTTCGCCACTAAGACTCCACTGAATGTAAAAGTAATTTGAAGTATGTATGATAATTGAATATAAAGGTAATGTAAAGTATGTATGAAAACTTAATAGAAAAGTAAAGAGACAGATGCATGAAAACTGAATATAAAAGTAATGTGAATTATGTTCGAAAACTGAATATAAAAATGATGTGAAGTATGTATGAAAACTTAATGGAAAAGTAAAGAGACGGATGTATGAAAACTGAATATAAAAGTAATGTGAATTATGTTCGAAAACTGAATATAAAAATGATGTGAAGTATGTATGAAAACTTAATGGAAAAGTAAAGAGACGGATGTATGAAAACTGAATATAAAAGTAATGTGAAGTATGTACGAATTATAAATGTAATGACAACTTACATTGGCCTGGTGGGCTGCGATCGTTGACTGGAATAAATCACTCACAGTAATAATTCACACAAACATACGGCCCGCGGGTATCCTGTGTGTATTCCTGTACACTGTCCGGTGAGAATATTAACACAAACATACACGGAAGCGTGTCCGCGCTCTACAGTCTTGTCGTATCGAGAATGTTTCCCAGACTGGCCTCCATCATGTTAACAAGTTGGTATCCCGGCGACAAGTACGATGAAATCTGCAGAATCACAAACGGTCGCAGAAAACAATCCTCTCACGGAGTTCCCTAAGTAGAACTAGCACAGCTCGATCCAGGGAAACACGGACATTATAAAATACACAGGAAACGGAGCTATGTTTTGTTTCATAACATCTTTTGCATATTGCGGTAACACAAAATAACCCGCCAACTGCCTGCGTATGATGAAAATAAACACAAGTTTGGTTAATAAACAACACAGTATGTTTTCTGGCAAAACACTTCAAATTAATTGAGGTCCCTAAAACATACGCCCTCTATTTCTTTCACTTGAAATTCCTCTACCAAAAACACCGAAACAAGATGAATTATAATTGAACTGCTTTTCGACACAAGCGGACCGAGAACATTCCTTGCTGCCTTCACCCTCGAACTTTGTAACTAGGATAATGTGAATTCTAATTAAAATACGGCGTTCATTAGAACGTGTACAATCCACCTAAGTTGGTATACTTCGTCCGCGGTGTCTGAATATATCATCTAAGGCAACACTGTGCGAGGACACCTAGAAACCCCACACCTGGCTGGAAATGCTTGGTCGTTCGCCTAAAAGAGATTACTTTAGCCTTCTCCGCCCGCCTCCCTTTTACCCTTCACATATTTTCATGTTTTTACATACAAATGGGTGATGTATTGTTAGACAGTAAACAAGATTCTTGTTTGTCAAAACAGACCTAGACTGACCACCTGGCAATGAGAGCTCCGCCTCTGAGTTCACAAAAGTTAAAAGAGAAAAAATACACGCAACAGTCACAAATATTGCTCTAAGCTGGTGCCCCCCGTCCCTCGAGTGTTTCAGTTGGAATCAACATATGCGGCGTAGCTTATGTCAGTGTTTTCTTAATGTTATTGTGATTTCGTCTAGCGACTGCCGATGACGCTTTGTTCCGACTGACGTTTGTTTTGAGGATTTGCTCAAGTGGCGGTAAGTCAATGTTAGGTACTATACAAGCGAACAATGGAAATCTCGGGTGTTGGTTTTGGCGTCGAGTCACGGGATACCACGAGCCTCGGCGAAGGACGAGTCACGTGACAGATATGTGTACACACAGGGCACAAGCTACTAGCCTACAGATGACAGACAGACAGACAGACAGACACACAGACACACAGACACCCCCACACACACAATTAAGTATGAGATGGGCTGATAATTAAATAGGTATACAGACAGACGGAGAGAGAGAGAGAGACAGAGACAGACAGACAGACAGACACACACACAATTAAGTAGGAGATGGGCTGATAATTAAATAGGTATACAGACAGACGGAGGGGAGAGAGAGAGAGAGACAGAGAGAGTAAATGATAGATAAACCGACCCACAGACAGACAGACAGACAGATAGATAGATAGATAGATAGATAGATAGATAGATAGATAGATAGATAGATAGATAATTAGGCAGGTAATTAGGTGAGTAGGCAGGTAGATAGATGAGTAGGAAGATAGATAGATGAGTAGGAAGGTAGTTAGATGAGTAGGCAGGTAGATAGATGAGTAGGCAGGTATATAGACGAGTAGGCAGGTAGTTAGATGAGTAGGCAGGTACATAGATGAGTAGGCAGGTAGATAGATGAGTTGGTAGGTAGATAGATGAGCGGGCGGGTGAGCAGACCGACGGGTGCAAAGTTAGGTGGGTGGGAATATACATGGATCAGTCCGTAGGTAGGTACGTAGTTATTTGCATACCCTTTACAGGATGTTGCAGTCAACACCAGCAGTCTTTGCTACTGTGATCTCTGGGCAAGTTTACGTTCAATATTTTGCCACTGCTTTCTCAACGACCGGCACCCATACCATGTTCGTAAAAAAAAAAAAACAACGCAATGCGGTCTGCTGCCAATCGAACGCGGGTATGCGGGATCACGAACCGCGTCGGTAACCTCTTTGCCACGGAGCAGGCTAGGAAAGTAGGCAGGAAGGTAAGTGAACGAGAGAGGAACGAGTGGGAGGGAAATGAAACCACCTACGATAGAAAAGCAATGATGTTGCTGAATCCATCTTAACATTTAGAAAAAGAGGCGCCTCATTAATAATATTGATTAGATATCTAGGTTATCAATGAATGACAGTCAACAGGAAAGTAGAGAATGTGGCTTTTGTGGAGTACTGAGTCCCTGTTGACTTCTCCTCCCCCTTTTCAGAATAACAAGGGAAAGACTGGAGGTGTTGTTGCAATACACACCACCAGGGACCATTTCTTTCTCCAGGAATCAATTTCCATGAAGGGGGTGTAACTCATCTTTGGCAAAATCAAGGGAGGTAATAAACGGTTTCACGAATACGGTGAGTTCAGAGGGCTGCAACTAATGAACTCTTGACAACTACTGATTGTCATCTGAATGATCAGTCTCCCCGACTGTGACCAGGTGAGTAATGTCCAGGGGTGTAGTGTCCCTTTATGCATTCATGTCATGTAGGAAGAGGCTCAACTAGGTCAAACTTTAGTTAAACAGACAGGTAGTCAGTAGCAGAAATACACATTTATCTACAACAGGGTTCCTTCTTGGTACATTACATTGCCGGATGGCATCCTGCCACGGGCAGGGAACATTCTCTGTACACAGCTTTAGATGATACCTGTCGTCACAGTCAGGGAACATTCCGTGTACGCCGCTTCAAACTGTCAGAACAGTCAGGGAACATTCACTGTGCCTTCCTTCTCATTCTGTCTTGTTATTTTCATGCCTAGACCAGAGGCCCAGATGTTTAAACGTGTTTTGTTGTATCTGAGTGCTCGTTGAGATTGGTGAACAGAGAGGTGATGAAAGAAATAAAAAAGAGGCAAATGAAATATTTCGGCCATGTTAAAAGATATCTGGAGGGTAATGTTAATGGCAAGCGAGCAAGAGGTAGACAGCGATCCAAGTGCGAAGGTAACATCAAGAGATGGACGAAGAGCAAGTCTGTCAGAATGTACAGTCAGGGCTAGAGACAGACAATGATTGAGATCCATTGCAGCCAAATGTATAGGACGATCACTGCTTCCAAGTCTGGCAGCACAGAGGGACAAGTGGCCAATCTCTCCCTCACTTAGCAGGCGTCGAAACCCTCGACAGAATGGACTAATGACATGATCAGTGTAACGATGATATCAACGCCCGCAAACACAAGTACAGGCGACTTCATTTATCGACAGTTCATATTGCAGTATACGAGTCTCAGACAGACGGACGGATGTACGGACAGGCAGGAAAACAGACAGGCAGGCAGGAAAACAAACAGGCAGGCAAACGGACAGACAGACAGGCAAACAGACAGACGGACGGACAGACGGACTGCCGACCGACCGACAGATAAAGAGACAGACAGACAGTCAGACAGAGCGAACGAACGAATGAACGAACAAACTTTATTTTAAAAGGGTAACAATCACTCATCTTTCATTCATCAAATGTGCATGTTACATTAACATAGAGGGAAAAACATTCTCAAATGGATTTTGTAAGCATAAACAATGCATATTACGCATGATACATACACATGAGAAAACTAAACAAAACATTATCAAATGAAAGTTGTAAACATAAACAGTGCATATTGCAATGTTGTGAGACACATCCCCCATCCACCCTCATATCCCGCAGCCACCAACACATCCCCCACACACCAAATCTTCCCCACCCACCCACGCATACCTCCACGCACTCACACAGAACCAGGCAAACATACATGCCGCCACCCACCCACTGAACCCCCACCCACACATATTTCTCCACCCACACACACATCGTCACACACCAAGAAGAAGAAGAAGAAGAAGAAGAAGAAGAAGAAGAAGAAGAAGAAGAAGAAGAAGAAGAAGAAGAAGAAGAAGAAGAAGGAGGAGGAGGAGGAGGAGGAGGAAGAGGAGAAGGAGGAGGAGGAGAAGAAGAAGAAGAAGAAGAAGAAGAAGAAGAAGAAGAAGAAGAAGAAGAAGAAGAAGAAGAAGAAGAAGAAGAAGGAAGAGGAGGAGGAGAAGAATAAGAAGAAGAAGAAGAAGAAGAAGAAGAAGAAGAAGAAGAAGAAGAAGAAGAAGAAGAAGAAGAAGAAGAAGAAGAAGAAAAAGAAGAAGAAGAAGAAGAAGAAGAAGAAGAAGAAGAAGAAGAAGAAGAAGAAGAAGAAGAAGAAGAAGAAGAAGAAGAAGAAGAAGAAACCACACACACATACCCCCGCCAACCCACACATCCCGCACCTATCCACACACATATCCCGCACTCTCACAATTTTCCCCACCCACCCACACACACATCAGCCAACCTACACCCACTCACCCACCCAATATTCGCCACCTCTCAACTACACATCCCCACCCATAAACACATCTCCCCACTTGCCCACACATATCGACCACCCATAACCCAAAAACACACACCTCCCACCCACACACACCCCGCCACCCACATATACCCCACCCACACAAACCCGCCGCTCACACACATCTTCTCACAACTACACACCTCCCCCACCAATACACTCATCTGTCACACATATCCACCCACTCACGTACTCATCCATCAACCACTCACACCCACACATCACCCACGCGCATACAGACAGGCATACAGACAGACAGACAGACAGATTGACGAATCAGATAGTAACGCACTAAATACTGACGCATAATATAGTAATGAACCAACAACTAACGTGGCAAATACTGATGAATCCATTAGTAATGCGCTAACTACTGATGTATGAATTAGTAATGAAGACACTACTACAAGCGAATACTAAGGTGTCACTTAGTAAGGTACTTAACACTGACGTACCTAGTAGTAATGAACCAAATTACTAATGTAGCAAATACTGGCAATTCAGTTAGTAATGAAGAGACTACTAATGTAGTAATAGTAAGGTAATAAATACTGACTCACGAAGAAGTAATGAACTAAATTACTAATGTTACAAACACTGACGGATCAGTTAATAACGAAGAAACTACTAATTTAGCGAATATTGACGTATCAGTTAGTAAGGTACTAAACACTGACGCACACAGAAATAATGAGTAAATAACTAATATAGCGAATACTGACGTATCAATTAGTAAGGTACTAAGCACTGACACACATAGAAGTAATGAGTAAATAACTAATGTAGCGAATACTGACGCTGTGAATATTCAGGAGGTAAAGAGTGAGGTAGCTATTGTAAGTCTGTAACCAACAGGTGTATTCGCCGAGACGCTACTGTTCGCCAGGGAAGACTAACTGAAAACATGGCAGTAAGTTGCCAACAATGTGGAACATTCCGTGGCTGCTTGTTCAGTATGCTTCCCCACATCACAAGATCTATCGTTGATTCTTCCATGAGCCAACAAGTCAGTGCCAATCTGCCGACCAGCTGGGGGAGTTGCTGATACAAGGTACGGATCACCTGTCTGCAAGATGTGCTCCAGTTGTTTCTCCAGGTAAGCAAGAAGAGATGGATGGTTTGCGTCGAAAAGGAAACTAGAGTACTCACCAGTGCAATGAGTGGGGTGTGTAGACAATGACAGAGTGTGGGGTATAAGAGAGTAAGGACGTTGATCTTGTGTGTTTTCGGTTATAGATTTTTGACGTTAGTTGACCAGTTCATATTCATTAATTTAATTAATCAATCAGGTGCCGTCTCCACAATGCAGGTTCGCTGCAATGGATCTCCAACACTGTCTGTCTCTCGCCTTGATTGTACAATTCACTTTCAAGTTATAACAGTCAGATACTCACATTGGAAACTGGTGTGTCGGAGCGATTAACAACTATTGGTTATCACTGTCAAAGTAAGACTTCGCCGCAAACGAAGCTAGTCGCTCAGATTGTCCCGTGGGTGGGTATAAAAACGTTTGTGAAGACTTTTGAGCCGAAACGAAAACACGAAAAGCAAAAACTTATCATAAAATATGCCAGAATCATACGACTGGGTGTCATTCTGCGTGCTAGGAACTTCAAAACATCGCTGAGAACAGCCTGAGACACAATCGGTACGTGTAAACATGAAGAAGAGATACCGACAAGATCACACCATAGTTGTGTTTCATTCCACATAAGGACATCTCTGCACAGCGCACGAACCCCGTATCGCGCAATGATTCCAATGATAGTATGTCATGATCACACATGCTTAAATATTCCTGTGTGGGTAGGTTGTCTAGGTTCTAAAGCTAAGGCTGGGAAGCAACCTATTCACCATGCCCTTTTAGGTGTCTGATAACCCTAGCACATGTACGCGTCTCACCCTTGTCATAGCAGGCTAGACGTCCGATCCACTACCCAATGATGAGGGAAGTTTATACCATCGTTTTTATATTATAAACATCCAAGTAATCCACACTGTGAATGTACCAGGTCTGTTCAAACTAGAGGCGGACTTCTCAAGCGAAAGCCACACCGCTATGTAAAACATGATTTATATAGTTGATTCACTAATTCTCATAAAATAGAATTCACATAATTCACTAATCCATATAAAACAAAATTTACACTATTCATTCAATATAAAACAACATTTATATTGTTCTTTCACTAATCCATATAAAACAGGATTCACATAGTTGATTCAATAATCCACATAAAACAGGATTCACATAGTTGATTCACTAATCCATAGAAAACAAAATTTACATTGTTCAATTACTACTACATATAAAACATAATTTACATAGCTGATTCATTAATCCACAGGATTGATAAGGTTAATTCATTAATCCATATTAAACAGGGTTGGTATAGTTGATTCATTATTCCACACTAAACAAGGTTTACATTCACTAATCCACATAACGCAAAATGTAAATAGTTGATTCACCAATCCACATACAACACAATTTACACATTTGATTCACTAATCCACACGCAAAATAGAATTTACACAGAAGATTCACTAATCCACACACAAAACACAATTTACACAGAAGATTCACTAATCCACACACAAAACACAATTTACACAGAAGATTCACTAATCCACACACAAAACACAATTTACACAGATGATTCACTAATCCACACACAAAACACAATTTACACAGATGATTCACTAATCCACACACACAACACAATTTACACGGAAGATTCACTAATCCACAAACAAAACACAATTTACACAGAAGATTCACCAATCTACACACTAAAAATCACAATTTACATAGTTGATTCACAAATCGGCGTAAAGACAAACAGTTGAGCCAAGAGCTGGAGAAGGCATGTTGGAACCCCCTCTTGACTACGGAAATCGCGGTCGTAAATCCATGATAGCGCTTGACTGCACCGCCCCACGGTCGTGGCCAGTATATCATGATGTTTATGATACCCCAGCTGAAGTGGCTGCCGCCTGCCAGTTGGGAGGCAAAGTTAACGGTGGGATTTGTCAATGTTTAGTGTCTATAATGATTTAATCTATCTACTTGACAGCCGAATCCCGCAGCATATTACCCACTAGAAGTTCTCCAGTGGAGTGCGTTTGAGGTCTGCCACCGACTCTTGCGATATGTTGTGTGTGTACTTAAGTCAGAACATGATTCTTCTTTTCATTCTTCTTCTTCTTCTTCTTCTTTTTCTTCTTCTTCTTCTTCTTCTTCTTCTTCTTCTTCTTCTTCTTCTTCTTCTTCTTCTTATTATTATTATTATTATTATTATTATTATTATTGTTTTGCGTTTACTAACTTTGAACTGAAGCGTCGTCCATACACACTACTTCTACTAGCACTGGACTGAATTTTGCGTGTGTGTTACCTTTCTCTATTACCAGTGTCCCTCGCCATCAGGTGAATCCACTCTGACTTCAGTTATTTGTAATTTACGTCCCCAAGTCAAGGACGAGAATTCAACATTTTAGTCAAACTGACCCGTGTAGGGATTGTATCCCCCTACCTCAGCATTACTATTATTATTATTGTTATTATTATTACTACTCTTATTATTATTGTTATTATTATGTCAGCGCATATGAAGTTTAACCACGAGCGACATCAACCCCAGGGCCAGGCTGTATTAGGTCAACCTAATTATGCATAAAGTCTCGTAGAGTCTACATTGCCGTGTACCCGTGGGCAAGTGATTCAGCCGCCTGCCTCGCGCTCCGAAAGTCTTGGGTTCGATTCCGGGCTTCGCCGTTCGGGTCACGAGTGCAGTTTTCTCAGTGACTCCAGGAAATCGTCGCTGGAGATACGGAGTTCCTGCTTTGTGCGCGCTTTCGGCAATCCATCCGGAGGAAGAAACCGAGCGATATGGGATAACACCCAGTGCAGTGCAGTCGACCCTATCGCCTTTTAACCCCTTTATACAAAACATTAGCATGATGATCTCACCATTTTTCTCAAAGAATATTCGTATTGAGTGAGTTAAAAAACATGCAACCGGCTAGGCCCAAACAGTTGACAAATGAGGATGTAATTCCCAGTATTAACAAGTCTTTCGTTTGCAAAACTCACATAAACCCTGTAAGCAGTGGAAAAATGGCAAACTTGTCTCTGTTTGTCGAGAGATTTGTCCCGTGTGTATACTTAATGCAAAGAATGCTGTGTACTTTGGGAACTCCAGTTTCACCCAAGTCACGAACCAGGTGGCTTCAATCTCCAGCGGGTTTATGCCTGTAGCTTGTCCATATTACCGTAATAGGTGAAGGCAATTGATTGATTGTGTAAATCGATACAGGAAATGTACACTAAAGTGGCTTTTGTGTGCGTATGTGTGTGACATTAAGAGATATTCCAGTTATGACATAGAAATCAACGAGAGATTTCACATAGCAAACGTTATATTTATGACATTGAAGTAAGGGGAGAGTTCACTTTACACAGTAATACAGTAGGCAAGCTGCTGGAGAAGGTAATTGCCAGGAAAATATCAAGCCAACTAGAGAGGCAAGGTGTTTTCCCACCTACCCTGGGTGGGTACCGTCCAAAAAGAGAAACCTGGACCAATGCAGCAGTCTTTGCCCATGATGTCTATGAAGGTTTCCACTCAGGCACTGAAACTGTTGCTGCAGCGATTGATCTTGAGGACGCATACAACAGAGTACCACTGGGTTTTTTAATGTTTCAGCTTCTTGAACTAAACGTAGTTCCTCCTTAGTTGGATCGCTGCAGCCCTCTTCCAACGGAAAGTAGTTTTTAGATGTGGCAGTTGGACTTCGGAACCAAGCAACAATATATCCTGGCCTACCACAGGGATCACCATTATCTCCGGTACTGTTCAACGCCTACACAGTGAGAATCACCAGTGAGCAGATCACTGGACCTGGCAGGACGTTGTCATATGCCGATGATGTTTTAGTGTATCGTCAGGGTAAGGATAGAGAGGAGGTTGCTGTGGAACTACAAACCGAACTCAATCGCATAAGTACTTGGTGTGATGAAGCTGGGGCAATGGTCAACCCTAACGAAGGCAACAGTGACTTGGTTCTCGTTGAATAATCATATTAGTCAACAATCCAACACCAACTGTAATGCTGTGTTCAGAGACGGTGGAAAGAACGCAGGCAATGAATTACCTGGGGATACGGTTTGATCGAAGCCTTGCTTATAATGTGCACATAGACCAGGTGATAACAAAGGCCAAGCGGGGCTTGGCAGCGATGCGGGTGATGGCGGCAGCAAACTGTGAGCAGCGCCATCTATGTCTTCTGTACGAGGGGCTGGTCATGTCTGTTTTGGAGTATGCAATGGCAATCCTGACTCTCAGCCATAAGCAGATAGAAAGGATGGAAAGGATACAGAATGAAGCTATGCGCATTATTCTTGGATGTACAAGAGATACAGCATGCAGGGCGATGCGCTACCTTCTTGATTTTCCAACCATTGAAGAGAGAATACAAGTTTGCAGGGCACGCGCCTACCTCAGAAGTTAACGCAAACACACAACATCCACTGCATAGTGAAATTAGGAAGGTGAAGGGCAGCAGGTTAAAAAGAGGACGGTCGTGGATGGGTCAAGCCGAAGACATTCTTCAACAGGTGTGTTCACTTGAGGACTTAGAACCTGGCGAGGAGTGGGTGCAAGTGCCAACAGACTTCTGCACATCCTTTTCAGTTTGCATCCAACTAGATAGAAAATGCAGACAAGAAAATCCGGCTGCTGTGGAGGCTGAAGTACAAGCGTTGATTTTCGAGAATTCGCTAGACAGTGACGCGGTCATCTACACAGATGGGTCGGTCGTCCGACATGTGAGAAGCTCATGGGCCTTTACAGCTCGGGCCGGAGGGAGAATTGTGAAGGAGGACTCTGGTGCTTTCACTGAAACCACAAGTAGCCTGACCATGGAAGTCATGGCAGTAAGTAAAGCAATAACATGGCTCGAGACACAGACATTCACTAGGGCTTGTTTCCTTAGCGACTCAATGAACATGATCAAGAGGATAGAGGAGGGGTCGATCCGAAGAGAATGGTTGCTGCCTCTGGAGCGGTCTCGACTGGCAAAGATTAGTTTTCATCTTCGTGCCAGGTCATGCGGGAGTACAAGGAAATGAGCGGGCTGACAAGCTCGCAGGTGAGGCTACTGTGGAGGGCGGACGCGCCATGGACCAGGCTGACATTCTGAATGCTCTACGAGAAGTGAGACTTTTGCAAGAACCAAGTGATGACTGTGAATCTACAACAATGGCCAGACTGCGAGAGCAGCAAATTAAAAGAGGGGTGGCCAAACAAGAACACTACGCAGGAAGCCAAAGAAGATTGATAAACCAACACAGAACTGGCGTCGTTAGCCGCTACACGCTGCGGGATTTGCTGAGGAGGGGATCCGAGCACTTATGGACTGAATGGTCCGATGTGCAACGAGGATGATCTGTCGACTAACTAACTAACTTCACTTTACACACGCTATATTTGTGAGATAGAAATCAGGGGGAGAATCCGAAGTTGTATTTCTGTGTGCAGAAATCAGTTGGAAATTCCACATAACAAACGTTAGATCTGTGACATGTTGTTTGTCCATCAAGAATGATGATGACCACTCATTTCATCCAGTGGGGTTGAAAGTATGGAGCAGTGAGTTCTAAGATGGCTGATAAGGCCTATTTTGGCTCGAAATGTTCTTTGACAATGTGGGCAAAGAATGCTTGACGTTCCAGGAGGAGGATCTCCTGCAGTGGTTTTTCTGTCCAGCCTTTTCTTCGCAGCTCTTGTAGTCCTGGTTGCTTCACGAGTGACTGCACCCCTATGTAATGATGTACGCCACGAATTACGGTCTTTAGCAGCAGTCTCCCAGGTGTCAAGATGAATCCCAAAAGCTTTCAGTGTCTTTAAATCGTTTCCTCTGGCCGCCTTGAGAGCGTTTACCACAACGCAGCTCGCCTTAAAAAAATTGTTTAGGGAGCCTGTGATCTGGCATAAGAGTTAAGTGACCAGCCAAGCGAATCTAATTTTTCATTAGTAGAGTGTGGATACTGGGCATGGACGCTCTTTCTAGAACTTCAGTGTCTGCGATCTTGTCTTGCCATTTAATCTTCAATAGCTTCCTAAGGCAGTCTGTGTGGAAATGGTTTAATTTCCTAGCATGTCGCTGATAAACAGTCCATGTTTCACAAGCATATAGGGGACGCAGAGGTGTTTCCAAGGCACCAGGGCCGGGTTATATACTGGCCAAGACCTATTGACGCGTCCTCGTCGAGCGTCCTGGGCAACAGGTCCCTTCGGGGTCCTGGCTAAAGTCAATAGGATCGCCGATTCCTCCGAAGTTGGAGAGTGTCTGCCTGTACGGCGAGGAACCACCAGTCTGCACACCAATAAGCCAGACATGGGACAACGGATACTCACGCAAACCTCAGGTCCTGTATGACATCACACTGATGTTGGACAACAGGATGCCTTCATCCGACATACAGGACTTCGCGTTGGAGCTCAAGCCAACGAACACAAGCAAGCAAGCAACAAGCATATAGAAATCAAGGGGAGAATCACACAACCGGAGTTATGTGACACTGAAGTCACGAGGAGATTCCACACAGCTGTATTTCACAATGTGCTAAGAGACATAATAATCTTCCAGCGTACAACTGAGAGTCGGGTAGATGTACCAGATGTACCCTACATTGATATATCGCGGTGGGTAAAGAGGCAAGTAGTTCTAAGAGAGTAAGAGTTCCATCGAAATGTTGAAATGTAGAAAATGGAGCAAATGTCACTTTTCAATGTTACAAATAAAGAATTCATGGACACATTATAACTAAATAGAGAATTGCTAAATACGATCTTCTTATAGTCCATGCCGTATGGTGTTGGTGATCATGTCTGTTCACAGCCTTCTGTCTCGTGTACTGCCAATCTTCTTATAGTCCATGCCGTGGGGCATTGGTGATCATGTCTGTCCACAGCCTTCTGTCTCGTGTACTGTCAATCTTTTTATAGTCCATACCGTGTGGCGTTGGTGATCATGTCTGTCCACAGCCTTCTGTCTCGTGTACTGTCAATCTTTTTATAGTCCATGCCGTGTGGCGTTGATGATTATGTCTTTCCACAGTCTTCTGTCTCGTGTACTGCCAATCTTATTATAGTCCATGCCGTGTGGCGTTGGTGATCATGTCTGTCCACAGTTATATCTGTCCAGTAATAAGAAAAGACGGTTCAGTAACAACAGAAAAAAAAGGGGGAGGGGGTTTCAGTAACAAGAAAGGAGAATCCAGTAACAAGAAAGGAGAATCCAGTAACAAGAAAGGAGAGTCCAGTAACAAGAAAATAGGATTCAGTAACAGCAGAAGGGGTTCAGTAACAAGAAATGAGAGTCTAGTAACAAGAAAGGGGACACCAGTAACAAGAAAGAAGAGTCCAGTAACAAGAAAGGAGGGTTCAGTAACAAGAAATGAAAGTCCAGTAACAAGAAAGAAGAACCAGTAACTAGAAAGGATGGTTCAGTAACAAGAAAAGAGGCTTTAGTAACAAGAAACGGGTGTCCAGTAACAAGAAAGGAGATTTCAGTAACAAAAAAGGAGGGTTAAGTAACACGAAAGCAGGGTTCAGTAACAAGACAGAAGCGTCCAGTAACAAGAAAGGAATGTTCAGTAACAAAAGAACAGAGTTCAGTAGCAACAGAAAAGCGGAGAGAGAGGGGGGGGGCCGTGTTCAGTAACAACACATGTGCGACACAGCAACAGCAGAAACAGAGGGCAGCAACATCACAAGAGAGGTTCAGTAACAACAGAAAGGGTTCCAGTAACAACATATGGGGGTTACATTAACAATAGGAAGAGGTAGATTTCGGTAATACAACAGAAGGTGGTTCAGTATCAACAGTAAAAAATGGGTCGGGGTTCCAGTAACAACGTGTGTGAGGCCACAGTAACAGCAGACAGGGAGAGCAGCCACATCACAGAGATAATCGTGAGGCAGGGGCCGGTGTCTAGTAACAACAGAAAGGGAGTCTAGTAACCGGAGAAATACAAGATGAAGGAGTTGGGAGCGGGAAAGGGGGGGGGGGGGGGTTCAGTAACTACTGAAAATGAGGAGGGGGTCAGTAACAACAGAAAGGTGAGGTTCAGTAACAACAGAAAATGGCTGAAAAAAAAAGGGGGGGGGGTGAATTCAGTAACAATAAAAGGGTGAGGTTAAGTAACAACAGAAAAGGGGTTCGGTAAAAATATAAAAAAGGGGGGTGGGGGGGGGGGGAAGGTGTCCAGTAACAACAGAAGGAGTGTTTGATAACAGCGGTCTAGTACTACATAAATAACATCACGGAGACCGGCAAAACTTGTATAGGGAGGGTTAAAATAGGGACAACTCTGGAACAAAATAGTTAAGCATTAAAGATGTCCTTCCAGAATATCCCCAGACTACAACAATAACAATCCCAAGTAGTTCCCACTACTGCCGTAGGAGAGGGCTTGAGTTCCAACCTTTCACGACTGCGGGCAGTTACGCTACCCAGAGACGTGCACGGAAGTCGACGTCAGTTATCATAGCCAGGTATTTCTGCAAAACTGAAGTGAAATTCGGAGCAGAGGCTATCTTAGAGACAAACACGTGAATTTATACCTGGCAATCAACATGTGAACAGCACGTGACCCTGGCTCCCAGACAGGAATACATTACAGGCGTTCCGTGACGTCACGGGAGAACAGGTGTCTGGTCTAGGAATTTGGGAACGCACTTAATAGTATGGTTGGTTCTGACCGCCAAAATTGTTCTACAGGTCTGTTGGTGGAGATGAGATTATTCTGGGGGGGGGGGGGGGCTAAGGGAGGGGAAGAGATGGAGAGAGAGGGCGGGAGAAGGGGGATAGGGGGGATACAGAGACGAAGAGAGAGGGAGAAATAGGAGGAGAGAGATGGACAGAGAGAGACACAGAGAGAGATGGAAAGAGAGACTGAGAGAGAGGGAGAGCGAGGTGGAGACGGAGAGAGAGGGGGAGAGAGAGGGGATAGAGAGACGAAGAGAGGGAGAAATGGGTAGAGAGAGATGTAAAGAAAGAGACAAGGGGAGAGATATAGATAGGAGAAAGAGATGGAAAGAGAGACAGAGAGACTGAGAGAGGGGGAGCGAGGGAGAGATCGAGAGGGGGATAGAGAGACGGAGAGAGAGGAAGAAATAGGTAGAGCGAGAGATTGAAAGAGAGAGAGACACGGGGAGAGAGATGTAGATAGAGGGAGAGTTGGAAAGAGAGACGAGAAGACTAGGAGGCGGGAGAGCTAGGGAGAGGGAGAGTGGGGCATAGAGAGACGGAGAGGGAAGGAGAAATAGGTGGTGAGAAGTGGAGAGTGACACGGAGAGAGATGGAGTTAGGGGGAGAGATAGGTGGAAAGAAAGGCAGAGAGACTGAGAAGGGGGAGAGCGAGGGAGAGAGATAAAAAACAAGGGTATAAAAGACAAGAGAATCGACTTCATTGTTACGTGTTTTATCCACATGGCTGTCTCTTTACGCAGGGAGAGAAAGAGAGAGAGAGAGAGAGAGAGAGAGAGAGAGAGAGAGAGAAGAGGCAGAGATGACAGACAGACAGATATAGATAGACAGACAGAACATGCGAATGAATTTTAATTTCAAATGGTTCAGAACTGGACACACAACAATACACACAGTCTCACACAACTACAACAATGCATGTCTTATAAATGCATGGTAAATGTACATAATTATCACTGCTTGGCTAAGTAATGCTACGTATCATGATGGTAAAATTGTACAAATAGAAACACTAAATCAAACACGCCATAAAAGAAGATAGTGGTATTTGTGCTAGTAGAAACATTCAATCAAATACAGCGTACTACAATATAGAAGAATGCTTAGTATACCAGAATGTGTTTGATGGGGCACATAGTCGATCTATACTGAGACTGTGTATGTGGGGTAATGGTGGTATCATTGTTTTTATGTGGAAGATTATTCCACACTTGACGTAGTCCATACTGAGATTGTATGTGTAGAGGATGATTCTATGTGGAAAATCCACACTCAATGAAGTCATACACTAGGTAGAGGATAATTCTACGTAAAGAATCCCTTGGCAGTTGGAAATCGAAAAAGAGTAAAGTAATGGCGCTGCCCGGGTAAAATTTCAAGATAAAAATCTACCCAAAGTATTTCAGGATCCTCGCGGTGCTACGGAGTTCGTGCACTGAGTTGAGATTTTCCGGACTCAGGCTTGAGTTAGGAGTAGAACTGAGCACTTATGGGTTACATCCGTGTGCAGTGATGTTGATTCGTCGACGTAAACTAAACATCTGTAGGGAAGATTGTTCCACACTTGACGTATTCTATATTGTAATTGTGTGTGTAGAGGATGGTTCTATGCGGAAGATTGCTCCACACTTAATGTAGTCATAGACTGTATGTAGGGGATGGTTCTATGTGAAAGATTTTGTCCACATTTGACGTAGTCTATACTGAGATTGTGTATGTGGGGGGATGGTGGTATCATTGATTCTTTGTGGAAGATTGTTCCATACTTGAGCTGCTGTGTACACTTCGCTTGTTCTGTTCATATGTGTCCTAGTTAGTTAGTTAGTCGAGGTTCCAACTTCACGGCAACGGGACTTCCCCATTATGCTCCATTCCTGTGCCCGTGAATATCACACAAAATGCTCCCCACTGTCCAATGTGAAAAGTGGAATAGACAGGAGTCTCGGCAATCCAACAGCCCACACAGGTACACTGCATAATGCCGCCGCCAGAATGCCAACACAAAATTCATCCATGAAACCCATAGTTCATCGTCGATGGACTCGTCATTCACCAGAAAGACCTCACTGACCCGGGTTTTCTCACATAGCTCGGTCTTTTACCGCAGGGCGACCTACCGAAAGTGTCGCATGAAGCACGAACTCCGTAGCTTCAGCGCCGACTCCCAGGAGTCTCCTGAAAAATGCACTTGTGAACCGAAAAGGCAAATCAGTCAATTCAGCAACAGCCGGTAGCCATTGTTCCGAACATGCAGGTCTCTGTACAGGACAGATGTAAAAGAATTCCACGCGAATTTCACAGCTCACAGTGTCACCCACGCATTCTCTCAGTAGCAGGGCAACGGAACCATTTATATGTATCCTAAGCTTTTGGATATCTAATACGTTTAGACTTACGGCTGTGTCTTGTATTATTATATTTAAATAACAGTCAAAGGTAAGCTCGAGCATTGGGAGATATGATTTTGTGAAGTAGTATGCCTTTTTGATAAGTAGTGTACCAAGATATCTGGCTCTTAAACTTCCGGTACGTTGATAACGAGGTAGCGACATCGTTTCCTATACGCGACAGTTTGGGCATCAGCGTTGAATTCTCGTTCAGAATGCAATGGCAAACTACTGAATGTAAAACTGCTTAGAAACGCGGGTTGGGGTTGGTCGCAATTTTAAATGCGTGCCATACAAGTACCAATGACCAGGTAACAATACTTCTTCTTCTGCGTTCATCCGGAGTTTTTTTTTCCGGACGTGATTGCGTTGTGCCTGTTTACAGCAGAGCTGTGTTCCTGCGTCGTTAGGCCGACACATCCGACTTCTGCGAGCATTTGTTTACCGGGTTAACCTTCCCGGGGGTTTCTTAGGACGTTTGACTCTCACTGTTGTGGTGTTATCCCCCATCCCAGCTGGTCCATATAGAACAGCCAAAGGCATCCTGGTCAGCCCTCAAGGGAAGGCAGGGGCAGACCATGGGCATTCCCCGCCATCCAAGGAGACCAATTGCAGAGCCAACACACAGCGCTCTGGTACTGGGCTCACCCAAGGAATCGTCACGTCCTGCACAAGGCTGCTTAGCCTCACTTCCGTATATTGGGGCCTTCCGTTCCCCAAACCTGTTTTTCCGGAAGCCAAAGCATGCAGTCTGCAGTTTTGCACCCACACAGTGAGTTTTCGTTTCGGATTTTCCCACGTAATGTTTTTTGCTATCCAGAAAATTTTATTTTTTTTTTCCCCTTTGGACCCCTTTCACACCTTTTTTGAAGCCCACACAGGAGGGTTTTTTTTCGGGGCTTTCCACGTAATGAATTTTCTATCCCAAACAATATTTCCCTTTCATTTCCCCGGGAGGGTTTGTGTAACCGACATTCCTGTGGTATCAAGGGGCAACCCAAATACTTTTTCAGCCCCTTTAAAAAGTCAAACCCTATGTAGAAAGTAAGTTTTCCCCCCGTCAACTTGAGGGGGTTGATATCTCCATAGAAACTTGTTCCCCAAATGAAGGGAGGGGTGGGCCAAAAAAATTTTTTCTGTTCTGCATATATTGGGGACTCCTGCAGCCCAAAAATTTTTGCTGTCCTTTTTCCAGTTTTCCCCAATTACATTCATTTGGAAACTCCTATCTTAGTTTAATTAAAAAAGTGGGGATTTCAGCCTGTTATGTCCTGTGGGGGAGTCTGAAAATTGCCTTTCTTGTTCTCTTTTGGGGAGTTTGTAATATGCATCATCCTTTTCCCGTGGCCCGGATGTTTTTGAATTTCCCCTAGGTAAAAATACTTTACAATAAGATTTCAATTATGTTTCAGGTATAGCAGTGTGATCGGGGACCTTTTTTGGGTCATGTTGGATTTTTTAAAGAACAGACACGCCATCTTTTCCCGGACCGAATTGGGGCCCGGGATCGAAAATTTGCCCCACAATCATCCCTCCAAGGAAAGGCCCGAAAGGGGATAAAAAATCAGTTACAAATAGTAAACCCTTAGTATTTTGGGGCGGGTTTGGGTGGGTGTTGGAGATAAGGATGGGGCACGTGTGGGAATGTCTTTAAATGTTATGATGTTGGGGTTACTCCCCGTCAAACCCC